>CM057809.1:77057193-77422193 GCA_030067965.1 Latrodectus elegans
TTAAACACTTTCAGGTGGACTAAATAATCTAAATGAAAATGCTATCATTCAAAATTATAAGCAAATTTAGTAAATTTAAAAACCTCCAAGATCCCTAAGCATCACAGAAATGAAATCATCTCTAAAAAATTTGCCTTAAGCAACAGACATAGTTTTGACTACAACTATCGGCAAATTACGATAAATAGAAAATTTCCTTATTTTATACCTACTTACAGCATTCTAATTTAGATAATATTTTATTATAAAGCATCATCACAATATTGTAAAAACATGTCTGTAATCAATAACTATGGGGTTTTCATGATTTTCGTAATTTACTAAGAATGGTAGTTGTTTAATGGTACAATATCAGACTGATTTGTCGCATAAGTAATCAAAAGTAATATCATTCGACAAGTTTGAAAAAGAGTTTTCCAATATTTGGGGTTTTCTAATATTTTTTTTCTACTAGACTCAAATTACCTTTAGCTTCAACTAATATAAAATAAATAGCACCAAATATAAAATATTTTTAATTATTTCCTTTTGTCACTCACATTTAGCTCATTTTACTAGGAGGTTCCTTGCACTGCTATCAGCGTCATTTTAGATTTTTTGTGATGGAGTTGCACTTTTCCAAAATTTTCATCTTTATAAAAATGACTTTGCTACCTTATCAACTGTTAACATCCAATAATATATATTCTATTTTTATAAGCCTCGCTGTAATAGGCTCTATATAATATTTTTGATTATTATATATATATATACACTGCTGCACACCGTATATGCAATACCCTGAAGGAAACATACAAACAACATAAAATTTACTACATGCATTACCAATGGTGAAATATGCAAATGATTAGAATTTCCGCGCAGACGCACATCACCCGCACCTGTAGAGACACTTCAAAGCGTTATTTAAGGCTTGGATATTTCGACAATTTCAAGTTCAACAATTGGTTTTTTTTTTTTTTTTTTTTTTTTTTTTTTTTAAAAGATCAATTTTGCCTTGTAGAAAACAGCGCTCTTTATCTTATCAAGTATCAAAGTTCGACAGAGCAAGGATTGTGGCCTACTGAGATTGTGGATTATTTTTCAGGGAAATCGGTAGTGGATTGCCTTATTTATATGTTATGCAAAAATTTCCTTGCATAGTACTTAAGCAGTCACATGCTACCAGTAACTTGTGTACTGAAAAATCTATCAATAATATATATATATATATATATATATATATATATATATATATATATATATATATATATATATATATAATGTATGTATATTTGTAAGTATACTAATCATTCTTTGTAAAAAAAAAAAATATTTAACGTGAATTTAGAGATTTTCAAGTTGTTTCATGTCATTTTGAAAGTCCTTCAATGGCCCTCATTACGATGCAATATTTATATTAAGATTATATCTTTTTTTAAAAAAATATTTATATTGTCCCTGAAACATTTCTGTTTTCTGCAAAACGAAAGACAGAAATTATATTTTGTTCTCCTATGCTACATCATTGAACTATTTTTCTATTTTTGGTAGGATATATAAAATTAGAAAATATCTTATTTTTTAACAATTTGACATAACAACTATTTTTCATTGTGGAATGAATATTTTGTTAGAAAATGTCTTTTTAAAGTGTAACAGAATCCGTATGCCATAAAAAAAACTTCTCTCTTAAGAAGCTATACGGAGGTCAGACAAAAGTATTTCCCTCAAAAGCATTATTTATTTATCCTGTATAGAGCGTTGACGTTTTTACAGCGAAACAACCACAAATATTAAGTTGTCTCAAAGTCTATAACCTTGAAAAAATAATCTTGCTTGAAAGTGCAAGTAATTTTATTCAGAATATTTGATAGAAAAGAGTTTCCTTTAGCTCCGAAAGATAATTTTTTGTTCCCATTTATGTTCTAAATTTTTAACTTTTTACTATGTTTTGCAGTCATTCTTCTTTGTCAACAAAATACTTTTGACAAAAATTTATTTTTTGTTAAAATATTTAAATTAAAATTGTTTACACAGTTATTTGAACATTTTACATGCAAAAGAAATCCTTCAGTTTTAAAATGGGATTAGTTTTCATATTAGTTCCCTTTAGTTAAATGAGAAGTATTAAACTTCATATGAAAATGTGGAATACTTGATCATAAAACTTGTTATAAAATATTTCTGATGGAATTTCTTTTTATATTCCTTTCTAATTTTTTGAAAACGATTCAAATTTTAAATTATATATTTCTTAACATCTGAAAAATGCTATTTATATCAACTAAAGGAGTAAGAAGATTTTAAAGAAATTCTTACAAGTTTTACTTATCACAGAAAAGAATATAAGTTTTACTTAAACTTTTCTTGTTTATGATTTACTTCTCCTAATTGAATGATAAGCTTATCAAAAGGTGATTTAATTTAAAGTTAAGCACATTTAAATACAAAACTCTACCATTTTTCTTACTATTTACCAGTTTTATAAACCCCCGTATTCCCCATTAACCTTCCATGTTTGTTATTATTCAGAAAGAATCAATTTACACTAGTTCAGTGTAGAATAAGGTACTCCTTGACTTAACGATAAAATTTCATTAATATTAATTTAGCGTTTTTGTAGCGGCCATCTGCTAGTCATATCTTGGCACCAAAATATCAAGGGGTATCAGATGTAAACTTTTATCAACAAAAAATTGAGTTGTTGACTAAATTCCAATCTCAATACCATCAATTTGACAAAGAAAATTTTCCAAATATTGAGAAGTACTGCAATACTCATGTTTGCAATTGTTTTTTCCATAGTTCTAAGTTTATAAATTGTATTTAGTATATTAAAGAAGTCAATAAAAAGTATTACATTGCAACGTTCTGTAACCTGAGTCTAAAAGTAATATATTAACAGGCATATATAATTTACAAATCAAAATATAATTCTGCTAAAAAAAGAATTTCTTATCTTTATTGAAGAGTTGAAAATATTCAAATTAACTGCACGATTAAGTAATGATATTAAAATATGTTTTAATTCAATAAATGATTAATGTTGTTTCTTTTATACTGCAAACTTATTATCAATTATACAATAATGCTACTTAATGGAAGTAGTTAATTTGCTTTAACTGTTTCATAGTCAAGCCTAGTTTTTTATAATAATTTTTGGAAACATCATTTATTGATGTGATTGAAAAATATTGCACGTAATTATAGATACATAGCCTTGAAATCAAAATTTATTCATTATATTACTATTGACACATCATGTGGAGGAATTTAATAAAACTCCTGAAAATTTTGTGGAATTTATCTCTTGACAACATGGGAATTAAAAACTCACCTTAATTCTTGCATTGTGGACTAATTTACAGAAGTAAGTAAATATGGCTAGAGGGATAGCTACTGTCACCCTAGGAATGGTACCTGCTGTACACAGTGCGTAGCAACACTTCATAAATCATACAAATATTTAGGTCAGTATTGTTATGGGTACTTACAAGCCTCTTTAACGCAACATTTTGTATAGCTAATAAGTCTGCTGATTGCGCACAATTCGAAAATATACCTTTTCTGTTACGAAACCTTCTTGTATCAATTCCCCCAGGTGAGAGGATTGGTATACATGTACAATCAATACATCCAATCACACTAGGAAACTGGCTATGTGAAAGAATTTTTCATTGATCTGCAAGGAAACGTAATAGTTAAATCTTTAAAAAATGTTTATTTAATTTCAACAAGTTCTCTGAGAGAATTAAATATGAATTAACTGTACTAACATAATATCCCGATACATAATTATATTTGATAAAAATGTGCTGTCAAATAATACCAGTTATAATATTTTTTGAGCATTTGAGGGAAAAAAGAGGTGTTAATTTAGCTTCGATAAATAAATATTTGAAAAAAAATTTTAAATTAAAATTTCCAAGTTTTAATCACATAAATTTAAAGTTTGCATGTTTAAAAATGAAATTATAAAATGAAGTTTAAATAAATGTATATAGTCACTAAGCTACAAAATTTGGGGACAATTTTTTTATGGAAATGGTTGACAAGATAATGCATAAGTAACAAAAAGTTTAAAGTAGAATTAAATACCAACACATTTTAGTGTAATTCTGTGGGTATTAATTAACTAGATATTAAAAACCAAGCTCTTCCTTTAATTTTTACTCTTATCTATTACATTTTTTTAAAACTTACATATATTTATCCAAAAGGATCATGAATGTTTTTGCAAATTAAACATTTCTTTTATCAAACATCTTAACTATAAATGACAACGGAGTGAACACAATGCTATCAGTAAAATTTTAATATAATGCGGTCACAAAAAAGCAATAGCTTTATTTACTTTAGCGATCACTTTTGAAATTGTTGATTGGCTTACCTCTGTTATATCACCAATGCTATACGCTAGCGAGAAGGGGTGATAGATTTGTCCGCACACCTCTAGAAGAATATCTCCATTTGAAATAACAGTTTTATTCTAAATCTTGGGGATATTCTTATATCCAGATCTAGCCAAAATTTTCGTCAAGAGATATCGCTTGTGGATTTCCGTTTCATCTTTTTTCATGATTATTTTTAAGTCTAATGTTCCATTTACAACTGCAGATTATAATATAAATTAGTGCATAAAATAATTATCATTAAATTACGACACATTTTAAATTTGTTTCGCAAATAGTAAACATTAAAAAGTACACAAGAGTTGAAAAGAAATGCGCATGATCACTTATCGCATATATAAATTGCACATGATCAGTCAGGTTTAACCTTGCTTTATAGGAAGGCACGTTTCTTGAACGTAGAGCTAGATTTTCGCCTCGGTTACTCATCCTGAAGTTGATGGTGAGTACCGTTTCATCTATGACCCGGGATTTCCCTCGTACCTAACAGTTGAGGTTGCCGGTGAATACGGTCGTAAATGTAATTCAAACGCATGTAATTTCAGTAAATATAGATAATAACACAATAGAGAACTGAATTCATCACGCCATGTAGTTCATGGGACATACAGAAAAGTCAACAAAAATGAGTTAGTATTGTAAACAAAATTAATATCAAAGGAACATTCACGTATTATGATTATAAAAAAACTAATGATTTTTGGATTGTATTATAAAAGCTTTCTGATGAGGTTCGATTTTGAAATTTCAAATTTCTGCTTATGTTGCTACTATTTCTAAGCAAGTTATAATTTCTAGTAGGGAAATTACTTCCATTTTTCTCATGATACGTATAATTATTTTTAATTGACTATTAGTTTCATGCATAGTGTTCATGATTTTTATACATTCATGATTCTGGAATGAAAAAATTTCACAAAATTTGATACCAAAAAGGGATATAAAATAATCACTAAATTTATAAGCCAAAAAAAATACTTAGTTTTTAAGGATATGTAAGTATTTATATCATCATTTTTCGACATAAATGTAAAAGTAGTTAAAAATTCCCTTACATTTATCATAATTTTTGGCAAATAATTACGAAATTTTAAATAATACTTCTCTGTTACTCTATTGTGCTACTAACTGACTCGTAATGTATTATATAGTTTAAATACATTTAATACAGTTATAAAATGTACAATATAGCTTTTTTCTAAAAAAATACCAAGTAACAGAAAATAATCACTTAAATAAGTGTGCATTCTTTAACTAAACTGCAAAATATCTATCGTATCCTCTAAGAAGCTCATGATTTTATCGTTAAAAACTCTATAACTCACTTTTCCTTTATATAAATCACTTAATCTGTGGTGCTGTTACGACAAAATTTATGATCTCAAGTTTAGGATTAAACCAATAATTCCAAACGCATATAAGAGAGATGTAACATGTATTATTTAATCGTGAACCTAAAATATCGACTATTTCACTCAGCAGAGCGATTCTAATTTTAGAAAGGCATTTACATTATCTGGTAATTTTCGATCAGGAGAATCCTTTTCGATTCTCCAACTAAATTTTCTTTAAACTTTATCTTGATGTTGCATTCACAGAAGCACATTCGAAAACTTCATTCTAATATTTAACATTAATCGTTCCAAAATTAAAAGCACTCAATTTTACGGAAAAATTTATTCCTTCATCATTTTCATTTCTGCAAATCAAATATAAGGTTATCTTTTTTGTATCTAAAATCAAATTTAAATTAAGCCAATTTTAAAAAAATGAAGCCTTAAAATTCCTTTCTTCTACCTGTGATGAATGTATATCATAATTATTTTTTGTATTTCGTTATTTAAATTTCAAACTTAACTTGTAGATAGATACATTAGTATTCTACAATTATAAATTAATATAAATTTGCTGAGTTTGTACAAAGAAATGTACGACAGTATATTTTACTTGAAAATGGTAAAATTTAAATTATAAATAAAAATAATTATTTTTGCAATACAAATTGTTGAATTTATTATTATTCAGGTATAGCAAATCTAGCATTATAGATTTATCAAAACAAAAACAAATTTATAGTATTTGAATATGAATTTACTTCTTTTATCCTTAATAAAAAAGAAATAATCGCATCAAAACGTAAAACATTTAATTGACACATTTAGTGCTTCACAAAGTTAAGACACAAAATACCTCTTATTTTTAAATGTTTTCATCATTATGTTATCATTATTATTAGAGTATTTCCGTGTATGTTCGTAATGAAAGTATTCAAATTAATTTTAAATACTAAATAAATGGTAAAGAAAACTTAGTATAAACATCTATTACGTAGACCAACAATGGTTTTAACATTTTTTTGAGTTGTTTGCATATCGATTTGACACAATTAGTTCATAAATACTATTCTGCAGAATACAGGTGTAGGAGCGAAGTCAGACTTCAACCCTATGATGCTCCAGGTACTTTGTACTAAACGAAGCTGCTCATTTTCCCTTTGACTATGAATAGTTCGCTTATCCTTCAATTTTCATATTGCGCCAAGACCATCCGAGTTTGCACCAAATGCCACATTGAAGACATCAGTCCCAAACATCTTTTAGACTGCGCTTGTCTACTTTGTGAGGATCTCCCAAAGGAGCCCGATTTGGCTGTATTGAAATTAAAAGCCGGCGACCTCACTGATCTGATCAGATTTCAGATCAGAGGAATTAGTATAAGAAGATAAATGCTATATTACTCTTTTCAATCACATCAAATTTTCAGGGAATGATATTTCAGTAAAATATGTATAATTTCAAAAATCAAATGAAATATTTAGACTCCAAATTTTTATTGTTATAATATGCAAGTAATATTACATATAGAGAAAAAGTCATCGATGTAACTTATTAGTCATTAAATATTTCATTTGCTTCTCCGTGATATATATATATATATATATATATATATATATATATATATATATATATATTAGAATACAATTCATTTTTTAACTTCGTTAGTAATTTGCAATTACACAAGTCTCTCATGCATTGGTAAAGTTCTCCATAGTTTTAATGTTCTGATGAAATATTTCATCTTGTTTCTCACTGATCTTTAATTTTTCAAAACAATGATTGAAAATTACTGAGATTCCAGATTTGTTGTGGCTCAATGGTCTTTTTTTGTACATGAGCACATTGCACATTTTTGCAAATATGCCTGCAGTTTAAAATAGATTCCAAGCCGTTACAAGCATCCAAACCTGAAGTTATAATTGACGACTGATAAACGAACTAATAAACTTAAGGCTAGAAAGGCTTACCAACTGCTAAACCCAGACCAGAGAGCTTTAACAATTTGATTGACAGCTCATCATAAATTGCTGTATCAATAATTTACCTTAATATTCATATGATATCCAAGTTACTTAACTAAGCATTTTTTATTAGATCAAATTTTTGCTTTCAGCTTTGCATTTCTCCAGAAAATAGATAATTTCGACGAAAGAAAAAATGAAATATAAACTTTTCAGTCTGCTTCATTCATTAAAATCACGAAAGTGGGATACTGAATGAGAGCCGAGTTATTTTTGAGTCTTCAAAACATAATCATTCAAGGCAGCTTTTTGAAACTCAGCTGAAGTTGTTTTACAAACATATGTAAAGCGTGATCTTTCATGTAAAGAGACGTTATAAACTACTTGATTAACACCTGTTGGATATGAAAAAAGGATTTTGTCAATGTTAAGATAAGTGGTCGTTATCTCCAACATACACACATTTCCTCTCTTAGACCACACCTTTCTACCTCAGAGGTTCATTTTTTCCTTGCTATTTCAGATCTTAAGAAACAAGAATACTTGGTAAGGAAAGATATATTTTGTGCAAATTGTTTCACTGAGAACCAAAAAAGTTAGATATTTTGAATCTCTCATATTTTTAAAATCTCAAAAAAGGGAGCCTTTCTTTAAAAAAATATCCAACATTCAAACCTGTAGGACTTGAGTCAATATATAAAAAAGCTGTGTTTTATGTTAACCTCCATTTCTTATATCAATTTATTACTTTTCTTGGTTTGGCTCACTTTTTGAACATTCTCTTAGCAGAGTCTAGCGAACTGTTGCTTTCTTAGCTAGCACAATATATCAAAGAGAGTTGCTGTGCTGTCCATTCACTTTGATCTATGAAAGGTTGTCCTCATCACCAGATTTCGGTTGTTTTATCTCTTCTTACAAATCATTTAACTTTTTTTATTAAATCTTTATCATTGTTACCAACATCTTCAATTAGATCACCCAGTTTACTTTTTTCTGTTTCCAGATTAACGTTCAAGGCACCATTCACAACATTAAATTCAATTGAAATCAGATATGAAATCCAAAGTACTGGAATTTTTCTATCGGTTTTTGTTGCAACATGTTTCAAACTATTTTTTATGATGCCCAGATACCAGGTTTTTTGCCTTTCAGAGCTACAAGGAGCGGAAGTTATGGTACCTTTATAGAAAATGGCCCCTTGTGGGCTTGCCCTAGTGACTCTAAAAGTAGGTACATATTCGTAACTTTGAAACAGGGATCAAGAGGAAGGCTCCAAGTTTTGAACTACCACCTCCAAAAATATCGTTTCATATGGAGAACATTGCGATCGCTACATGTTTTACATGCCACCATTAGTGAACACGTCGAATCTATTGTTGGGTTAGGATTCAAAGTCACTACTTTCCGATAATGAGAACGAGGCCCTAACGAACTAGATCACCAAGAACAAAAAGTTTTGAAATATTATAATATATATACTCTAATCAAATCTAATTGAAGATACAAAATTATGTTTTTTCCTCTCTCCCCCTATTTTCATATTTCTACATGACAATCTTTAAGTACATAAGATATATGATTGTAGAAATAACAATATAGATAATATACTTTATATTCTTTTCGATGCAAATGATACAAAATTTTCAATTTCTTATGGAATAAATCCCTTTATTTCAACATTCTATTAATAAAAAAGGGTTTTCTTCTTATAAACTTCTATTTATTTTTTTCAATAAAGTACCCCTCATTATTAAAAATTAATTGACGTGATTATCACTTAATATTTTATTATTATGACTTGTTACAAATAATTCACGCTATTAAACCTTCAGAAATCATTTTTACAACTCTTCATTCCATATCGAATTCCCTAATTATAAATTACGTACTCCCTAACAAAATCACAATATAAAAAATTTTTAATTAAAAAATAATACAAATCACATATATTATTACGACATTATTATATTTTAACATAAAAGCGCAAGGTATTTAACACAGTTGTAAAAACATGCAACACATTGTTGAGTGAAAATTCCAAGAAACACTCATAGATCCTAGCATATCAATTGTTTCAGAATATATTTCACACATGAGCTTCATAATGCTAAACAAATTACAAATGTCTGCTCACCGAACGAAATGATAATCACAGTTAGAACGAGTTAATGATAGATATTACTAGTCATCACAGGATAAGTTAAAGGATTTGCCATTATTATGAGGAGTCGCTTCCTTGTAGTAATTTAATTTAAAATTGTGTGAATGTGAATTTTCAATAAGATTAAAAATAGTATTCAAAATTAATTGTCCTATTTTATTATATAGACAATATGAAAAAAATTAATGATAATCTGATTTTCTATGCCATGAATTCCAGTTTATTGAAAGATAAATTTCTCAATGGAATTTTATGAATTAGTATTGCATATGTTAGATCTTAAAAAAAGATATAGTATTTGTGGACTGCTTCAATAAGTATACTTTACATTCATGACTGAAATAAAAATGTGGAAAAAAATTTCATTTTTTCAAGACATTAAACAAATAAAAAGCAATCAAAACACTCACAGTTATATTTTAGTTGAATGCTTTTAAAGTGAATGTGTTTTACTTCGCATAGAAATTTTTTACTGTTAAACATCTAATTTATCTATTGGAGATCTCTGAGTATACTCAGTGATGACTTTATGACTAGTGTTTCATTATTAAAAACTTAAAAATTTGTAAATGTAGGTTTTTAGGCAAATATTTATATTTTAAATAATTAAAATAAAATAGTACTAAATAACAAAATTTGTAAATTTATTATAAATAATGAACCTAAAGCTTAAGTTAGCTTAATTATCAGGATACACACAATAGTCTACGAAATAAGAAAAATGTTTTTTCAATATATATATATATAATATATATATATATATATATATATAATATATATATATATATATATATTATATATATATATATATATATATATATATATATATATATATATATATATATATATATATATATATATATATATATATATATATATATATATAATACAGTGATATTGCATATGAAATTGTATAGCGACATGAGAAATCAATCGTCCTAATATTTAATAAAGAATGTAATCTTATATAAATACAATAGAATTTTTATAATTTGTGAAATGGCTTTGTGGCTTATAAGTACTCCTACTTGATTTTCGATGATATATTTTATCCAAATATTTACTCTAAGTCAATCTGTGAAGTTTATTTAACCTATGGGGAAGTCATTTAATTGAAAAATACATTTCTCCAAAATATTATTTACTTGATTCACTATGTTTATAAATTTTATTGTTTTTAGAAGCTGCATTTCATTTTATAAAAAAATAAAATAAACAGATTAAAATAAAATTTCATTCAGAGAAAAATCAATGATTATGTTGTACTAAGTGAATAATTAAACACACGATCATATATAACTTCAATTCCAAGGTATATTATATTAAGTAATTTATTTCTATAAGTTTTGAAATTAAAACAATCTTCAATGGGGAAGTGTGTATTAGCATAATAACATATTCACCAGTCTAAATTTTCATTTTATATTACACAGACTACTTGCACATAACATATTCGATATTTCTAGATTTAAATAAGCAATTACTTTTTCAAAATTAACAAATGAATACTCATATATTCAATTATACCATTTTTGTCCCAAGTGAATTTGTTCAAAATATTGAATTCCTAGTCAAAGAATGCTAAGAAGATACTTCAATTGGAATTTTAATGTAGAAACAAGCGAAGCACAGGATTTAAAATTCTCGTAACATCTGTTTGATAGGCGTAGATTAAGGAGATTTTAATGAATCCCCTCCAAATATAGTCTATCGATTAAGAATCTCCTTTCAGGGTCTGTCTGTCCATATGTGTATGTATGTGTGTATGTGTGTGAGACAGAGAGAGAGACCAATCTTCAATGATACGGCAACGTTATAGGGTTGACGTATCTCTCTAAACATATACTGTTTTTTTGTTGATAAAATCTCTCCCTTTTCCAAATATTAAATCAGTTCATGTTAAATCACATAACAATCAATACTAGTTATGACTTGTTGTTGTTGGTAAAGCTAGAATATATTTTGGCATTTACTTACTGTTTTAGTTCATTATGTTGAAACAAAGAATTAAAAGTTAGTCTATTATTTCACTTATGTCTACAATATAGCTTGAGTTTTCGGGACCTCGATGAGTTGAAAAAATAGTTGAATTTAGCTTTCTCAAACAAAATTAAAATAAAACGCAATATCTTTTTTATATTATAATAATTGCAAACAAGATTAGTTATAACAGCTATACAAAATCAAATAATCAAAATTTCATTTTTATTATAGGTTATATATGTATATAAACACATACACATATACACAGTGTGATGCCAAGTGATTTGATAGCGTACTAACTTAAACGAGCAATAATATCCATAGAACTTTCAATCGCATTCCACTCTGAGAGGTAGAAAAGAGGAAAATGGAAATGTATCAAGCAAGAACATAGGACATCATTGATCCAAATGGATTACGCGTGCTCTCCGCCACCTGCATGCTGTCGATGAGGTGATTGATTCGATTCCTAATGGGCACTCTGGATGCTCAATATTCTATTTGTTTCTCTTACCTATCCTTACATCATATGAGACTGTTTTACCGGCGCAATGTATTATATCTTCTGGGAACAAGTGATTCTCCACTTATTACAAGCTGTTCTACACCCCATCCATAGTGTGGCTTGCGGATGATGGAGACCGACCACTTTTTTCCATCCCGGTCTGAATAATGTAACTTCTTGAATGCCACATATCCCGAACGATGTGTTGGACGTAGTGAACTTTCGGTGAGACTTCCTCGTTCACCAGACTTCAGTGCGATTATTCTTTACAGGGCACATGTAATATTTAATGTGCAATACATCTGTGGACTCAGCTGAAGATCTTTTGGCCTGTCATGAGCAAACACAACATCAGGAACTTTCTAGAGGTTCCTACAGGTTCCTTTCTAGAGGTCATTCTTTTCTCCATGTCAACTCTGCAACAACACGTGTGGCAGACATTTTTGAGCATTTGCAATGAGTTTACAAAATTAGATTTTTGACTTAGTAAAACTTTTGACATTGTTCATTTATTCTCACAACACCGTTGTAAATTCAGGTTAAAACTGTAAATTTAGGTTGAGTTTTCTGCCTCACAGAGAGAAATACGATCCTAAATTCCTATGTAATCATTGCTCATCAGCATTTAATACTATCATAACTTGTAAAAACAATTTGCAAACAAATATATATATATATATACGAGGGTCACTCTGAAATGTTTGAGATACAACTAGGTTTTTAAAGTTATTCTTACAAAATTTTAGGTGTGTTCAAAGTATTCTCCTCCAGCATCAATGCACTTTTGTAGACGAATTTTCCACAGATTAAATGCCTCAAGCCATTCATTTCTTGGAATAGATGAAAAAATGCATTTATAGCCACATCAATCTCTTCTTCTGAATGAAAACGACGTCAACGTAAGTTATTCTTTAGATTAAAGAATAACCAAAAGTCGCACATAGCTAAATCAGGTGATTACGGCGGATGTTTGATCACTTTAATTTGTTTTTGTTTAAGAAACTCAACTGTTAATCCGGCTGTATGTGAAGATGCATTGTCATTGTAAAGCATTAGTCCCCTAACATTCAGTTCTTGTAGAATTTCTAGAAGACATTTAGTGGTATACCAGTTTGCTGTTACTGTCTTCTGTCCTTCCAACTTGATGGCTTTGACCAATCCTGTACTTCTGAAGAAAATGGCATACATCAACTTTTTTCAGTGCGCGTTGTTTTTTCACTATTGTCGGCGTGGGATCATCTTGAAAGAGCCATACTCAGCTTTCTTGACGTGTTGGAACGTCAAAAAACGGTATGTACATTTCATCATCTGTAACAATTTTAGAAATGATGCGGGGGCCACCATCATTTAGCAATTTAAGAGTTTCTTTACTGATTCTCACACGCTCCTCTTTTTGGTACTCAGTTAGATTATGGGGAACCCAAAGGCAAACTACTTTTTTCATAAGTAATTCTTCATGAATGATTTTGTGTAGGGTTGCGGATTCAATGTTAAGTTCCTTCTATATCATTTGATAGGTACAGCGATTATCATCTATTAACATTTTTCGTATGGCAGACACATTATCCGGGATTAGTGCCGACAGCGGCCTTTCTGTGTGTTCTTCACCCTGAAGAAAATTGCGACCTCTTCTGAATTCTCTAAACTAACTGAATACAGTAGCACGAGCTGGAGATTCATCACCAAATGCTAATTGCAACCATTGAACGCGTTCTTCTTGATTTAATCCTGCTTTAAAATCGTAGAGAATCATAGCGCGAAAGTGTTCTCGTGTCAACTCCATTTTCTCTTCTGTTTAAAATTTATTCTATGCTAAACAAGTTGAAGTAAGTCAGTAAAAAATCGTCTTCTGCGTTAAAATACTTTGTATTTTAAAATTAAGCTGATATTTTTATTTTGTAGATTCTCGTCTGCGCGTATCTCAAAAATTTCAGAGTAACCCTCGTATATATGTATGTATGTATATACGATTGCTAAAAATTTTATTTTCAACAATTTAATTTCTTAAAATTAATAGTTTAAAATCAAAGACTAATTACTTTGAATTAAGCAACTTTCAATAATTTTATCCCACGAGTCTTTATTAATAATATTTACAATGACTTAAAATGTAATCAAGAAGTAAAATTAAATTACAGAGGATATTAACTTAAGCATATACTCGAAATTTCTGACTTTTTGATAAAATATTCACAGTAGTTTTAAAAATAGTGACTGAAACACTTTTATATTTAATTATTGTTAATGGAACTATTAATTATTGTTATTGGAACTTCTCTTTTTAAGTGGCTATTTTTCTCATTTCATCTCAGCCCAACATATTATTATATAAACTGCTCACAATTTATTCTTAAGTGCATCTTAAGATATTACATCTTAGTTCAAAATATCCTAAATAGGGGTAATGTCCTACCTAGGTTAACATCTGTGTGTAATAAAATCTCATAATATTAAGGACTTATTATACACCATTAATTCAAATATGTTGCTTTGGTTTGTTTCAAATCTTAAATCAGTTTCCTTCAAACCATCTTAATTTCCAATGAGTTGAGTAAACGGCTTCATACTAAATTCAATGGTTTTCTTTCGATGAATGTGCACAATTGAATTAATAAATCCCCCAATTGTCATATATATAAGACGCAAATATATCAAAAGAAGATGCATATCAAATACACAAATGCATATCAAATGGGGATTTTAAATTACTTAGAATTATAGATTAAAACAATACTAGTAAAAGAATTTGCTGTGCTTTTATTAATTACACCACACTTATCAATAAAATATGAAACATACATATCTTGACGGGAAACTTTATTTTATAGCATTTATATTAACCAATCAGGATTAAAATCAGTTTTACTTATAAAATGCTTGATATTGCTGTTATTTATAATAATTTATTTCATTAAATTTCATGTTTCACTATCGCAAAGAAAATAAAGTTTCTTAGCTATTAATATACATTGGTTTCAAAATATTAAATATGTTAAAAAATGGAAATAAAATATATAAAAAATATTCTAAATTTATATTATTACGATTTATATATTACAAGCCTGTTTTTTTTAATTAATTTATGTTAAAAAGTGGCACTACAACCACTCTTTATTAATAATGACGCAATTTAAAACAAGCTTTATAATGAGAATCTTTATTCAGTGAACAATTGGTTTTCGAGAGAAATAAATTGTATGAACGAGTTGAAAGTGACATTTGTGGGTAGACTTGCGTTATTGAGAGCCATATGCTATTTAAAAGCAAGTTTATGGCTATATAATGCAATTTAATACTCTCTAAACTAACAAACTCTAAATCCTGTAAGCTAACAATAGTGTGACATTAAGAGATAATAATGAACATTCTATTGCAAACCAGTTGCGGAAATAATGCTAACTGATAGTTCAAAACTTTGAAGATCCATCCTAGATAGGAATTTCTACGGATGAATATTCACTGCTTAGTGTATGTTACAACTTCCATTTAATGGCGAATGGCCGGTTTCTTTACATAATGATCCTCAACATGCTTACATATGAGCAAATGAAAACCTTGGGATCTTCCATGTACTATATGAGAAAGAGATTCCTGTGCTGGAAGAAATGTTCTAATATGAATATAAGACTTTTTTATGGCCACCCAGAATTACATGTGATGTCAAATGCGATAATCTTTGTTCAAAATTATAAGCACGACATACTTAATCTTCATAATTGTATCAATGCTAAATCATTGGCGATTCCTTCCGTTTCTAAACATTCGCTTTTTCACTGTTCACTTCGTGAACGTATATTGGAAAAGAAATTAGAATCCAAATGATATGATCAAACTAACAGTGAGTGGCCTAATGGTAGGACAGCAATGTTGGAACATAAATCCCCGGGTGAAATGATATGAAAATAAATATGAAAATCGAAATACAAGTTGACCAACTGCACATGATCTCCAGAACCAATGACAGAGAAGTGACCATTTGTGTAGGGCAATTGCAGACAAGGTAGCAATTTTCCTAGATAAGGCAGCAACAGACTTCTGTACTTTGCACAGACGACTACACTTGTACACTTATTAGTGGTTCAAGGCATCTTCAAGTCTAAAGGGCATACGGCACCAATAAAATCCACTATTTTCGAAATATGCTGTCTCTCTCGGTAATCACATGCTTCAGGATGGAACTTTGATTCCATCCACTGTGAAACAACAGGGAGATATATATTGAATTTCTGCCTTTTGTATGCTCGTCTGTCGAGGTAGGTGCTATGTTTTTTCTTTTGCGATATGTTATACGTCCTACTATTTAGGAAAATTCTTCACAGAATGAAATTTACATGATGAATGCTAAAATGACTTACATAAGTCTTTGGCCTTCAGGCTGTTCACTACGCGGTGAAAAAATGGCATGACATTTGCCCTATCCTGAACTTATTCACATTTAACATGTTTAAAAATATTAGTGTAAAGTACTGCTTGTCCTAAGCAACCACTTCAAATACTGTTGTTTTTAACCTACATAATATAAGACTTCTATCTAATAGTTATTTTGCAGTCCGACGGTTGTATTCATTATGAAATGCTTCATTATTTCCACTTAAATTTAACAGTTAAGAGCAGAACATGTTGAGAATGCTTTTCAATGCATATTCAGTCTTATAATTACTCTTCATTTTTCAGTGATTTCAGAGTGAAACTTTTCAAATAGAATATTTCTGAGATCATATCGATCATCAAGGCCATACAGTCCAAGATTTATGGCAATAAAAAAACTGATCCAGAAGTTCAAAGGCAATGGTAAATTAGTGATATCAAATTGAGTGTTTAAAAGCCTAGAAGAGCACTTTGAAGAGACCATTCTGATTTTGGGATCATTTTGATGTATCAATGGAATGGGTATTGTTTGCATAGATAAATTCCTTGTTTTTCTTGACTCATTCCCTGTGAATTATGCATGCAGGACCATATTGACCAGAAAATTTACGTAAACAATCCCACGACCATCGCTAAGCACAAAACTGCCATTCGGAAGGTCGTGGAAAGCATCAACATTTCAGTACCAAAGCAAGCTTTCCAGAATATTGCTATTTATTTTATTACCGTAACATTGTACCCACTGAAGGCAAGCATATAGCTTAGTACAAAACACAATAGAAAGTAAGTGATCATTGTCTGGAAAAAAACATGGGAGAACAGGAAACATATTTCTCTTAATAAAGCTCTGGGGGACATTTACTAAAAAGGAAGCTTGAAATGTCCTGTCATGAAATTCTGTCAACACTCTGAAATGTTGGAATCAATTGCATCAATCTCACATCTGTCGGCCGATTTCAAATCCTTGCAGGAATCAGATATTCTATTGTTTCTGTTCTTGATGTGTAATTTCATAAGAAGTCATATGGATTTAGGTCCGGACTCTATATGAGATATTGTATCCCGAGAAATTTTTCTGTAATCTAATGCAATCAATCACTCAGCAAATATCATTCTAATCCACATGAAGGCCTTAGTATTTCTAAGGTGACAAGGCACGTCTCTCATGAACCAGTACCAAGTGTCCTGATGAGACTGCCCGCTTCAGAATCAAAGTCATTTTTAGATAGCAGATTCAAAGCCAAAGCAACTCTCAATACTTCACTCCCGTTACCATATATATGAATATCGAATCGATTATAGCGTGAATACCACGCATTTGGTATCTTTTCTTTCCAAACTTTGAAAGACGTGTATGTTGAACGGTGAGATTATTTCGATTATTTACATAAAGTTTTCTTATGATAAAAAATAATCCTTCATTCAAAGTCATTGATTACGCGTATAGCTTATTATTTATTTCCAGTATATAATCAAGGATTCAACTAAAATTCCCATATATGTGTTATCACAATATGAAAGAAATACATAAATGCATTAAAAATTGAGGTTTTAAAATTTTTTTCTATGATGTTTTTGAGCCCCCTAGTATCCAACATGCCGTAGACTAAAATCGAATATTTTTCATTAAAATATGCGTAAAATATTTATATTCAATAATTTCTAGCAAATTCATATTTTCATATTAACAATTATATTTAACAATGCTAAATTTATTTAAAATAAATATAAATAATTAATTCTTGACGTGATAGTAATTTCAAAGTAATATTTAATCAATTTGATGGCAAAATTATTTTAAATTTTGAACACCGAACATATCTGGCCAATCCCTAATTGATAAAAGCAACAGTCTTTTGAACCATTCGCCAAATTATTTTTTCGAATATAACTTGTATAGTAAATAGCATATATACAAATATATTATCTAGTTTACTTTCTTCAAATTGCAAAATAAGAAAGCAGTTCTATTGCGTTTTGGTTATTCATATCAAGACTCACAGTATATGTTATGATTCCAATAGATTAATATGGTTTAAATGGATATTTCAAACAATTAACACCTCTTGTATTATTAATAATATTTCCTACTTAATATGTTTTCTTACAAGCAGCTGACGCAACTCAAAAAATTACACAGTATGATCAGCTCAGATATACACTACTGGCCATTAAAATTGCTACACCAGGAAGAAATGCAGATAACAAAATGATATTTATTGGACAAATATATTATACTAGAAATAACAAGTGATTAAATTTTCAAAAAATTTGGCTGGATATATAGATCCTGAGAAATCAGTACCCAAAACAAACACCTCTGGCAGTAATATCAGCAGTTATACGCCTGGGCATTGAGTCAAACAGAGATTGGATTGCATGTAAAGGTACAGATGCCCATGCAGCTTCAACACGATGACACAGTTCATCACTGTAGTGACTGGCATTTGGTGACGAGCCAGTCGCTCGGCAACCATTGACCAGACGTTTCCTATTGGTGAAAGATCTGGAGAACGTGCTGGCCATGGCAACAGCCGAACATGTTCCGTATCAAGGAAGGTCCGTACAATACCGGCAGCATGCGGTCGGACATTATCCAGCTGAAACGTAGGATTTCGCAGGGCTCGAATAGAGGGTAGACCCACGGGTCATATCACACCAGAAATGTAACGTGCAGTGTTCAAAGCACCGTCAATGCGAACAAGAGGTGACCGAGAAGTGTATCCAGTGGCACCCCATACCATCACGCCAGCTGATGGGCCAGTATGACGATGACGAATGCACGCTGCCAGTGTGCGTTCACCACGATGCCGCCAAACACGGATCCGACCATCATGATGCTGTACACAGAACCTGGATTCATCTGAAATGATGACGTCTCACCATTCGTGCGCCCAGGTTTGTCGTTGATCACACCATTGAAGGCGCTCTTGTCTATGACGCAGCGTCAAGGGAAGTAGCAGCCACGGTCTCCGAGCTGAGAGTCCATGCTGCTGCAAACGTCGTCGAACTGTTCGTGCAGACACTTGTTGTCTTCCAAACGACCCCGTTTCTTGATTCACGGCTCGTGACGTTGTTGGACGATCCATTACGGCCATGCGGATAATATGTCTGTCTTCTCAGCAGCTAGTGATAGGTGGCCGTTGAGATCCCTCATGGCGTTCCGTATTACCGTCCTGAACCCATCGATTCCATATTCTGCTAACAGTCATTGGATCTCGACCGACACGAGCAGCAATACTGCGATAAGACAAACCGCAATCCCGGTGCGATACAATTCGACCTTTATCAAAGTCAGAAACGTGCTGGTAAGCATTTCTCCTTCTTACACGAGGCATCACAACAACTTTTCACCAGGCAACAACGTTCAAATGCAATTTGTGTATGAGTAACCGGCTGAATAATTTCCTCATTTAAACACAATGTAGGTGTCGCTTCTGGTGCCTGCTTTGTCTAAATGCGCTGAAAAGCTAATCATTTGCATATCACAGCACCTTCTTCCTTTCGTATAAATCTCATGCCTGTAGCATGTCGTCTTCTGGGTGTAGCAATTTTAATGTCCAGTAGTGTAGTAGTTTGAATAATAAAGATTCGCGTGTGAAATCAAATATGTAGGTGACGTTAAGTCCAGTCCTCATTACTATAGATTAATAACAGCTTACTTTGAAAAAATTGAAAACAGAATCGGAAGTTATTGCTTATTGAACTAGTGTGTGTGTGTGTGCGTGCGTGCGTGCGTGCGTGCGTGAGTGAGTGAGTGAGAGAGAGAGAGATTCTAAAACATAAATATTGAGAGACATAAATTTTACAAATTACACACTTTAAACATAATTAATTAATTAATAAATGTATTTATATAACGAACAATCATGAACAAATTTTACTGATTTCTAATTCATTTCATCTCTGTTTTAAATGAATTTATATTCCCTATACAATACTTACAGCATCAATTTATTTGAATAAATCTTATATTGCTTATTCTTAAATTTGCATACTTTTTTATACTAATTATTTCTATATTTGAGTGATTATTATTACATTTTCTAAATGAATTGCAGAACATTTTAATATTTCTAATACAATTTTTCTTGAAACTGAAATTTAAATGTAGTTACATGTTTAAAATTCAAAACTTTCAAAAAAAAAATTTTTTTTTTGTACTTTTTTTACATTCCAAACTTTTGCGCTTAACAAATCATTCAGAAAACTAAATTTGAGTTTTGTATTCAGATTACTCATGCAGACCTTTCATACTCATTAAAGGGAAGTTAAGATATAAACTTAAACTTTCATGTATATATATATATATATATATATATATATATATATATATATATATATATATATATATATATATATATATATATATATATATAGTTAAATCATTAAATAAGCCACAAGTAAGAAAAAGAACTAAAAATAATTTTCAACAAAAATATTATTTTAAATTTGAACAACAGTATGCGATTAATATTTCGAAATTTATACATTTTTTATGAAAGTTGAACTTATGTTTGAAATTTTAATTCATGTTCGAATCGATCGAACAGGCATTTGAAAAACTGCCTCGAAAAGAAAAGATTAAAACGGCTTATAAAAGCAAAATGTATCTATTCACTGTTAACAAAAGAGACAAAAAAGACGAAAAGGAAAAATGTGCAATAAAAAATTACTTTTCAATATCTGACAGAGCAGCCTTAAAAAACAACCAGTGGTACTTTAAACTGGATTTTCTCGCTTTGAAAGCTCTTCAATTTTTTATATCTATTCTTTTCTCTATGAGCTATAAAATTTAAACTGTTGAAAATTTTCCCCTATAAATATCATTCATTAAGATACAACTTTTTTAAATAAATGAGAGAAAAATACAATTCAGTACTTCTGAAGTTTAATAGATTGAATAAAACATATTTACTGAGAAAAATGCAAAAATTTTTGTTTGTGTTTTGTTTCTTCGTTGAAATATTAAATAATATTAGCAGAATAAACACAAATATCTGTCTATTTTAAGTAACAAAAATAAGTTATTTTGAAAATATTTCAAGTTAATTTTACATGCTAGCAAAATATATTTCTATTATTAAACTTAGAACTTAATCTCAAAATCTAAACATTTTAAAAATAAATATGTTAAATGTTCTGTATTTTTTCTTGTTTACTTTTTTGTTGCTTTAACTTGTAAAATGTCCAAAAAACTTTAACATTTTAATAAATATTAAATGTCCAAAAAACTTTAACATTTTATTTGTTGTAATATTTAAAGCAGATGCTGCTGGTAAACAAACTAACCGAAAAACATTTTATATTCCATATAATTTCCATAATAAGTTGAAGAAAAGTGCTCAAAGATCAGCAAATCATCGCTTGCCTTGGGCAGCGATTTGGAGGTGACCACATTTACCCTCATTGGGTTGTTGAAGTTCTGTGGGTTAGACGTATTCACGTTAATCCGTGACCTCCACAGTCCTTACACTGGAGGAACGTGGTTGTAGATATGAGGTTGGCAACTCAGATATCGACCTCATCATCTGACCGTGGTTCGAAATTACGGAGTTCTTGGTGGTAAGTGAATATTCCAAAAGTGTTTATTTTTAGTACAGTCTAGGATTCATCTTCATGGCTATGTATGCATATTTTATGCAATGGCATGCTGATACCAGCTCAGGAAGAAGGAAATTTTAGTATTTATATAGTATACATAATATCATTGTTAATTATTGGGAATACAGTTTTATATTATTTTGGAAATATCTCAATACCATATTTCTAGGGAAAATGCTTATATCTTTAATAAATAAAAATATATAAAATAAATATTATACAATGAACATAATGCTTATTTATTTTATAGTTATATATATATATATATATATATATATATATACATATATATATATACACACACACACAAATATATATATATATATATATATATATATATATATATATATATATATATAAGTAATGATTCTTCTGAACAACTTTATAATTTTTAACTTCCATAAACTATGGCTTCTAACAAAAAGATCTCTAATTTTTCATACCATGTTTATATTTTACCAAAACTATATAAAGGTAATTTACTAAATATCTTTTTGAATTATAAAAAATTATAGGTTTCAGTAAATGACTGAATAAATGCTTCTAAAGGCTGAGAATAGTTATATTTTACATCTTTCTTAGATCTAGAATCTCTTCTCTGTACATTTGGATTCTCATATAATTAAAATAGTAATATTGGGAATAAGTATTTCCTAAATATTATATATATAAGCAGAGAATTTCTTACTAAATTACCGGGCTTGCTTTTTTGTGGATCATTTAAAACTTCGGAAAAAGGTCTTTTGGAGCAGAAACAATAAATTGCTAAATAAAACCAAATTTATCACCCGCATTCGAATATCTGAATATATTCGAATATAATGATAAAATGGCTCAGGAAATAAAAGATTCAGTTACAATCTATACAGATTATAACTGAATCCTTGATCAGTCTATAAAGCGATATTTTATTCAGGTATATTAAAATAGTCCGACAACAATGTACGATATTTTTTATTTTATTTAGCATCTGTGTTACGTTTCCCCCCCCCTACTCTAACATCAAATATATTTTTCTTCTGCCAAGTAAAATTACGAGAAATATTTACTAAGTATAAATATTTTTTATTCAGAATTTCCTATGGAATTTGTGACCTATAATTATATAAGCAGTATAATAATTTATTTTTCATTCTTCACAAATAAGCGATAAAAGGGCTTAGTAAATAAAATTAGCAAAGAGGCAGAAAATCGTAAATAAATGTATAAGTATAAAAATAAATAAATGAAGAAAAAAATTTACTGAGACTTTAAATAATGTTCCCAAAGTTAAAACGCGCGCGCCTGTTGTTGACGTTTTACTTTATGAAAACTCTTGATTGGAAAATATCCAGTTTCATCTCTTTTTGATAATTTTTCCTTCATGGTGACATGTATCAACGTCAAAACATATTTTTTCCCTATTTTTAATCTGGGTTATAAACAAGTTCTGAGTTTGAGAAAATTTTTGCGGTGAAATAGACAAAATTATACTGTGATACAGTTTACAAATTCTTTAAATTATATTCTCAAATAATGTGATGACAATGCAAATATAAAATTGTTACCCGAAATATCAATGGAAAAATCATTTATTATGTTTTTAAATGATTCTATCTGTGATCCCAATCATTTGCTTGATTTAAATATTTGTAATGTCATTATTATCTAACGTTTCCATTTTATGTTATGATTGCAGAAAAAAGTACTCTAATTATAGAACATTTTTCTATTGTTATATTATAAAATACTTATATCGGAAATATTGGAAATGTTAAAAAAATGTATTATTATATTCTAAAATATTACACTTTAAGCTTGTTTGTTATTTATTTCTTCGATGGCTAACATTAATTCTGAAATAGCGTACAGCCTTGAAAAATCTGATGAGCCGATACTATTGTTACATATAAACATATTCCTTTACCAGGTTTACCAGGAAAGTAACTGCATTAATTATTTCTTATTAAATTTTACTTAAAACATTTATCATTTCAGTAACTCTCTTTAACTCATTTCGCACATATTTTCAATAACTCAGATAAATTAGAATGAGTTGATCATTGAATTAAAATATAAAAATGAATCAGAGTATCTATTTCTTATTATGAGACTCATTTATATCATTTACAGTTTTAATCATTACAAGAGAAAAAAAATTTGGCATTTCTCTTATAATAATAATACTTCCAAATTTGCTTTTAATTAAAAGACAAAAGTACTGTCTTTATCAATTTCCCAAATTTAATTTTGAAATCAACTTAATTTTAAGAAGAAAATTAAGAAATTGTTCTTAAATAAAAGCTTTAAATGTAATACAAAAATCTGTATCTTTTAATAGAAGAAGTTGAAGTGTTTCTCAAGCACCTATAATCTCTTTCTATATGTTACGACTTAAAAAAAACTATTTTAAATATTTATTTAATTCAAGATGAAAAACTCTTGATTTGGAAAAGGGGGAGAAAGCTAAAATGGAAACTAATTTAATATTTCTTCATATTTTTCTGAAATAGTTTGTTTAAAGCAACGAATCGGTTAAAGCGTACGAAAATTATCAAAACTATATTATGTTCATCTCTCTCAATTAGAATTAAAGGCAAAAGATAAAAATGTTTTTAAAACTTAAGATCGAAAGTACTTCTAAAATATTTTTAGTGTATGCCACTGTGTATGTAAGAGACAAATATAATTATTGTGATCGAAAGCAAATCAAAATTTAGCTTTCTAAACATCAAAATAAATTATTATTTTTCCTTTTCATACATTTTCAAATTTTGCATTATATTTTCAAATTTTGTATTTCTACATGAGTATTGCGTTATATATCCTTTTAATATATGTGAGATTTTGGTTTATTCTATCACCAATACTAATTTTTGCTTATAAGAAAATCTGATTGATTTATTACTTGCTCATATTCGAATAATAAAATAAATCAAAGGATTAAGTAAATCACATAATAATTCATGTTTATAAGCAATATTATGAAGTATTCTTTCTTCACTTTGTATTCACTGTTTTAAAAAAAGATTTTATGCATTCTGCTTAATGTCGATTTACAAAATAAAATTTAATTCATATGGAATTTTTACTTCTAAACACCTCATATTTCAAAATAAATTTGTATCTCTCTATAATGGTAATGCAATAAAAAAAGCATAGTCATAAGCTTAATTGTAAAAAATCGCAATTAAAAGCTGCGGCATAATATACATTAAGAAAGTGTTATCATAAAATTCTCAATAATTACGCCAAAAAAACCGTGCTTAGTTCATGTAATGCACGCGAATCCTTCTTATTTCAATTTATTCACTATTTGCAAAACAACCCCAAAATAGATCTTATCTTAATAACTTTAATTAATTTTCTCAGCGCAACGTTTCACAGTTAAAGGATTCTCCCAAGCAACCTCAGAAGAAAAAAATTTCTAAAAATAGTCAGGAGAGTCTGAAAAAAAAGTGTATAATAAATTGTCAAAAATTCTTCGGTTCTCTCTTAGTAAACGAAGAGTAAGGAGAATTTCCCGGCTCCACTGTGTTCATACGTCATCAACTAAGCTTTATGACGTCATAGAATGACGTACTTTTAAAACAACACATTTTAGCATCGAGCTTGTACACTCGTTAAGAAAACCAATTGAAATTCTGGTAAACCCTCAATGGAAGCCTCAGTCACGGAGTTTGAAAGATTTAATCAGCATGTTGCTTCTATATAGTAAGTGTGCTTGAAAAAAATAACCCGTGAAATGTGTTCGATTTCACTTTAAAATCTATATTTTTTCACATTCTATATATATATATTTGAAGATCATGATATGAAATATTATATCATAATAAGAACATTTATAAATGTAACTTGAATTATTTCTGAACATGATTTCTAACATAATTTCAGAAAATAAATTAAGTTTACTTATAAGCAATAATAGTAATAATTAGTAACTTGTATTACAAATTTATTAGTTACAAAATGCAATGATTATGGATATACATTTTTTAAGTCTTTTTTTATGTTTGTTTTACATTTAAAATAAACCAAATTAAACAAAAAATGATGACAATACATGTTTTTCCTCAGTGTAATTGCACTTATTGTAAAAATTGCTCACTTACTAATAACAGATTACAAATCAAATATTAAATACCTTAAAATATAGTGTAATAATTCAATTAGATTTTTATCAGTAAAAGAATATTTACATGTCTGTCGTAAGACCTATTTGACATTTATGAAATTGATTGCAAACTTTCCTTAATAATTCTCCATATGCTTTCATGTGTTAATAAATCTTCTAACATGAATATATAACGCACACTTACTCCCTCTCCTCTCTCTGCCTTGTGCCTAGCTGAATAATAGATATTTTTTGTTTCTGTGTTAGAGGAATTAACTAAATTAAAATATATTTTCATCTCTGGTTTATTAATTTCCCTAATTAAATGTTATATTGCAATTACATGATTAATATGACACGGTTTTAATTGTGACAGTTAAAATAACGTTATCCACTGTAATTAAACAAAACACGTAAATATTCTGTTACTTGATACAGGTTTTGAAATCAAGGTTTATGATATCCTCTTTTTACAGTAGCTGACTGTGTCTGCACTGGAGTCGCAGTAAGTTCTACAGAAATGCAGCTTTACACTGCCGGACAGAATTCCATAGAAATAACATTCTGTTATCTATTTATTCTTGAAGTATTTTTCTTGCGGATATATTTGTAATATTCCTAACTCAAACACTTAAATATTATTGTTATTATAGGTTATATTCGTCGTTACCTATTAAGATCATCAGTACAATACGTGATTTGGCATACGGCACTAATACACAACAGTATTGTGAATTCGTGTAGTGGTAGAGCAAAGCTGTATACTTTATGTCTAATGTAATAAGCCCATTTTTACGATTTCAGAGTTTTCGGAAACAATTTATGTAATGTGTATAGGGAAGAAGATGAAGTAAAATAAATTTTCTTAACTTGCAAGAGTTATTTTTCAGGAAATATAGTCACCCAGAAGAAAGTAATTTTAATTTGTATTTTCACTTTCATAATATCAGTGAAAGATTGTGAGGATAATACAATTCTAATGTTTAAAAGTTTGATTGAATGAAGTATAGCTGCCTTGTTATTTCTGAACTTAGAACAATTAAAAAAAATTTTTTTTAATATTTATGTAAATAATTTTGGTTTTTTCATGTACACCATGGTAATCCATTACACTGCAAATTTCTATAATTAGTTTAGTCATTAAAAAAGGATTTATTTTGATAAAGTTATTATTATTTAGTATTTTATATAAATTTTCAAATGCTACAAAAACCCTTTATCACTAATAAGCAATCATTTTCAGAAAGTTATTAGAATTTGCTATATTTTCATAAATATTCATTAAATATTTAGAAAAATTGCAAAAAGCAATGATTAATATATATGTAAAAATTATCAAAATAATGAATAATTTTCTGAGAAATACTATTAAAATATAAATTTATATAAGTTGTTAAAATCGTGGATTGTAATTAATTTTGCTTTTCATTTCTATCACTGTAAGGAAATTTACACGATTCAAAGCATAAATTCCACTGAAATACACATAAAAATTTCATCTTATGTTCTACAAATTCAATAGTTGTTTTTTAATTAATTTAATTTTGAATATTTTATAAATAATTTTTTAAATAATTTATATATTGATAAAAATTTAGTTCTAATAGAACAAAAATACTTCCATTGTTAAAAGAGATTCATTAAGAAATAATAGTTTAGAGCTTTTCATATAAGGTTAATGTCTTAATAATATCTCAGAAAATTTTGACTTTCTCATTATAATAATGGTATCAAACTTTGGTATAAAAAATTTTAGTTTAGAGGAACTGACCGTAGTTTTAAGATAGCGAATAAAAGTCTGTTAAAGATATTAAACATAATTTTTTTTTCTTTTTTTGAAATTTTTCTGGGTATAAAAGAAAAGTTTATTTAATAGAAAACATTTACTTCACAAAACTGAGGATTAACTTAAAATACCTGTGCGCATTAGCTGTTAAAACTTTCATACGCCTGAATAGTACTCATCAATATAGCTACATCATTGAACACATACCTAATTTTAATCCTAACTATCTACCTATGGTCGATTAAACACGCAGTTCTCTCTCTCCAAATACGTGTATATTTATCCCATTAAAATCTTTGAATTCCCACAGTTGGAAAGACTCCTTTTCCACAAACTCGCGAACAACATCGCTTCTGAAAGTCAATTTTCTACCAGTGATTTTCCCGAGAAGCTGGCAGAATTTTTCTGGAGAGAGAACATTAAGAAACCTATGTGATGCTATCTGATTTTAAACTAAGTGATGCGATCATTTTACAAGTATGGAAGGAGATTATGGGAACAATTTATTTTAAGCTATTCTAGCAGAAAGTTTTAGGTAATATAATTGACGTATCCATCCATTTATTTTGTGCTTCGAATAACACATTTAATGTTCTAGTTTAGTTAATATAAGCGTCAATAAAAGGCATTTCCTTCTATTGGTAAAATTCAGAATATATATAAAATGAATGAAAATATCTCAAAATACGTTAAAAAAAGTACGTAGTATATTTATTTATGTGCGGGAGTGTGTGTGAAAGTAAAAGTAGCAGTTATAGAACATAGTTAATTATGAAATGAACCTTCAATCCATTTTATCCCGTAATATGTAATAAAGTTACTAAAGAGAAAGCGTATTCTTTATGTCATATCGTTCAGAGAATTAAATTAAATATTTTAATTAAATATCCAATGTTCAATCTATAAATAAATATAAAAAATGCATTCTTTTTATTAGAAGGTTAAATGATGATAATTAATTTCGAACAAAATATCAGTGATTTAACTTGAATCATGCTTTGAATCGTATCATCAAACCATCCAGTAAAATATGATATAAGTGATTTTAGTTTGATTCGTAAATATATATATATATATATGTATATATATGTATATATATGTATGTATATATATATATATATATATGTATATATATGTATTATATATGTATGTATATATATATATATATATATGTATATATGCATATATGTATGTATATATATATATATATATATATATACATATATATACATATACATATATATAGTCTTATTCATGGGTTCTGTCAAGTTACAGAGCGGACAGTTGGAGGGATTTAAGATGGCAATGCGAGGCAAATGTTCAGCCAGACAATAGACAAAGATAGGACAGGTGAATACAGTACATAAACGTAAACGAGATGACCGGAGTCATTGCCCCAAAAGTTCTCTGGCTTGCCAATAAAGGGATGATTCAGAGCTGCCATGCAGTGCATCACAGTGTTGGAGGTGGGTCCTATTTATGGGTTCTGTCAAGTTGCAGAGCGGACAGTTGGAGGGATTTAAGATGCCAAAGCGAGGCAAATGTTCAGCCAGGCAATAGTGACCAATCAGGAGTCGAAACTGTGCCACAACTTGATGGCGTGGATCATCAGGGATATTTAGAAAAGCCACTTTCCAGTGCTTCGTTTTTATCTTTTCTATCAGTTTAGAAGCTTGAGTTCTTTTAAAAACTTGTTTTAGGCATAGCTTTATAGGGTATATTTTTATATATAATTTTATAAAAATAATATGCATACATCACGATCTACTATTTTTTAATGAAATTCTACAAGTAACTTGTAATTATACTACTTAAGTGCACGAAAATATTGCAGCTAAAACTATAAAGACTGGATTTTTGTTTTTTAATTCAATTGGAAGAATATTTTTGAATATTCACAATGCCTTAAAATTAAAATATTTAATTTTTTTAAAAATTCATTCAAAGGTCATTGTATATTTTTTTGGTTCTCATTTTTCTTTTAAAGTAATTTTATATCATTACAAGCAAATAAGATAGTACTTGCTCACATAAAAATATTTATTCAAGTTCATTATATATTAATTCAAACACAGTAAGCAAAAGTAGAAATCAAAAAGTAAACCATGATTGTAGTCCATGGTATCTGAGATCATCCAACATTTCTGTCCTTAGATAAATTTCTCTGAAAAGAAGACCCAAGTTACAAAACTTAATTTTTAATGCAATAGTTATTAAATGAAATATATTTTTTATAATCTTCACACGCCTAAGCTTTATGTGTTTTGGTATAAATGAGCCTGTGGAAATATATGCAGCGATCTTTGTTAGACTATTTCCTTTTTTTCTGGGTGCATTGATGTGATATTGAAGACAAGCAACTGCGTGTAGATTGTGAGGATAGTTGTCTTTCATCTTGGGCATTTAGATAAAATAATTTTATTTTATTTATCTTGATACAAATTTGTGTGTGTGGTTTTTATAGTTGATTTATGAAATATTTCGATGAGAAGTATTCCGAATTCCTCTGGCCGTTACAGGTTACTTACATCAATTGACTAAAATAAAAACTCTTAACATTTGCATTGTGCATCCAAGCACGTTAAAACGATATATTTTCAGCTAAGTATGTCTGTATAATCAAACATATTCATGAGATTTTGGCTACTACTGAATAAAAATTCATTTAAGGAAGTCATAAAATCATGATAAATCATTAAGGAGGGATAAAGCAAATAATTTTCAAAAGGATAATATAATGAAAATTATAAATATAAAACTCGGAATTTTTGTGCATAATAATTTGCGTATGTAAATGTAAATTTTCTGTATGAAACATATTCAGAATTGCATTTGTAATCACTAGTATTTTTCATAAGCAGATTAAAACAAAGAACTTTCAATAGTTACGCTTACAATATAAACACATTCAAGCACATTAGAACGATATATATGCACTTAAACTAAGCGTCATAATACAACTTCATAAAGTATTGACTGCTTTTGAATAACGACTTATTCTACGATATAATATATATATATATATATATATATATATATATATATATATATATATATATATATATATATATACACGCTACTCTTGAGCAAAATTCTTAATTTAAACACACACATTATAAATTTTGATCATTTTCAAGCTGTGAAAATTAAATTGTAAAATTTAATTGTGACAGTAAAAAGTTAACTGCGGCAATATAATTAGCGAAAAATATGCTTTTATTTAAATGAAATCATACTTCATTTGTATAACTTAAATTTATAATGCAAAAAGAGTAAATATTTAATTAATAGGATACAAGGATTTAATAATAGTATGATTAATAGGATAAAAGAAAGGAAATGAAACACTATATATATACACTACTGGCCATTAAAATTGCTACACCAAGAAGGCGACATGCTACAGACGTGAAATTTACATGAAAGGAAGAAGGTGCTGTGATATGCAAATGATTAGCTTTTCAGCGCATTCAGACAAAGCAGGCGCCAGTAGCGACACCTACATTGTGTTTAAATGAGGAAATTGTTCAGCAGGTTCCTCATACACAAATTGAATTTGAACGTTGTTGCCTGGTGAAACGTTGTTGTGATGCCTCGTGTAAGAAGGAGAAATGCGTACCAGCACATTTCTGACTTTGATAAAGGTCGAATTGTAACGTACTGGGATTGCGGTTTATCTTATCGCAGTATTGCTGCTCGCGTCGGTCGATATCCAATGACTGTTAGCAGAAAATGGAATCGATGGGTTCAGGACGGTAAAACGGAACGCCATGCGGGATCTCAACGGCCACCTATCACCAGCAGCCGAGAAGACAGGCATATAATCCGCATGGCCGTAATGGATCGTGCAACCACGTCACGAGTCATGAGTCAAGAAACTGGGTCGTTTGGAAAACAACAAGTGTCTGCACGAACAGTTCGACGACGTTTGCAGCAGCATAGACTCTCAGCTCGGAGACCATGGCTGCGGCTTCCCTTGACGCTGCGTCATAGACAAGAGCGCCTTCAATGATGTGATCAATGACGAACCTGGGCGCACGAATGGCGAGACGTCATCTCTTCAGATGAATCCAGGTTCTGTGTACAGCATCATGATGGTCGCATCCGTGTTTGGCGGCATCGTGGTGAACGCACACTGGCAGCGTGCATTCGTCATCGTCATACTGGCCCATCACCTGGCGTGATGTTATGGGGTGCCATTGGATACACGTCTCGGTCACCTCTTGTTCGCATTGACTGTGCTTTGAACAGTGCACGTTACATTTCTGGTGTGTTATGACCCGTGGCTCTACCTTTTATTCGAGCCCTGCGAAACCCTACTTTTCAGCAGGATAATGCCGACCGCATGTTGCCGGTATTGTGCGGAACTTCCTTGATACGGAACATGTTCGGCTGTTGCCCTGGCCAGCACTTTCTCCAGATCTTTCACCAATAGAAAACGTCTGTCAATGGTTCCCGAGCGACTGGCTCGTCCCCAAACACCAGTCACTACGGTTGATGAACTGTGGCATCGTGTTGAAGCTGCATGGGCATCTGTACCTGTACATGCAATCCAATCTCTGTTTAACTCAATGCCCAGGCGTATAACTGCTGTTATTACTGCCAGAGGTGGTTGTTCTGGGTACTAATTTCTCAAGATCTATCCAGCCAAATTTTTTAAAATTTAATCACTTGTTATTTTTAGTATGATATATTTGTCCAATAAATATCATTTTGTTATCTGCATTTCTTCCTGGTGTAGCAATTTTAATGGCCAGTAGTATATATATATATATATATATATATATATATATATATATATATATATATATATATATATATATATATATATACAATACATTAAATTTATGAAATCCAATAGGAATGAAAGAATAATTTTTCATTCATAGGAAATTTAAAATTTAATTGATTTGAAATATTACCTTGGGTTCATTGTTCCTTTCAACAGTTGGTGGGCTTAACTACCACTTCACTTTTGACACAAGTAGTTAGTTGTTTGAATCTTCTTCACGCTACATATGTTTGTTTGATTTGCTCTGGTTTGTAACAGGACTCACAAAAAGATAAACTTATCAAACCTAAAGTATAAATTTTATATTATTAAATTAGCTCTATCAAGGCTTCATTATAAACTCAATTTAAATTATTCTTCACAACATGTAATACTGTAAGCATAAAAATGTAACTCTTCTCAACTAAAGGAATATGAATAACAAAATCAAAAATGTTAAATATTCTAGAAAATCCACAGTTACATTTTGCTTAAAGATCATTCACTGTTTTGCAAAATATTTAATAGGAAAAATGTAAAGGAAATTATGTAAAATTTTAATTTTTAAAGCATTTATTTTTATATATTTCTTTAAAATACAAGGGATGAAAAACTGATCAAATTCATATCCAACATATTCTTTAACAAATATAATTCCATAGTCTTACGAATTAATAAAAAATTACTTTAGATCTTTCAACTGATATTTCAATTTAGATACTTAACTGATGAGTAGAAAAATTCCCTTTTTAATATCGATATATGCAGTAAAAATTTTACCTAGTTGAATTCGCAAAATATCATAAATATTTGCCAAAAAATTTTGATTGTAAATAATTTAAACTACCATAATGATATTAATGAGTAATGCTCACAAAAGAACAACTAACAAAAACTTATATTCTTTTTTATCTAAATATCTAATAAATCTCAGTGTTTTTAAACAGAAGTACATTTTTTCACGCAATCGTAAAGATTTTCAAATGATATGCATAAGAAACGAAAAATATTTTCTATTTTATGTCAATATTCTATTTCTTTCAAATGTTTTCTCTAATTTTGTTTATAAGTAATAAAAATAAAAAAAAACGTTTGAAGGAAATATTTTATATATATATATATATATATATTTATTTATTTAGTGTTGTTATTCCATATTTATTTTTAAAATGTTATTATTCAGTCAAGAATATCAGTGCTCACATATACTTTCCCTATACTTTATAAGCTTACAATAATTTTAATATATAATGTTCAGATAATGAACACAGTTTCTTTATATATCATTGAAATCAATTTATGTTAAATAGATTTGTTAAGCCTGATACACGAAATGTTTCTCTTCAGTCGTTGATTCATTTAAAATTAGCTATACTAATAAGATCACTGTGTTCCTTTTTATTAGTCATATCTTCACTATTTTCATTGTTATGGAAAATAAAAGCAGAATGATTATTCAGGTTTAGTATATATATGTGTGTTTGTGTGTGTGTAATTTGAGTAATTTGATTGTTACATAACAATTCTCAGCATTGACACATGATTTATCTTAATAGGCATATCTGCCAATTTTTTTAATTTATCAGTTATGATACATTATTCTATGGTTGCTAATAAAAATTACGAAGCACAACTATATATAAGTTCAAAAACCTAAACATAACTTTTTGGATGTGTATAGAAAATTTGTTATTCAAAACGAAATATGTTTTTTAAATTAAAATCTAAATATTATATTATAGGGATCCATAAATGTTAATTTTTAAACTAGGGAAAGTTACACTGAAACTTTATAATTTAAAAATTAGATTATTTCTCTTTCAAATACTTACAATTTAGTCTACATCTTTAAACATAATTCTGACGGTTAAGCAACAAACGAACAAAATGAAGCTAAAAAAGGATCTTTTATACTTAGTTTCTCTAATATATTATTTAGCATTAAGAATATATTTAAAAGAATTATTCATGCAATAAAATATTATTTTTGATTTAAACACTCTTTCGCAAAAGAGCATCGCTCTCTCTCTCTCTCATCACCAATAATTCTTTCTTTCAGTCAACATCCTTAAAACTCTTGCTTCTCTACTTATTAAGGCAGTATCTTGCAGTCAGCAGGATATCATATATCGGAAGTTTCGATCAAATAATAATTGGGGATCTAATGATAAGGATAATGAGCTCATTAAGCAAATAAATGAGGGATAATACAGCAACTTTCTTCCAGTGGAAATGACTATTAAGATATTTCGTTTGAAAAATCACAATTTTCATTCTTACTTTTCTTTTATCTTCTAAATTTTAAATGATAGAAGTTTACGATTCACATTTTCAAATAAAGTAATTACTGTATAAATTTGAAATATTTTAGCTGTAGTTTTAAGAATTAGCAAAGTGCTTGATTTTCTTAAGGAATGTTATTATAAACAGGGCAGATTTCTTCTCAATAAATGAAAAGAAATTTTTAAATGCCACGTTATCAATATTCAGTCCTTCTTATAAGCTAAATTTATGTTTTAATAGTACAAATGGAAGGTGCAAAATGATTTAAACTATGGAATTTTTGCTTTTAATCTACAGCCAGTAAATATTTCTTGTTGAGACTATTTCAAAAGATGTAAGGGTATATTTATTATACTTTTGAAGGTAAAGAATAATAAACATATATAGCTTACATATACATTACTCATTATATAATTATTTTAATTTCGTATTAATATTTAACTTTTAGTAGAGCGTCTTTTTTAGCTTATGAGATTTTTCGATTATTAAATCATTCCACCCCGTTTTTATAAGATTGAATTCTTAATAATGAAAGCGTTTCTTTACATTTATCAATAAAGGAAATTTCATTGAAAAACTTATTTCAAAAGATCAACTGAAAATAAAGGTAAGGACTTTTATAGGCAAATAAGAGTATATTTTGTGCTTGCTTTAAAATTATTTTTGTTCTTTAAATTTTATGGAGCGTTTTTTAAGTAATTTCAAGTAAGTTTCCAATATAGCATGCTAATTTAGAAAGGAGCAGATGTTAGTGAATTAAGAGAAATAAAAATAACCCTGCACGTAAGAATTTAAGCATACCACACAATTTATGATTCACGTTTCATTTAGTCACATCTTTAAGCTATTAGATTACTGCAATAAGTTTCCGGCTGCCTATTCCTGCTGTTTGAGAAACCACTGAATACAGTCAATTGCCTCATAATTTTGCGCTACCAACAAGCTATGAATTCGACACACGAGTTGGCACCCTCTTCTTACAATAAACAGAGGGACATAAGAACTTTAATGTTCATTGATCTTTCCAGCAGGACATTCTTGGATTGGTGTTACCACTGTGCCAAATATATATTACAGAAAATATTGAAAAAAACTAGCTTTCTCTTGTTTTGGCATTGCATGTGGTATCACTAAATATACTATTTAAATCATAACTATTTCCCTAAACGGTAGAGGTTATGATTTTGCTATTCATAAGTTTTCTATTTATTTCAAAACAAATATCATTATGTAATAATTATACTTTAAATAATTATACATTATGTATAAGTATTTAAAATATTAGTTAATTTTGTAATTTTGTATTAATCTTTTTAACATTTATTTATATTTGTTAATATTTAGAAATAATAAGTGATTTCTCAGCAAATCATATTTTTAATTTAAAATTGAGTTTCTTTCTTTTTTTTTCTTTTTTTCTTTTTTTTTTTTTTACAATTTAAGAACAAAAATGTTTTAAGACCAATGACTACTTTTTATTAGTTTCTAGAAATATTCGAACTATATAAAAATATTATAAGACTTTAATCTATAAAAATTAAAGAAAAGATCTTCACAACGTACCTCTATATTTGGAGATAAGTTCATTTTTTAAGCATTTTAGTATGAAATATTAATTAATAAATTATTACCTATATCGTTGCTTTAAAATTTTAATACAGATCTTATGCAAAGAATTAACATCATTACGAAAAATTCAGATTACCTATATCGTTGCTTTAAAATTGTAATACAGATCTTATGCAAAGAATTAACATCATTACGAAAAATTCAGATTATTACAAATTACACATGAAACTTACTAATTGAAAATGAACTTTAAAAATACTCCAATTAGTAAAAATTAAAAACATTATGAAATATATAATGCTTGAAAAATCTGTAGTTTGCAGGATATATGACTTCATATCCTTTAAGAGCATTTTCTATTAAAAACAAAAGGCTTAAAGAAAAAGAAATTGCACTCACTCTCGTCACATTGAGATTCCTTACACAAATCAGATTACCAATGAATATCAGGAAAGAAAGAATCCATGATTCGAAACTGGTAGCATGTTAATGTTACTGGATTAATATTTCAGTGAGGATTGTGAATCCAAAACAATTCCATTTTTAAGGCTTCACATAGAAAATGAAATAAAACGAATAAAATCCCTATTTCATTGAATTTGATATTAAATTTAGTATGTTGTAACAAAACATGAAATGTGAAGAATAGAGAAGTATATTCATTAAGAAGTAGATACGCCATCTACACGGACACATATTTGTTGTACAAAGTGACGTGGAAAATTTAACAATTGAGACATCAACGAAAGATCAAGAAGCTAGTACAATAATGGACATTCTACAAACGCCGGGCCGACGCATTCTACACTAAATTTTGAAACTGAATTCATACAAGATAAATGCACTTCACCAGTTATAAATAACAAATCATGATGAAAGACTTTGCAACATCAGTCACTTGTACAGATCGAATAAGATTTACAAAGATTGCTGAACTTACTTTTTGATCCACTTTATCTTGCATGCAATTGAGAAACTTTATTCATCACTATAAAATGGTATCTTACTCTTTTTCTAGAGCACGTTGTTCCTGCATTGCAACATGGATTTGAACTACCTGCCATTATCTATATATTCATGTAGCAGAATTCTTCCTCCTACATTACAGGTCCAGTCAAGAGTTTCCTCCTTGAAACGTTCGCTGATGATCCAGAAATGTAAGTTTCTTTCGCCCTTACGTTTCCAATTTTGACTTTGGCAAACTTTTGCATGTAAGTGTACATTAAGTCTCGTGAATACAGGGGCTCATGAGTCCCTACGATGTAGTTAAATGATACCATTCGACAAGTTGTCGGTTGCACCAATCCGACATGATACACTTAGCTGTAACAATCATAGTTATAGCCTCATTTGTTCAATGTCTTGTGCTGGTGGTCATGGTTAACACCTTTCAATTTAAAATAAAATGCACTGTGTAATGTTTCGAGTACTATTTCACTGCCTATTTTTGTCTTCCTGAGTTAACTAATGGCCTCATAGGAAGTTAGTGGTAAAAAAGTTTTCAAGTCAGAGAATTTCCGGGTATGATTTCACTATCAAACTACGAAAGAGGGATGGTGCCTTTTTGCTTCCAGCAGGAACGTCTGTCAGAGTGAGTTTTGTAACGTATTTAAAGCCCTCTCTCTGCCTAACCCCTGGAAGGCTATACGTGGGTTATGTACAAATGCTTTACCTGACCAAATGCTTAAACAACCTTTGGCTGTCATGCTTCCACGAGTTTATGCAAACATTATGTAACTGCAAATCATTTCAGTTTGATGTTTCAAAACCATCTATTATTCATTTTTTAATGGGAAGATAATCCAAAAGTTCTCTGTGATTACATTCCTGAAAACTACAATATCTTTAGTATTTATTTTATTTTAATTTTTTTTAAGTTTCCACAAATTTATTACTCTTTTTATATATATTTTTTTAGAAAATTCAGTATTTTGAATTATATTTGTATTTATTTCTACTTTCTACTTAAATCAATAAAAGTTTTGATGCGTAAATATACTATTTGTTATATATTTGACATAGTAATGTTTTCTTAACATTTTATTTTATTCATAAGAACCAACCAGTAAATGCATATTCATTCTTACTTCGTCGAATAATATTTGGTATTGTACGATATTTCATGTCTTTTATATTTTATTTATAAAACTTTATATGAATTTTGAACAATTTAAGATAAAATTTAGCAGGTAATGACCAGAAATGTGTCTATACATATTTGTATATTTTATTTTTATTTATTCTGGAGTTCTTTGCATATCTAACTTATTCTGAGCTTTTATCGTAAATTAAATATATCTATTAATACGTCTATGTTATTAAGCCTTATTACACGTATTTAAGGCATTTTAAATCAGTTAAGTTTATTATTTCGTGTTATTCATTCATTATTTATATTTTATTCATATTTTTTAATTATTTTTATTTATTTCTCATTTTTTAACTAATGATAATTCAGTATAAATAAATGAATTATATATTCATAAATAATAAAAAAAAAGTTCAGTGCTTTTTAAATAATGTTGATCATTTTAAGAGTTCAACACTGTTTAAAGAGCATTTGTATTTATTTTGTTTCGTATTTATTTTTGCTTATATTATTTCTTTCTGAGTTAGTGTATTGTGTGAAAGAATTTTTACTCACAAAGAAATTCTATATTTAATAATTTTTAAACACATAAATTGTTATGAAATAATTAAATTTGCAAAGTTTAGAATAAGAAAAATACTACAATCTAGATTTATTCTTTCGATATTCGCATTTTCCTTTCATAGCGAATCTTTCATAAAATATCGCTATATTGCATTTAGCAATTTGTTGTCATGCAAGTATGAAAGGAAAGTGAGGAAAATAATCGTAGGAATAGGCAGAAGATAAAACTGTATCTAGAGGCGTTTCTTTTCAGGAGAGGTACATGGGTGAGAAAATTCACGGTAAAATCATTAAAACTGAGATATACTAGCGCCATCTATTTTCATATGCAAGAAACTTCAGCCATTCTCTTGAAAATTTAGTTTCCTGAGAAACGATAGCTAAAAATCGGTAAATAATATTTAAATTATTTCTGAATAGAAGCTAATATTATTAAAACTTTCATATTTTAAAATAATCAAGACTAATGTGAAAATATTGTCTGTGTATAATTATTTCACATTAATTTAAATGATGAAATATTACATTATAATAAAAAAAATTGCAAGAAGATCAAAACAAAAATTACTTTTATTTACATTTTTCAGCAATTTAAATAATTTTGTTACATGTTTTTTGCAAAAAAAAATTATGAGTATTTTTCTTAATATTTGCAAATATTATTAACCATTACTGAACTTTTAAATTTTGCAAATGAAATAAATATCTAACGCTATGCAAAAAAAGATAAAATATCACCATTATTAAATATTCTTCCCAATTTATGTAAACTTAAGTGATTCTCAATATCAAAAGCCATTAATGATTAGTCTATATTTTTAAGTATGATATATTCGTAATATTTTAATTAACTATTACAAATTACGTAATCTATAAAGGGATGTTATGGTTAAACTGAACTGCATTGACTATAAATTGTTGTTTTAATTAATTTGAACAAGATTATTTTAAATATTTTATTTTATAAAATATTTATAAAATAAATATTATAAAATTTATTTTAATATAATAATATTTATTTTATAAATATTATTATAGTAATAATTTAAAAATATTTATAAAATAAATATTAGTGTTTTCATATTCTTGAAATATTTGTTTCAGTCAAAAGTCAAATTGATTATTGAAACCTAGTATTCAGGTTTTATTAAAATATTTTTAAGTAATTTTATATCTATTTAAATACTAAAGAAATTTAAGCCCGATAACAGAAACACTCTGTGATGTAAAAGGTGCGATCCTTTATAAATAAAATAATAACTGCACAAAAGGAAAATATTGCCACTATCTAGTTTAAAATAGACAAAAATAATATTAATAATTATATTGTTAAACAAGAATTTCACTAAAAAGTTAGAATTAAACAATGTTCTCTATATGCAAGTAATAACTTTTGTAGGAAAATAATTTTATTCACTTTCAGTGTTCCCCTCTTCCTAAATGTCTAGCTGCAGAAGACAAAGGCAAAATAAATCGATATCTTCTTTATCGATGGGTGCTCCACAAGCAACACTTTAATCATAAATTGTACCTGATGAACACAAGAGCTTTGACACTAAGTATAAAAACAACAATTCAATAATATATATACATTGATTTTACCATTATTCAGATAAAATTATTTTTAATTTGAATCTTTAGTAGGATTTCAAATATTTTGTGAATTCTATAGTGTATATGTAAAGAAAAAAATGTGTGTGAAACTCAAATACCTTTTATTTTATTATTGCAATTATAATTAAGTGCGTGCGTTTGTGTGTGTGTGTGTGCGTGTGTGTTTGCGTGCGTATGTGTGTGTGTGTGTGTTTGCGTGCGTATGTGTGTGTGTGTGTTTGCGTGCGTATGTGTGTGTGTGTGTTTGCGTGCGTGTGTGTGTGTGTGTTTGCGTGCGTATGTGTGTGTGTGTGTTTGCGTGCGTATGTGTGTGTGTGTTTGCGTGCGTATGTGTGTGTGTTTGCGTGCGTGTGTGTGTGTGTTTGCGTGCGTGTGTGTGTGTTTGCGTGCGTGTGTGTGTGTGTTTGCGTGCGTGTGTGTGTGTGTTTGCGTGCGTGTGTGTGTGTGTTTGCGTGCGTGTGTGTGTGTGTGTGTGTTTGCGTGCGTGTGTGTGTGTGTTTGCGTGCGTGCCTGTGTGTGTGTGCGTGCGTGCGTAATAAAAATAATTTTCTACAGAATACTTTTATTAACTATTGATGCTAATTATCTTTGAACAATACGTGTTTTGTGCTTTATAAAGACAACTTGAATAGAAATTTTGTGTTAAACTTTTTTCTCTGAAATTAACTTAATTTACGCTTTAAAAAATATATATAAAAAATTTATCATGATGAAACAAAATTATATTGTCTATCGTTTTCGATATTTCAATGAAACCCTTTTCAATTTAAAAATAGTGTATTGTATTAATATATATTAAGTCATAAAATTTTTAATCATTTTATAATTTAATAGTACTTTTTTTTATGCTTTATTTACTCTCTACCAAAAAGTAAATAAGTTAATAAAATAAAATACCACTTTTTTTCTTCATTAAACATCATTTTTATGAATTTTCATCCTTTGATTGCTATACATAAAGTTTAAAAAAATGAGAACAATGTTTCTCTATAAGTATGATTTATGTTCTTTCAGTGATGAAAGCATTGATTTTTTGCAATTAATTCCCGAGATTCTATTCATCCTTGTCCTTTATTTTGGTGGTCTGTAAAAACATTTTTATGTGATATTCTGTTCTCCTTTATAAGCAGCAATTGTTTCTTTTTGAATGAAACCATATGAACTTTTGACCATTGCAAAAACTTTTTGTGCATTTTTCTTACAATAAAAAGAGTAAATAATATTGATAATTAAATTTAACATACTTAGAGAATAATAGAGGGAGAAGTAAATTATGGATGTGTAGTGCATATAAATTAATTTTTTTTTTAGAAAATATATTTTACTGGTAACTTATTGTTGTAAGAAAAGTTAAAAATAATGCTAAAGATTACGTTCGATTCAAAAGAAGAAAATATAGCTGTTTTTCCTTTTGCTAAAATTTTATCAAAATAAGAGAAACTTATATGATATTTATGAGACTTTCGAAACAGTTTCTCACTATAAATTTGTCCAATTCTCTTAATCTTCTAAATTTATTGTCACATTATATACATTTGTTCTGTTTTTATTATTTTTTATTAATTTAAGGTATCAGTTTATGTTATGAAAATAAATTTTATATATATATTCAACCATTTAACAATAAAATATTATTCGAATCTACGTTCCCTAGTTTCATTATAATTGTATTATCTTTCATAGTATTTTTATAAATATTTAATAAAATAATTAATCTAATTTAATTATAAACTTAGTCAATTCTTTCACAATTCTTATATATATTAAATATAGTTGAAATATTAGAAGTATTAGTAATCGAGCTATTATTTAACTTTAATAAAAAATATTAGTTTAGAGGCAATAAGATCTAGGGAAAATTCTTTAATGATAGGAATAAGAAATAGAAACATTGATTATATAACTACTAGGAGTGTATATTCTAAAGAATTTAATTTTAAATAAAACCATAATAATTAAAATTGTATTGCTTAAAAGTAAGGCAAGTTTATTACTTAAAAAAGTAAGAACCATAAATAACATCATTTTTTTAAACTTATTTCCTATTTTTCAGTATACACATCTTCTTAAGACTTAACTATCAATGAAAATTTTATATTCCACTCCATTTTTTGAAATACGCATAAAATTTGTCCATAAATAAATACAAATTTCTCCGTTCACTTTTATGTTTATGTGATTGATTCTTTCAAAATAATAAAATTTTAAGTATGTTTCAGGTCTGGGAATCTCGTAACGCTTATAAAATCTTAAGTTATTTTTTAAAAATCTACCTTTGTACGAAACTATAAAGCTTACTTTGAATGTTTCATTGCATAATAGACAATCATTAAATTTGAAATGCTTTTGATACTATCCTCTAACTGTGTTGGTTGTAAAGTTGAATTATGCCATTAAATGGATTCCATAAAATGTTTAAAAATAAATATATATTAAAAGAATTCCAAAACTAATAAAATTATACATTAACATTAAAGGGAGTTTTATAATTATTCATTTAACTCATTTCAACCAATCTTGTTTGTTGTTTTCTGCTAATTTTTCTTAATGCGGAAAGAAAGTAAAAAAAAGAAGAGTGATAATTTCCTAACTCTTTTATTTTTATATTTGAAGCGTTAATACTTTTGTAAATCAAATAATTATTGTATAAAATTCTTAAATATTGTAAATTACATAATTCTTATTGGAAAAAGTAATATAATTGATATTATAAGATATAGCTCTGTTTTTATTATTTATATATAAGACCTTACATTATTATATTTTATTAATCTCTCCTTTAATAGTATTTATTAAGAAATATGTACTCTGTAAGGAAATGAACAATTACTGAACAACCAAAAGCTTAGTTAGGTTGTATATTGAATTGTAAATTGAATATAATCCATGATTTGTGAGAGTGTGAATAAATTTTAAAATTACAAATGTTTGATTAAATTAATTATGCCTCATTTCCGAAAATTTTCGAATTTAAGTGTAGAAATGATATTTATCTGACTTATATAAAATTCATAACTTTATTTTACAAGTTATAATTTTTATCGAAAAGTAAGTTTTCAAATATGATATATTAGAAGTCATTAAAACTATATTCTAGATTATATTTTAAGATGAAAAATGTGGAACCAATTATTTATATTGAAAATTACAAATAAAACCTCACCGAATTTACTCTAAAAGGATTTTAATAGTAAAAAGACCCAGTATAAATAAATTTTTTTATGCTTAACATTATAATAATATGATTTCCTATCAGTTTCTGTTCAATGCTGTAAATTAATAGTTATATTTACATTGTAATATATATTTCATTTCCTGCTTCTTTCCATTTTTTGCATTTACTGCCATAATTTTGCTTTTTTTAATGAACCAACTTTAGCATAAGTTTTATAGTTATTTTTGGAAACACTTTTTCAAATGCTCGAAATGATCCCATTTAGTTCTACTTAAATTAAGTTCCAAAATGGTGTTCTAAATTTTTGACGAGTTTTGTGAAAAAACTCAATCCTACTCAATGCGACCTATAAGCCTACGATCATAAATCTTCAAAACTGTTTCTGTCATATTACTACTACTACTACTACTACTTAAATTATTTTGCAGCAAATTTAATTGAACATTTATGCAAATTCATTAGCTAAGAATTACAATTAGCATTCATTAAGAACTAAATTATCACAACTCTATCTTTTTTTTTATCTTACTTTTGAAGTGATCTGATTTTAATCGTACTGCACAAATGGTTTCGATCAACATACAAAATTTCGAAAATATTTATATTTTGTTATTATTAGAGGTTAATTTAAAACTAAAAAATGTGTCAGTAGGAATTGCAGATATCATAAAACATTGGTTTTTTATTAAAGATAATTGCAGTTTATCAATAAAACCTAATTTATTCTACAATAATCCTTGTTTAAATATTGTTATATTATTAGGCGAAAGAAAAATGCATTAAACTTATTAAAAGAAGAAAAAATAGACGAAAAAAATATATATATACTATTTTACTGTGTAATTTTTTCTAGATTATCCTAAAATTTATGGATTTGTAAAGTAATAATGAATTTTCTTACCTTAAAATTCGTGATTTGAATATGAGTTTTAGTGTAAAAACAAAAATTGTGTTTAAACGTAAGAAAAAACTTCCATTTTTTATTACTCTTCGACTTTTTCCAGTTTATTAGTAAGAAATGGTAGAAAAAACTATCAGGGCTTTATTCTCATTGAAAAAGATAAATTTTTTGCCCAATGTTTTCACGGAACAACAAAAGAACAATCAAAGCTTTAAATATCTTGTTGTAAACTTATACTAAAAAATACTAATATCGATACTTTTTTACTTATTTTATCTTTAATTTCTTAATAAAGTACATTAAGATACCAAATACTACGTGATTAAGCTAAGCAAATGTTTGGAAAATAGCTTACAAAATTTGTTAATCGACTTTTAATAATTAAATTTTTTAGTGTTATTCAAGATGTAACATCATCATACGAAATGAAGCAATATATTTTTGTTATGAATGGGTGATAAAGCTATGTAGAATTATTTCTTTTTTGAAATATTTCAAGAATTAGTCCTTTGATTGCCAAGTATGTATGCTCAAAAAATATATACTTCAGACATTTTTCTCACCAAATCAACGTAGGAACTTATGCGTTTACATAGTAACCGAGTCTTGCCAATAATCATATAAAGTAATTAGTATTGATCGATTAAAACATTACATCGAGTGATACTAACTCAACTTTAAATTTTCTCATAATGGGAACTATACCAAAATAGTGAATAGTATGTTTTTGCTGACAAAATGTCATCTGCTGCCGCATCTCGCTTAGACAAGTGAATAAATGACTGGAAAAATGTGTAGTATCTACATATAAATAACGAACAAACATAATAAGAAACAATCTAATGGTTTGAATGTAACGGACACTCAGAGAACAGTTAATGAATTTGTATGTATAAACCCAAGTCTTCAATAGAGAAATGTGCAACTTGTTGGTAAATTCATAAGTGCCAGGTGCTCTTTCTTGCCATGGTGTTACCTTTCTTTGTAAAATACAAGCAGTTATTGATTGCAAATATCCATGTTCAACCGCTTGAAGAGATAATTTGTAAATATTTATGAACTTAATGTATCTTATCAATGAAATAATTTTACAGGAATCCAAAATGTTCAGATTATTGTCCAAAGTCATTAGCAATAAGGCAACAATAAACATTCTGGACAACTCTGGACTTGGAATATTTTGTCTTATTTTTATTATTCTGGACAACTCCAAAGACAGAAAAATATATAATGATCGCTTTAAATTTGAATATTTTGGTAATGAAAAAATTTTTGTATTGTCTTCCAGTTTGTTTATGCCACTCAGTTTTGTCAAGAAATAATCACATTTCAGACATTATTGAAGGAAACTATTTATTCTTAACATTATGTTTTAAGTTTTTTATTATAAAGGGGAGTGTTTTTATATTGATTTTTCTCTATTTCTTGCATATTTCAATTAACATTTTAAATGCTTAATTTTATTATAAGTTTTTTTTAAATATTTATAGTTTAAAAAGAGTTTAAAACACTAAGATTCTTTAAATTCGGAAACACACTTACAATAGAAGAGGAATAATTTGTCTTATTTTTGGTAATTTTTAAAAAATAAAGAATTATATTTAGATATAATGTATAACTTATCTTTTATTCACATTTATTTTAACATCACCAAATATTCTATTAATCATTTGAAAAAGAATTATGTTCAAATTATAGATTTATTTTCATCCTCTACAATGCATCAGAATATGACCTGCTTGTGTTCTTAGTTAAATATAGACATTTTAAACTGATATTTGTACTGTGTCATTTTTATATAGTTTTCCAATTTATTAATGGGTGCAAATCAAGTCAATTGATATTATGCTTCTTCATATTACTACCAGTTAATAGAATAATGAAGAATATTCTTTTTATTTTATGAAAGTGGAATTTTATTTTATTTTTTTGAAATTGTTAATCTTTAAATACCTCGCGCGTTAAATGTAAAAATTTTTCTTGATATTTTTATATTCTGAAATAGTATATTTTAAGTGATGATTTATTTTCTCTTATAAGAACTAGAATTAAATGAGACCTCCTACTACTCTATTCACAATCAGTATTTGCTATCGGAAAGTAAGTTTCAATATAAGAGCATTCAATATAAGAATTACAATTATTATAAACATAATGCATTTTTGAAAAAATATTCACTTTGTTTAATTACACATAATGAAAGGAAGTTTTTGTTCCTGAGTAAAGATGAGAATTCTTTTCAGAGAACAGTACAGAAATAAAAAAGTGATAATTTTTAATAGATTTCAACTGAGTTAACATTGATCGAAAAAGGTACTACATAGAATATTTGATAATTCTAGAAAACATTGAATCCTAAAAAGATGTGAATTTCAAAATGTTTCATACATTATTCTACAGAATTTATAACATTTTTAATGCATTTAACACTTTTAGCATAATTTTTTTAAATATATTTAACTTCTGTATTTTTCGATAAAAAATTAACATTAATGTTAACTGATCGTTGATGTTTATCTTGAAAAAATTCCTTATTTAAAACCTACATATACACACACAAACACATGTTTAATGTCATTTTCTAATTATTTTTAATATGAAACAAATAAAACTACAATATAATCATAGGAAATCTTAATATTTTAAAATAAACTGAATGTATTAGAACACACACAATACAAATATTTATCACAGCATCACATTGTTCTCAATTTCACAAGAAATAAAGTCAAACAAAAATATATTAGAAGTAGAAGTAAATCTCCTCCCCCCCCCAAATTAAAATTATGACTTAACAGTAAAATACTCAAAAAATTTTAGAAAATCAATATTACTCGATACTTTTTTAATTTATTACTTTTACCTTACAAAATTGTTTATAAATGTGAAGGATATGAGACACCCTAAATAACAATTTCTAATTTCGCTCAACAATGGACAACCTTATTTTTCACAATAAAAATCAACTTATTCAGCAAATCTCAATAATTTACATTAATACATCATTTAATCACTCTTCAAATGAACGTAAAACTGTTTCAATAACTTTTAAGAAACACTCACCAAGATCATTGCATGTAAATTTTCATTCCATTCTTGCCTAGAAAATGATTCAAAATTAAGATGTGGACAGAGTAAGATTTTTATACACGACATCAGTAAGATTTCTATACAGGACATTTTATACACCGGCGTTTTCCTTGTAATTTTAAAAGTTATTTCTATTAAAATAAGAATATTTAAGCAAAATATCTCTATTTAGTTTACATATAATTTAAAATGAATTATTAATATATGTGTATCTCTAAGTTCAAGTTATCAATAAATGCCAATTTTATTTCATTTTAGACCATATTATCCTTTACTTAGTTATTAGAAACCACTTTTACTAAAATAATGTTTATCACAAGAATTGAAAATAACAAATGCTTTTAATAAAATACGATATATATATATATATAGATATATAATATATATATATATATAGATATATATATAATCTTGTACCAGCTAGGCTGACAATATGGAGTAGTGCGCTGCTCCACTTTTTCATACTGAACCTTATTTGGTGTGGAGTCCGACTGCTTCAGTACACACATGCCATAGGGGACTCATTTATAAGGTAGGTAACCATTCACACTTCATTCATACACAGAAAAAACACAGACAGGATAGAGAAAGTACATCCATGCCTGAACCGGGATTCGAACCCAGGACCTCCCTAACCGCAGTCAGGCACTCTGACCACAACTAGACAAGGCGATCGGCATATATATATATGTATATAAACAGTTTTTACATAAACAAGAGATGTTAAAATTATATTAACAATAACTTTCAACATAAGTTTACAGGAAAATATTTACGTAGTTTCTAAGCAATCCCAATCAACTTTACTAAATGAGAAATTTAATGAAGCTAGCAGAAAATAAATCAAATTATATTTTTCTCTTAACTTTATCAAATTCTTCGCCAGAAAAGTTTTTCTTCATTAGTTTGCATTAATTTTTCTTTTTAGTATTGATACAGAAAACAAATTTCTTTACAGCTTTATATTTCATTCTGAGTCACCAAATAAGGGCATTTTTCACTATCACAAAACTTCACATTTAAGGCAGAATTTTGTAATGATTAATTCTCAAATTACATTAAAAATCATTTAAATTTATGAAGTTAAAATCTAAGCCACCAAAACATATCGTCTATCACAATTACTATATACAGTGTTCACTTATCTAAGTAAAATTGCGTTGATTTTAATAAATATAGGCAAAATGACTGTATATTAAATATGAAAGCTCTAGAAAATGCTCGACTTACTTTAGTAATTATAGGTGTTGTCTCCTTTAATGTCTATCCTGTCGCTTGTTTCGCAGCATAAAGTAATTGCGAAATTGCATGGTTTGACTTATATCAATTTACAAGAGCTGCTAAGTATTAATAGAAATTAAAATAATAGAACAAAATAGCTTAAATTTCAACTTCTCTATTTATCATGTGCTGTGGTAGGGCATGACCTTGAAAAATTCAACTTATAATTTTTTAACATATACAAATAATTCTCCCTTTTCATAAAATTTCTGTCAACCAACTAAAAAAAAATCTCTAAAATTTCAAGAATAATATTCAAATACTCACAAAATATGTCATAATAATAATAAATTTTTCTGCTTGAGATTATTTTCATATCGTCTCTACTTTTCCTACACGAATAAGGAATTTTACATATTTTCCTGTTGTTAAATTGTGCTTAAACGTATTCAGTAGCTAAGTTGACGTTACATTCAAGAGTTAAATAAGAAATAAAGTATTGAGTGCTTAATGTAATAGAGTAGAGAATGATAATTCAAGAAATTACTAAAATATATTAATGAGCATTAAAATATTTTTCAAAAAATATATAGAGAGAGAAATGTGTTAAAAATAGATATCTATACATAATTTGTTACATTTTATTAAGTCGTTTTGTTAATCACACATAAAAAAGCCCTGTGAATCAATTCTTCAAATTATGATATTAGCCAAAAGATAAATATATTTCATATAATATGTATATTTACATATACCAAGTACAAGAAAGTAAGTATACAAGTTTCTAAATCGGTTAGCTAAGCAGTTTCCTAATACTTTTGTAGGCTGTGTTGAAACAAAAATATTTTATGACTCTCGTTTTGTTTATTTTAATTATGATTTTTTTTATTCATTAGTAGTATGTGGGTTTGTCGATAAATATATCTTTTTTTGAAATTTTGTTGCATTTTACTCCTACCATACACTTTTCACAGCTATTATGAGTCATTAAGATTAAAGAAAGGGAAATAAAGCAAAAAATGTATTACAGGATTTATTGCACTTCGTGCACAGTTTTTCTCCCATTGAGTTCTCAAAGCTGCTTTCACTTTAAATATCGAGAAACACTGTAAAACATCATATTAAGATATGGATTTTTATACAACTACTTAACATTATTTATTGTACTGATCAGTAGGGTCAGTGTCCATCAATAGATATTTCTGGAGACCATCAACAGGTTCCGAAATATTAATTTCATTTTGTAAGATCTCTTTAAACACATTATAACTCTTACGTGTTTCATTTAACTGTATCATATTATACTTATAAAATACCTTACTAAAATGACAATTTATGATAATGTTTTGACTTACTTTGCACAATTTTCAATTTTTTATAAACTTTTGTCCATACCGTCGGGAAATTTTTGACCATTAACAATGAATTCATCTTAATATTCTGTCTTATATATGTTCATAATATGAAGCTGTGTCTTCCTAATAAAATATATAATGTGGACATCTCTTGTTTATTGCTGACAGATTGTTGAAATTTCTCTCTTGTTTAAAAGGATTTTTATCTATTAGTTTAGAACCTCTTCTGTTCTTAATTTGTTAATGACATTTGTATTACATGTTACATCATTTTTGTTGGCTGTAATTTAAGTCCGATCAATTATCAACTTTGCATAATATATAGTTTATATAATAATATATAATGCATAGTTATTAAGAAGGTATAAGGAATATCTGTCTATAATTCAATACTCAGTTTTCATGTTTCCACTGCAGCTGTTTTCAGTTAAAATAATAAAGATTGATTATAGAGATTTTCCAGATACCACTAAGAAAAACAAAGTAATATCAACTACGTATAGTGTTAAAAAGTCTTCCAACCCTTCATGTAGAATCACACAAATTATTATTAACTTCGCAAAGTGAACATGAACTGTACAATCTGTTCTAAGAAATTGGATAAAATTTCAGAGGTATTGAAAATTTTGCATTTAAAGTAAATATGCTGCTGTTTATGCTTTAAAAATGCTAATAATTAATCGTAATTGTATGCCCAGATTATCTTTATATATTTATAATCGAAATTAAAAAAATCATATTTCATCTGATTAGCAGAAATCATTGAATAATTTCTTTAATCATTTTATATTTTATGGGGAACAAATTTGTAGAAACCCTTTATATAGCTTATAAAACTACGATAATGCAATATTTATGTATATTAAATAACTCAAGTTCAATAATTCACTTATAAAGGAATTTTCCAAAACCTCACGTTTAATTTCTAAATGTAAGGAAATTATTAATCATTATATTACATCCGAGTATATATTAAAATTTTTTGCTCACAAACCAGATAAAATTATATCTCAGAAATTTGCTTCTGTTACTAATAATTTGAATAGATTAGTTATTTCTAATAGTTTAGAAACGTAATAGTTGGTAACATATTTATTGCTGATGTAGTTCACTTCAAATTGATGTTATTGATTTAATAGACTTGAGATACAGGTTTATTGGTTATTATCATTTGTTTGCATATTATATATATATATATATATATATATATATATATATATATATATATATATATATATATAACATTCAATTTCAACATTCGATGAAATTAATCTATCAAATTTGCTTTTCGCTCACTTAATCTTTAAAAGTTTCCACTTTCATTCTGTAAGCAGACGTATGACTATTGCTCAAAAATCATTCGGTACATTATTGTCTTCATTAGATATTGCCAAATCGTACTTCATAAATATATAAAAAATATTCCTAGACATTCAAGAATCTGAGTAGCAATACCCACAGGTTTGCAAGTACTATATATAAATAATAATATAACAATATATTCTATTATATTTTATATAAAATGTTGAGGAAAAAGTTATAAGTTACATGTTTCAGAAATATAAACTGTAAAAGCATACTTGTGTGTGCAATCAGAATATTTTTTAATTTATTCGCAATTGCGACTAATTTTAAACCAACAAAAATATACTTATTTATTAGAAAAAATCAAGATGCATTTATTTTCACGTAGGACATTTTGATATTTAGTAAAATTTTATATTCCCATATTTGCTGTCAATATCTTAAAAAATTGATTTTTTTAGACAAAAGTGTGGAGTGATCGTTTCCATTTAAACTTATTTTTCACTTACTAAGCGCTTATCAGAAAAAATTTCATTTTCCTTCTACATGCAGTCAAGGCTTTGAGTATTATTTATATACATATAATGAATCCTGGGTGCATTAATATCTTTAGTTAGGTATGTTCAACTTATTCCCTTGCAAATGTACAAAAAGCAACTCAAAAATATACTAAGGAATGAATTTCGGTGTTTTGAAAAATAGAAAAAAAAACGTCCATTCAGTCTGGGGGAATTGCCTTAAAAACAATTTTATTACCATCTGTAAATTAAATACCGATATATTTTTTACAATATTATTTCCTCAAAAGTACTAAATCTAATCAAATATGAATACACTAAATAATGTTTATTTCTTAAGATAATTTTTGTAAAAAGTTTTTTCTTTTATAATAAATAAATAAATATCTATCTATCTATCCATCTATCCATCTCTCTCTCTCTCTCTCTCTCTATATATATATATATATATATATATATATATATATATATATATATATATAAAATTAAATCAGTTTTCAAAAAAACCTTTTATTTTTGTAAAATAAATTTCTTTAATGATTTCAAGTTTTAAAAAAATTCTAAGCACGCGCACACACAGACACACACATATATATATATATATATATATATATATATATATATATATATATATATATATATATATATATATCAATATCACTGTCATCTGTCAGCACAAATTCCATTCTTTCAGCGTTTTCCAATTGAAATTCTATTTAACTCCTCATTTACATTTTTCCAATTTTGCTTTTTCTTTAAATAGTCTTTCTCACATACTCCAATTGAAATAATCTATAAAATTTCTATCAAGAAATTTTGCTTATATAAAGATATCTTTTTTTTCCAAAATAATTTAAATGTTCATAAAAACTTTATATAAGCCCATTACTTTTCAGTTTGCAAAATAATTTATGGATTTTTAAAAAATATTTTTTCTGATCCAGTAAAAGGGCTTCTTTGCCTTAAGTTTGAGTATGAATGGCTGTCATTATTATAGTAGCTATTATCTTTAAATTATGTACTTTCCAATCATACCTGCAATTATCAAGAATCCTTTGCTATTTTTTAAGATTTGATTAACCATCCAAGTTGATTGTAGACAGTTTTCTGGTGCTTATTGCAATAGAAATATGTTTACAGCTTTTTAGTTAACCCTTTATAGGGCCAGTTTTTCAAAAGATGTTATGTTGAAATATTTTTGGGATTGAGATTGATTAATAGGAAGAAAAATACTTAAATTTAAATTAATTACTGCTTAATTTAATTTAATCTTGAATACCATTTTTAGTTTGGAAGAAACTTTCAGATCTTTTTCATTTTTCACCTCTACTGAAGCTAGTCAAAGGTAGTTCTTGTGTTTTCATATCTTTTTATATCACATTACATAATATTTGTAAAATATAATTTACTGATATATTAAAATCTATAAAAAGAATTAGTTATAAGTGAAATGTATTTGGCATTTAAGAATTTATGCAAATTGCTCCCATTTTCATCATTCTTTAAGAATCATTTTGAGTCCCTACAGTTTTGGACTTTCAATCAATTCTTTAGTTCACGTGTACTTGTTTAATTGCGTTATTTGCTTCACTGATGGTGTTCGGTTGTAGATAAGAAAAAATCAATATTGTTATCATCTTCAATTAAAATTCTTCATCTGTTTCATCATCTGCATTTTGTCTCAATCTTCAGGGCCACTTGGAATGGTAGAAACAGCATATCAGCTTTCTTTTCTGTATATTTCCAGGAGTCCATGTGACACTTGAGCTAGGAATTCTATCAGTCAAAAGTTTTTTCCAAACGCATAATTAATTGAATGTTCAAATGCTTAACAATTACTATTATTGCCGCCTAAGAAATCCCAAAATAGTTTAAATTTCCTTCAAGATAGTTTTAATGATAATAAAATAATTCCGAATTTCAAACTTTAACACTTAAAGATTCTTTTATCACAAATTTAATACATACAATAATTTAATTTCTCTAGCTCTTGCTCTTGAGAATAACTCAACTGCTCTTGAGAATGCTCTTGAGAACTCTCTAGCTCTTGAGAATAACTCAAGTATAGTTTATAATTTTGCTCGAATTTTATGACTCAATTTTAACTTTTCTTTTTTACAAGCAATGAAGTTTTCTTTTCATTCTTTTCGTTGAACCTATGACAATGTTTAACTTTTATATAGCAATATTAAATAACTGTCAAAATGCTAAGTACGGAAATGTAGTACGTGAAGAAATCCCAGAAGAAATTTACATATGAGTTACTTCGCTGAAAACTATCAAATGAGAAATAATCAGAGAACCATAGTAAAAATAACTAGTATACTTTAAATGGTGACCGAGAAATTGTAAATCACACACACAAAGGAAGTCTATACAAAATATTTGCATATTTATTTAATTCTTTAATATAAGCATGTAACCATTCTTTATCAGAAAAACGGACAAAAATTTTCTCTTAAATGCCGATAAATACAATAAACAAAACTTAGTTTCATATTTAAAAAATAATAAATATCCTTTATTATATATAGTGTGGAATAAAAACACTTTTGGCATGTAATATGGCTTAGATTCGCCTAGGAATTGATTCTTACAAGTGCTGAATAGTGTTTAGAGATATACTGTATCTTTCTCCATGGAAATATTATGAAAGTTTAGACAGATGCAGAAAGATGTCGATACCGTAATGAGAACGGTCCAACATAGACCCTAACTGTTAAATTATGATAAGGTCGAGTAACTGTGGCCACCGTAGAAGCTTGACTTCATCCTTGTGTTCATGAACACATGATCGGATATGTCTTGCTGCATGGATAGGTGTATTATAGACACGAAAAGTTCCATCTTCTGCTGGAAACAAAGTTTGTTACGAAGGATAAATCTAATCTGCTAAAATTTTCTATATATTTAGCCAGTGATCTTTCCTTTTATGCTTATGATTGGTCAGGAAACCATGTCACCACTGATCATATCAGGACTTATCCATATCTAAACTTGACTTTTGGATAGAGAAAAGCATAATCATACACTTGTGCAGGTGTTCTTTAAATGTGCACCTATCTTGTTGTAGGGAAAAGAGTGAACGTTGATTGATTAGACTATATTACCTTCTTGCACTTATCAATCGACCACGTTTTGAAGTGTGACGTTAATTTAGGACAAGTGGTGATGACGATTTGTGGATTAATCTAGGACAAGTGGCTTCGAAATCTAGGACAAGTGACTTCGGAATCTAGAACAAGTGGCTTCGGAATCGCTGCTCTACCGTTTTGCTTATAAAATTGCTTTGTAACTCTAGTCATTGATACTGGAAAATCCAGATGTTGACAAAACTCAATCACTTTTCCTCAGTTGTTCGCCTTTAAGGCATTGCAATCCACTTCAATATAAGGGCGGTATCTTTTCAGATTCTTTTTCCTCCTCCTATTTTGCTTTGCTGAGCTTGTCCTAACCTGTGAAGTGTCTACTGTCGTGACTGTAGACACCTAAAAGTTGAAATATTTTGGTCATACTTGTTCTAGACAGATGGGCTCCTACAATTTTGCTTCTTTGAAAATCTGAGATGTGCAACATTTTACGGTTTTGAAAGCATCTAAAACTTACTCCCAACCTAAATCGAGAATTTCAATAAAGCAACTACATACTCCCAGAATATATACATTTTATTTACATAATGCTAGAGTTTTTACTATATTTTAGTTCTTAGGATGATTATTCAAAAATACCACTTTTATTCACAAGTGTTTCTATTATTTTGATATTTATTTATATTATTTTGATTCCATTATTTATTGTACTTTATTTTGTAGAACTAACAAATTTTACAAGAAAATCTATCTAAAGATTTCAATCAAAAATATTTCTTACAAAGAAGTTTTGACTGTGGGTAATATTTAAGTATTTACTATACATTTAAATTGTTACTTTTTTGATGAAAGCTTGATACTAGTAATAAAAGATATAATTTTTGTATTAGTCATAGATTTTAATGTTCATAAAAGTATAAGATTAGGGAAATTAGGACATTCTGAAAATTCCTCTAACACATAATTGACTATATTCTTATTCTGACATGATCAATAAAAGATGAATTTTCTAAAACAATTTAAATGATAATTCTTTCTTTTAAAATCATTTATTAAATATTTTAACTCTTTCGAAATTGGGAACTTATAAAAGGTACTTTTTTAATTTTCTTAATAGTTCTCTGTGGATTTAATTATTCAAAGTGAGTTTACTTCAGTTTTTAGTTAATAAGAATTTAACAAAACATGTTTATGAGGAATTTTTTACTATTTTTAATATTAATAGTAATCGGGATCAATCTAATAATTATAAGCACTTTGGGACGATGTACATTCCAAGAGTATTAAAATTTTCCATCAAATAAATTTCAAAATATATTTTTTAAAAATATATTTTATGATAATTTTTTAAATATCATTAAAAATGATAATAAATACACATTTTAGGTATTAAAATTTTCATATAATAAAATTTGAAAAACATTTTAAATATATTTATTTTTTAGGTTTTTGCTGAACCCTGCAAAATAATTTTAACTCTTCTCTTGTAATATTGTAGTTGTTGTTTTTATTAATTCTAATGCATTTTATTTTAATTACACTATTTCAAATAAAGTATGTATTTTATTCTCTCTTTCTATCACCTTTTTCAAATATTATACTTTGTATGATTTCATCAAAACATTTTCCATAGCATAGTCAAAAAGATGTATAAACTTATGCTATAATTTATTTATTTAAATTGTATTTTTTTTGCTATATATATAATTTAATTAATTTGCTATATTATAAATATTACTAATGAAAAATATTTATATAAGTTAGATGAAATAGTTATATATATTTCTCTCTTCTCTACCTCCAAGTTAAGTGATTAGCAATCTGCCCTTCTGTTCAGTAGCTCGTGCGTTCGATTGCAGCTTTTATGAGAATGTGCGGAATTATCTTCAGGCATTAAAACAAGCTAAATTGCAACATTTACGTTCATATTTCGATTTAATAAGTTCTTTTCAGAAGTAAGTAACAATAAAGCAACAAACCTAATCAATTTTTTTATCTTTCTAAAAAATATTAATACATACATTAAAATTATGATTAATAAACTAACAACATTTACACATATATAATATGAAGTAAAATTATTCAGCGTTTTTGTGAAATAATCTCTTTAATCAGGTAATCATCTCATAATATCTTTAATCAGCTGACTGTAAATCTTAATCTTGCTTCCTCCTTGCCCTTAAAAAACAGTAATGATGTTCATACAAATTATGTATCGTTGTCATGATTATAAAATTACACTTTACAATGTAATCACTAAATTATTTTTAGAAATAAATGGTGACTATTTGCTCTGTTGTCATTTTCTGTCCAGAAAGATTAATGTTTAATGAGAACACAGCAGATACACGTAAAGTATGAAAAATTGCAATAATATATTCAAATATGAAAAAAATAATTAGAATGTTTTTCGCATTGAAATGAGTAGATATATAAGAGTCAATAAATAACTTTAATAAGGCACAATATAAATATAAAATTTTCAAGTTTTCACATTTTAATCCTTAGACTATATATGTAATTATATTATCTGTTAAAACTGAATTACTAATCCTACCGACCTAATAAAAATGTTATTAAAAAGTGTTTGACAGATTATTTTTCTTTCATTAATATATAATGAGATTTATTTTAGTTACGATATGTTAAGACTATGGAAAAGTATATTTTGTATAATAAAAAAATAAGCATCATTACAAGTTTCTTTACTTAAGGCAGTTTTATTAATTTTACATCTTAACAAAACACAATCGATGAAATCTAATTTATAGTCTAATTAAAGTTTCGATAACTGTATATAGCTAATTAAAGTTTTGATAACTGTATTAAGAAAATTCCACTAATTACTGAAACTATGGTTGAAGATTAAGAATAAAATATGATTGGTTCACTGGAAATCATATGAATTCGTGAATAATTAAAAATCTTATAAATACTAAAATATAGACTTTTATATCTTAAGAGATTATAATAAATAAATTCTCGAGAAATTTGAACATTCTTGATGACATGAAACTGTTAATTGGTCAAATTTATCAAATGTTAATGATTTATTAGTTGGTATTAGAGTTATGGAATAAACATCGTTAAAAAGAAGAATACTGAAATTTAAGAGAGAAATATGTTGATTACTCTTGGGCTTAAATGCAATTTTCTTAATGAGAGCAAGGAGAAAATAAATATTAAACTGTCTACTTCTATTTCTTTAACTACATGACTGCAACATAAAAAGCATTTTTCCTATTTGGAAAAAATGAAGTTTAAATGGTGTTTCTAAATTTCAAATAAAAGAAGTGAGGGTAAAAGGAAAAATTTTAATTTATTTTATGGTAGATTTAGAACATAATTTTTAAAATTTTATAGAGTACGTTATTTTATTAAAATTAGTAGATTTTATACTTTTAAAAGGAGATGATACTATTAGGAATTTAATTTTTGTTGATAAAATTGTAAACATTTGACTGATACATTTTGTTTTTTATCAAGTATACTTTTCTCTTTTCAAATTTGCATGTTGTTTTTATGAATGTTACACTACATGTATTGATGTGTGAAAAATTGAAATGGTATTATATTTAATAAATGAATTCGCATCGCAATAAATACACAATCTACTACATTTCCTATTAAAAGGAGGAAAAAACTTTATAATTTTTAAATGTTAAATACTAAAATGATTTCTCAGTGAGAAAAAAGAGAACTGCAAATATTAAAATATATCTACTTTATTTTTCTTTAATTACATAGCACTAATGTAAAAGGTTGATGTTTTTGTCAAATAGATAAGAAATAATATGTATTTAGTAACAGGAACATATATTGCAGCTTTTCTTTGAGTAAAAACTTCCCAGAATGTGTAACAAAATTCATATCATCAATGCTTATTTCTGTGCTCTCACAAAGATGTTGACGGGTCGCGTCGAGCCCAAGGATGAACTGATAACCTCCACCAGTTTTACGAAGTCATTTGAGGAAGAAACATTTGGGGCAATGAAGAAAATTAATAGTTGAACTTTCTTGAACGATAAAGATCTCAAATGCCAAGATTATGCTAACTAAATAACTATAAACATGCCCTATTTGTTCAAAGCTTCCTGGTAATAGTATTTCCCAGTTTTGAATTTCTCAACATGTGTATACACCAAGAATTGCTGTTGAAACTGGAACGTATAGAACAGTGGTCTCCAATACCCGGGCACTGGTCTATGAGCTGAACACCGTGAGTGGCAGATAGAACATTAAGTCATTTTTTCCATTAATTTACTGTGGTAGGCTTTTCTCGGGTTTATGAAATTTTCCATGGATAAGAGATTAACCGGTATCTGAAAGACAGCACCTAAAGTCGCATTAACACCGAGCAAGAGCAAAATATCGTGATATCGAAGCGGTTTTAGGTGATGTCTGGAGCTGAATGACAGCTGATCACCAATGGTCTTTAGCTTTGCTAAAAAGGTGTGTATCACTCTTCTCACCAATCATCGGTACTTTCTCATGTTTAATAGAGCTTGGTGTACTTGTATATAGTGTTTGTTCAAACTTAATCAATAAATTAGCAAATACGAGTATGAAAGTTATTTAACATAAAAAGCTTCTTTGGGGAAAAGAAAAGACCCAGAGAAAAAACTACAAAAATCATCTTCATTATCAAAGAGACACTAACTTTTAACATGAAAAACCGCGAGTCTTACTTAAAATATGAATTTATAGGGATATATGACTAGCACATTACAAAACTACTCTGTATAGTTTGCAGTGACCATTTCTCTAATGAGGCAATGAAACCTGTAAAACTGCTTCACCACTTGAATTCCAAGCACTCTAGAAAAAAGACAAGCCTTTAGAGAATTTTGGAAGAAAACACTAACCGTTTTGCTAAGGCTAAAATGTTACTCACTCTGGCTGAAGAATTTATTTTGCCTCTAGTAAAGGTATTTTCCGTGAACATTTAGGAGAGGCTGCTACGAAAATAAATATCATGTGTGCCTTAATAGCTTTCTATAGCCTAATGCTAGGTCAGTGCTTTTCGAAGAATCAGATCTTGGATTGGATTCTATCCATTCTTGAAGAATGGGGTGTTCGCTGTTGCCTCTTGTATGCATGTTGGTCGAAATATGCTGTTTGAGGTTTTCCGAATTTCCTTCCTAGCTACACATGAATATAGACCTTTATCTGTGAAAATTCTGTCCAAGATAACTAACGCAGTGGATGCGAAAATGCTTTACAGCGGCAATCGGTCGTTAGGTTTTCCACTACTCTTCATAAAAGCATAAGTTTATTTATCAACTAGCTTTGTGACACAGGTACATTAAGGAAATAGCCAAAGTTATTGATCCACAATTGCTAAAGAGGATTAATACATAACATAGGTATGCACTCCAGATTGCAGAATCTAAAAATGACGAAAATAATGTTATTCTACTGATTTATGTGCGATGTTTATATTAGGAAAATGTACATGAGGATTTGTTAATTGCATTTTCTTTACCAATTAAACCACCAGAACTGAGAAGTTCAAGGCACAGAATAATTACGTATCAAGACAACTAGAATGGTCTTTTTTATCAGCATATGCATAGATGGATTTGTTGTCATGACCGAACGATTGTTTGGTTTAACTGCTCGGATTAAGAAGATTGCACCTGAGAGTAAATCTCCGTATTGTCTTCTTCACAGAGAACTATCGGCAAACCAAAAAATAACAATAGAATTTAACAGCGTATTGTTCCATAAGTGTCATATAATTTATCTAGTACATCGAAGGACATGACCTTAACTCACTTTTGCAGGTGGTATTTTTTTTTTTTTTTTTTTTTTTTTTTTTTTTGAAGAAAATTACTAATTACTCTATTTGAGTTATACTCTATACTATTGACAACATTTTCCTTTCTGATCATCTCATTTCATTGTGATTCATGATACACTTAAAATTTTTCTTCTAAGGCTTTGAAATAAAGGAAATTCATTGTAATGATCATTAAGCAAATAGTCACTTTTGCATAGGCACAGTAAAATAGAAAACCGCGGGTCCTGGAATCAATTTTAAACATAATTCGGTTTTGCCATTTGATTGCCTTTTATCACACTTACCATTCGGAAATCCTAAATATCGGCTCCTATCCTTTATTGATCATAAATTATTATTATTCAATCCTTGGAGAGAGATTGCTATTCCTACATTCTAAAATCTCATTTAACAATTAAAATGTTACAGTAATTATCCCAATCTTTTTGATAAAGCAAGTGGCACTTGCAGAGATACTTCAATCCTCTTTGATTCATCCGTTAAAGTCATCATGATATTGTCTACAATATGGTTTGTTAAGTATAATATATATGAAGATAACTCTAAAATAATTGCATTAATATATATAGTTTTAGAAACTCTATATTTACTTTCAAACTATTTCCTTATAAGCCAAGGAAACTGTGGACGCTTTACTATTTTTTTTTTCTTACCCTTTCTTTACATTTTCTCAGCAATATTTTTCTTTATTTTTTCAATTATTTCTGACTCATTCTATTGTTTTCATAATTTCTTCCCTTTCCCCCCTAATTTGTGATCATTATTATATTATTAAATTTTTTTTCCTGTTTAATTCACATCACTGTTTCTCTGAGATTCACGTGCATATGCACCATAAGTTTGAACTCATAACACATTTCAAGTTCCTTAGGACACATAACAACTGAAATTATACACCTTTTGATTACAATTTTGAGAAAATGTAAAATGACCTTAAATTTATTTTATTTATTTTCAGAAGAAATAGCTTTAATTTAGAAGCTTCACATGTAACTGCTTAAAAAATATCGTAACTTTGCTAATTAGTCAATTCAATAAAATTAATAATCGTTTCGATTTCCTGTTAACTTTTATCATGGATTTTGAAATGTCAACTTTTAAATGTTTTTCATATTAAATACCGGAGCAATACAAAATATTTTCTTAGTTTCAACAAAGTAATTTAATTTTTTGTGTAGTTTGACTGAGGTACACTTTACAAGTTATGAAATACTTATATTATCTTATTAAAAGCTAGTTTTCTTGCTTGATTGTTCAGATTTCTAATTTTAAGGAATTAGTATTAACACTAGATCAATTCTATTAAACTACTTTGATGGACAGTGCATTCCTCTAAGGACTTTTAGAAATTATTTTATTCTAAATAAATATTTTACAAAAAACAATTTCTACACGATTGCTTAAAACTATCATGTATATATTATAAGCCCATCAATCATAATAGTTTCTACGCGTATTTACTACATATATAGTTACTTATTATGCGTTAATAAAATGCTATAAATTAGAATATATTTATAGAAAGCTAAAAAATAACCTGTTTTCTCGTTTTATTTTCAACTCTTTCAGATTTCCGGTTGTGCTTTTTAAATAGAAACATCAAATTCAAATAATCATTAAAAAATTATTTAACAATTACTTTATTTAAATTACTACATCCATGATTTCCATGTCAAGAAATGTTCTTAATTGCATTTAGTTTTAATTACTTGGGACGATGTCTGATAGACCTGTTTATTGTCATGGTTAAGTACATAATTAATATGACACGATGATAGTAGATTCGCTTACCAACATAAATACATTAAAACGCGTTACCCAAAAGAATCGAAAGTATTCCTATATTGCCAATTAAAGTCCATTCACTAAATGTTTTCTTTCCGTTTGGAATATGAACAAGATAACGATTTGATAATGATATTACTCAAAAGGGTTCTGATTTTTAAAATTTTTCTCTTCATTGTTGTATATAGTAATTTCATTCATCAAGAATATGCATTTTCTACTTATTTAAAACACATTTCAGCTTGACAGAATAATGCAAGTCTTTGCAATTCAGATTTTGTTTTTTTATAGCTATTTTAACCAAACTGGGGATGACAAAAATTAATAATTAATTTAGAAATGTTTGTGTAGAAATAAACTCAACCACATTTTCGTTGTTATAAATTATAACATTTTCACAAAAATTTCAAAATATTTTATGATTCAATATCTATTAAACAATGCTTATAAAAGCATTATTTAAAAATATTTGAAGTATTATGTAAGAGACTTTTATTATTATAAGACGATAACATTGCTGTATTTTTCCTTGTCACATTAGAAATAAAAATATTATTATAAGACTGTCATTAAAATTAATATATATATATATATAAACAAAAACTAGATTGTTCTAGATTAATTGTAATTAAGATAACATCTCTCATTAAAAAATAAGTGCACAAATGTTTAGTTATACAAGCATTAATTAATAGTATATAATATTATATATTAATATATAAGTAGTAAATAATGTTATATTATTATTACAATATCATTATCATATATTAGGTTGTTAATGAAATTCAATCTAATTTTAAATTATAGCTTGCCATAGTTTCCATTGAACATAATTTAAATATGTTCAGTTGACAACCTAACAACCAAGAGTTGTGAGGTTTTTAAGCATCCATTGCGTAGTATTACATTTCAAGACTTTTCATTGAAACTAAGTCATTCTTCACATCTCACAAGAGAGAAAATTAGCAGAATTCCCAAGGGCCCATCCTTAGCAGGTGTGCACAGAATACAAAGACGAACCCCCCACCCCTTCCTTTTGATTGTTGATGTATATTAATTTCCCTAAAAATAATGACAAAAATATGAATTATGATAATTTTCATAGTTAAATTGGAAAAAAAAAAGCTATTTGGAGAAAACTTCTTGTAATAATACTAGGCCACAAAGCTGATATGAAGCCTATTAACATAGATTGATAAAATAAGAAAAGCGAACTGATTTTTAAAGATTTAAAAATTTTAAGATCAAGAATATGATAGATATCATTCAAGATGCAGTAATGAAAATTCAAAAGCTATGATTAAATCCAATTTAAGTATTTTCGATCAGATTCCATAATGATCAGATTCAATGGTATCAGATGCAGAACGGGGAGAAATGAAGTACGAATGAACGAAAGTATAACAAAATTAATGCAACTTTTCACAGATCATATGAATACAAAAGATACAAAGAACACATAAGATATTTTTCTCGATCTTCTTTTTCTTTGATTGTTTATAAGCGATTGAACATTAGAAATTATATTTACAGATTTTCTGTAAGACCCTCGTTTCATATAGAAAATCCTATATATTATCGAACTATATTATAAAAATCATCGTTCATAAATTTACTTTTTAGATTGTTCACAACAAGAACAAACTGTTATTAAATAAGATTTGTAATCAAAAATGTGTTTGGTTACTGTACAGCAACCATAAAATGTCACTATAATTACTTAAGATGGCTTGGGCTCTATGTAATCAAAAATGTCTGTTCATTTTCTGGTAGAATTGAACTTTTATGAAATCAAGTAGAATATCAACAAATAAAGGTGCATGCATTTGGTGCATATATCAGAAGCTAATTCAATTACGGCCAGTTATGGTGAATTGAATAGGGTGTATTATGTTTTATACAATGATAATCTTCATGTTTTGCAAATAACAGTTTACTTGTACTGTGAAAATTTAATTTCACCTTATAATTCTTCAAATATCTAGATAGTTACCAAAACAATCGGAAATAGTTTGATACATTTCAAATTAATCTTATTTATTTCTAGTAAATTTCTATAAAACTATGTTAATTTTTTTTGTTACTTTTATACCATTGTTAGGAATAACATTTTTTAGACAAGGAAAACATCTTGAACAGATCAGCATATGTTATTATCCCTAAGTTGGCTGACAGGAAAATATTGAGGGGAAAAAACCCACTGGATGGGGGTCAATATAAAAATAGCCGGACTACTGGTTATGGCTACTGGTAACTGGGATCGTAACTAAATGAAATAAGTAAATTTATATCAAACGAGCAAAAGCTGAGATGAAAGTCACTTTTAATAACCAAATATACTCTGTTTAAAGGTATAACAATGCGCCTTAGAATGGATGATTTCATATTTTTTTTCCATTCTATATTGCGAAACGAAAGATAAATGCTGTCTATAGATTAATGATACACATGCAGAAAACCATTGATTGAGTAATAACTTTGCCTTCATGTCTATCAGATGGGTTCCTGGGATTTTCTGTGTTTTCAAACTTGCTACAAACAATATCTACGAAAGGTTTTCCCAGTGGGCAAACTGTGATTTTTTTTGTTATAACTTAAGTCTACTTTTTGATTAAAAGGAGTAATGTGATGAAATTTTACATTTTTTGACACAACTTCCTAGAAAAAGAGAAAAATTAAATATATAATGTGGGTGTCGTTTTATCAGAGTTATTTACCCACGTGCATCCTGCTTGGCATGCAAGGGCCATCTGCTGTTTGAACGCTGAGCTCATGCGCAGTTGACGCGCATGCACCAACATTCGGCCGGTTTTCCAATATTCACATGCAAGAACTTCACGTAAGCATGAAATAAATCTTGACATAAACTTAATATAACAACATACAAGAGCATGACAGGTACAACTTTAAATTTAAAAGCAAGATTAGAAGTATCATAAGCGAAAATTGAAAGATATAAGAATATATATAAAATTGTGTGAAAAATACAAGAAATAGTACAAAAGATATAAAATTGAAAAATGTACAAGAATAGATACAACACTTATGTTTAGCAATACATTCAGCGCAAAATCAGGTAAAATAAAATTACTAAAATATAATTAATAGTGCATTTTTATAAAATTAATAATCAAATACTATATGGAGAATAATACATTGAAAATATCAAATGGAGAATATATTTATAAAATTAGTCTAAAATCAAATTGAGAATAATAACCAAATAGTAGATGTAGAATAATTCATGGAAAATACAAAATATAGTTAATAGTTGGAAAATATGTTCAATATATATTTTAAAATTTTAAAGAAAATAGAATAAAGGAAAATGGAACGAAGTACCAATATGGCCAGCTTCATCAGGGGGTGTTGACCACATTAGCATAAAGTATGGCTTTTCTGCACTGGCCCAAGACATAGACTCAAAGAAATGAATTGTGTTAATTATAAAAAATCTTTTGTTATACAAATATCTTTTGCATACAAATATATTGATGATTTCATAATTTTTAATTATTTAGAATTTGATAAAATTTACAAAAATATATATCCTAAAGCACTAAAATTAATTAAAACAAATAACGATAACTTAAAAACTGAATTTTTAGATATTTTATTTACTATAAAAGATAACCATACACACAGACACTGACATCTATGACAAAACCAATGATTTTAATTTCACGGTTAATAAGCAATTTTTTAGAATTCAAATAATTTAATTAAAATTTATAAATGATATTTTCAATCAACAGAATCTGTAATAATTTAAATAATATCAATAAACGAAAAAATAGACTGGAAAATATTCTAACTTATAATATTATTCCAATCAACTTTATTAAACTCTATTTGGCTAGTAGAGCATTGTGCTTACATAAGAGTGCAGTAAGGCGTAGTAGTATACTACAGAAGGGTCACCCAAGCCTTGAAGGTCTTATAAGAAGCTTGAAATGCCAATAGTGTTTACACTTAGTCGTTAAATTTATGTATTTATTTATTTATTTGACTTACATGTAATATTTGATACGGTTCTCGCAGGTTTGTATTTGTATTTGGATATGGATCTGGATTTAATTTTAATTACTATAAATTAAATATATTTTGGCAACATTGGATTTTGGCTTATATATTTTAGCTTGACTTTTACTTCTTTTATTCTGGTTTTATAGTTTGGTTTGAACTTTTTGGTGTGGCTTTGGAGTGTACTGGCTTCTTTAAGACTGTCTTGGGCCAGTGCAGAAAAGCCATACTTTGTGCAAATGCGGTCAACACACATGATGAAGCTAGCCATGCTGGTACTTCATTCCATTTTCCTTTATTCTATTTTCGTTGAAATTTTAATATATATATTGAACATTTTTCCAACTGTTTACTATATTTTGTATTTCCAATGTATTATTCTCTCTCTAGTATTTGATTATTAATTTTATAAAAATGTACTATTAATTATATATATACAAATAACTAGAGCATGTATATTATACATTTTCAACAGGTATAGAACAGCTATTTTATTGATTGCTCTTTTAAGGGTTTAAGGGCCTGTCCACCAGGTGGAACTCTCAATCTGACAGCCAGCAGTCATCCCACGAGACAGATCAGGATTATCTTTACTAGCAAAATGATCCCAGGCATCCGGATCTGTGAAAGTAGTTATTTCATTGACTTGATTTGCAATGAATTGTTTCCATCGAGATGTTTTACCCTTGATCAAGAAAAGAGTTATTTTAGAATTAGTCCAGTCATACTCAACAGCAGAGCTCCCAGCAATTCTAATCGTGATAACGTAATACCATTCGTGATAACGTTATACCAAGGATGCCACGTGACTTTTCGAAGTTAAAAGTTCAGCTGATGTTTCATTATTTGTTTCAACTTTCAGATAAATTACTGCTCCATATGCTTGTTTATTGGCGTCAAAAAATTATGTAATCCTATATCTTCTTTGGGAAAAAATCAAAAGCCAATCTGGGTATTCTGAGATTTTCTAGAAGAGGTGGTTCTTCACTCCATTTTTTCCGATTCTTTTCAATATTTGATGACAAGGCATCATCTCAGGGAATTTTTCCTTTCACAATTCTTATATAAGACGTTTCATTCTTATGGTGAAACTGAAAAGCAATTCAAGTGAATCAAATATCTTTCCTGCAGCCTGAAGTATGAAGAGTTTTGTATTTTTGTTCAAAGCAAATCCCTGGCGACTTTTACATCTATATTAAGAAATCTCCACGAGTGATCCAAGAGAGTCCCAAAACTTTTGTCTGATTGGAGCCTAAACTGACACTTGTATTCAGGATAGGTATCTAATTTATCCTTTCTCCACTATTCCATCAATTCAGCATGATTATTGTTCCATTTTCTGAGAACTATTCCAGCAGCTTCTATAATTTCATTTGCTCTTCGTGATATTTAAAGTGTTCCTTTAATGTTGTTGCCACCAGATATGAGATCTTCCACACAGAAATTTCTATCCAATAGTTGAACGATATCAGGATAAATATCTTTGTATTAATCTATATGTCTGATGGCAGCAGCTAGGGAGAAATGGGCTTGAACTTACTCCAAAATTGACTCGATTGAAGCGGCATACTATCATATAGGAGTTTTTGACAGTACCCGATCTACCATTGCTCCACAGAAATATTATATAGCATCTTTCATTCCAAGTCTCTCGAAATCAAGAGTCACAGATTTTTCTCAACAGAATCTTCTTTGGATAGAAAACAGTATATTTGCTTAGGTTTGTAATTCTTTCAGCTTATCACAAGCTATCCATCCTAATTCCAATTCTGGAAAAGACAGTTCCTCGTTTATTTTTAAAACTTTAAAAAATATATCAGCACTAATTAAAGCATGAACTTCATTAGCTTCTTAAACTAAATCATCAGCTAAATCTAAAAATTGAGGAATTGCTATGTGGGAAATATCGAATGTTGTATAATGAGTGAGTCCCAGTAATATTATCGACAGTTAAAAATTCTTTTGGTTCGTAAAAACTACTATCTTTATTCGAAATTAAAGTATTTAATTTCCTAGTAATATTTTGTCTCGATCCATTTAAGCCGGAAACAGGTGTTTTTATTTTTTCTTTCTTTATTCCTAGAAAATCAGAAATATCCTTTCTTAATACACATATATTAGAGGCAGAATCCAAAATAGCTCTTATTTTTATTCTTTTAGAATCGACGCATTTAACGTACACTTCAGCTGCTGAAAACAGAATACTTTTTTTTTTCGAAATACTCAAAACAGAAGCATTCGTAAGGGGAGGAGGAGTCCCGTGACCGTCTGATTTATGGCACTCTGAAAGGCCGGTCAACGAATTCTTTGATGCAGTCTTATTACCGCCTAATTTATTACATAACAGATTAGACTGTTTCAAACCACACATACACTTATATTTTGAAAAACACTGAAATTTTCGTATGATTATTTTTTAAATAGATTTCGCAAAGTTTATGTTTATGAAATAATTTTATTCGTTCTTCTACACTAAAATTTAAGAATATCGTATAACGGAAAATAGGATGTTTATCTTCCTTCCTTAGAAACAAAGCAGTTTTTATTTTCGTTTTCACTAGTAAGAGGATATTTTGGCTTAGAGAGTTGAAAATGGTTGTTTGTATTAAATTTAGTGGTCACATTTCTGTTCATAGATAATAAGACTGATTCAAATTGTTCTAAGAATTTAATAAATTCTTCAAATGTAGAAACGTCTATAGATTTATGTGACAAATCAAAATTCTTTCTTGATTCTCTATCCAATTTTTGAACCAAAATAATAATTAGAAGAAGATTAGATACGTTATTTTTATCATAATTTAGAACATTCTCAACGCGTGTAAATTTTTTTCAACACAATCAATTATGCTTTTAATATCTTTAGCATTTTCGGATAGAAATTGTTCAAAATTTAAAATTGCTTGACAATGAATATACGTAATTAAACGCTGCATATCTTATCTAGTTCTTTACCAAGGAGTCATAGAGAATCAAAACTATCAAAGTTACTAGCTAAGTATTTAGCAGTATGTGTCAAACAATACAGTTTTTCAGATGAATTAAGTGGGTTGTTATAAGTAATTTTTTTAAAATCATCAAATAAAAAGTTTTAACTGAACTGAGCTCTTCATATTTACCAAAACATTATGGCAAAACTAATGGTGGAGAACTTTTGTTAGTACATCTAAAGTTTCTCTTGCATTATTATCACTAATATTTACAGAAAGAGGTAAATTCAATTGTTTGTAAGAATTAATAAAGTTTAAATTCTTACCTCTATATATTTTCAAAGCAATCTTCACATTGCGTTAAGTCATTTTCCAGAACACTCAAATCTGCAGCTTGAATATAAGTTAATTGATAACTTTGATTTCTCAGTTCATTTATTTTAAGTTGCAATGAGATCCAATGTTTTTTTAATTTCACTTTTAATTCAATGGGGTTTAACAACCTCGCTGTTCAGAATTTTATAGAAAGTTTTCTATTCGTGTTATTTTACCTTTAGTGGCTATTTTGAATTTATTAATTAGATCCCTAGTATTAGCAGTTTTAGCCTGCGAACTCGTCGGAGCCAGATGTCAACAGTTCAGATTATTAATAAGACAACGGACTAGTTGTTCTAGACAACAGCAACATCATTAATTTAACAAATATCGCAAATAAAAAACAAATATTAATGCAGAAATTTTAATATATATTGTGGCAGTCGTTTTACCAGTTATTTATCTTCGACCTTCCTGCTTGGCATTCAAGTGCGCCTGCCGTTTGAACGCTGAGCTCAGGCGCAGTTGACGCACATGCGCCAACAAATAGCTTAAAAAAATAATATTTATAATGGTTATAAGGACACCAGGTATTTAAAACAGTTACGGATCACATTTATAGAATATTTGATTTCATAGAACATTTATGGTAAATACTCTAATTAGAATTTACTATTACAGTACACCTAGAGCCAGGTGTACAGTACACCCAGAGTCCCTTTACAGGAGCCCTCAGTACACCATATGACGTAAAGGAATACAGTAGTAGTATAAAAATGAAAATATTTCTATCGAAACAATTTTCAATGTCACTTAAAATTTATTATCAAATCATATTCATTGAAGCTGTCAATAAGTTCTTCAAGCCAATCAATACTTTTTATGCTGAGCTGACATCTGGATGTTTAGAAAACTGCTCTACAGTTCATGGGTTTGAGTCCTTAAGTCTTATTTTTGGTGGTAGTTCAGAATCCACATGAAACGAGATATCCTAGTCGAATTAGCCTTGTTATGCAAATTTTCTTTGTAGTGAAAAAGTAACGATTTTGATCCAAGGACATTACTCATAATCACCTGAAAAAATAGTCGTTTTTTATGTATATGTATTCCATCAATAGCTACAAAAATGACTAATGAGCTGAACATAATGTCTTCTAGTCAACAATAATTAGGACTCGACAAGCCGAAAAATCTATATTATTACAAAATCACTTTTCATGATGCCTTAGTGGCAATTTTATTTCATGATTTCAAGGAATCTGCGTAATTATCGTGAGCTATATTATTAGATTTTTATCAAATGAAACTCTGCTTTATCTTAATAAGTAGTGTTTTTCTAATCACCTAGAGATAATTTAAATACTTACATACGTAGAACAATTTGTCAAGGGCGAATTATTACTAAAGGCTCTGATATCTGTTGCATTATTCTATGAACGCAAAAGTTTTAGCATTAAAATATCATTACATTAAAATGTCTCTCATGTATTCGCATAAACAGTAGCATTTGGATTTTCGTTTGACTCTATTTTTACTATACAGAGATTGATACGATCGGTTGTGACCCTATTTACGGTGAAAATACAACGCTTAAAATATTATTTCCGCGAGCTTGATCTTTATTTTTTCCTTTCATATCAGAGGAATTTCATTTCAATTCTAGTATTAGATTTGCTTAAAATGAAAATGATTTCAGTTAACCAAAAAACTGCCGGAATAAATTAAGAAGTTAAATTATTTCATGGCAACACATTATTTTAATATACTCTGCTGGCCATCCAAATTGCAACACCAAGAAAGACAAGATATCACAAAATTTATTTTGTAGATAATACATTGACCAAGTACCAAATGATTAAATTTGTAGACTTTTGTGAAGTGTGGTTCCTGCCAGAGTAGCCGCTTTGTTGGAGATCAGCGTTGCCATACTCCTCGGCATTGATTTTAAGAAAATTTTGGATGACTTCTTGGGGTACAGCAAATTAAGCAGCTTCCATACGTTGCCAGAGTTGATCTGGTGTGACAGCTGGAAATATCTAATGTGGGTCAATCGTTGAGCAACCAAGAGCCACATGTTTTCTATCGATGGAAGATGCGGAGAGAGAGCTAGACAGAGGATTGGTGGATTGTTTGTTGCTCAACAGTCATTTTTGCACACGAGGGCTAATTAGACCGGGACCTACGTTTTAAAGTGGATTCCGAACCACTACAAACAACCATGCCCAAGGTGGGATTCGAACCCACGAACTGTTGAACCGAAGGCAAGAGCGCTAACCATTCGGCTGTCTGCTCGCCAATCTGGCAATTGAAGTACTCTTGGACAATGCGTGCCATGTGTGGTTGCGCATTATCCTGTGGAAATATAGCTGTGGGCAAACCCAAAATGTAAGGAAGGATATTTGATTCCAACAATTCGGAGATGCAGCGATGGCTGTTTAAAGTACTGACAATGTATACTAAAAGAGTGCGAGAGTGATATCCAATATCACCCCATACCATAATACCCGGTACGGTGAAAAGACAACGCATTACCAGTACGGCGGTGCATAACGCAGCTGTTCTTCATCCTCTGAAAACGGTGTCTCCAGACTCGAGCGTGACCATCGTAGTGTTGCAGACAGAAACGTAACTCATCAATAAAGACAATTTCATTCCATCTTGCCATTCACATCCTTCTTTAATCACACCATTGGTGGCGGTGATATCTGGGGTTCTTTGTCAAGGGTAGACGAAGAAATGAACGTCTTGTAGACAGACAACTGCTAGAAACTGCGCTGAATGGCACAGACACTGGGATGATGCGTTACAGATTGAATGTGCTGTGCTATATTTCGTGATGTGGCTGAGCGATTCATCACTGCGATGCGCATAATTTGCCTGTCATCATGTGAAGTGGCGAACTGAGATGGATGCGATCGAACACGTCATTCCGTCGTACCCAGTATCTCTAACGATCACATATCCCCTTTATAGTTGTTTGGTGCCGTCCAACACGACTACTGATTTCCCTAAAAGATAATCCCCAATTTCGGTAGGGCACTATCCTTCCTCTGTCAAACTCGGATACTTAATCAAAAAATGATCGCTATTTTCTACAAGATATAATTTATCGCTCATTTTTTTAATCACAAGAAAAGTACAATTGCCGAACTTGAAATCATCGAAATCTCCAAGCCTTAAATTGCGCTCTGAGGTGGTGTTACGGGGCTCGTGATGTGTGTGAATGTGTAAAAATATATAATTATTCATAAATTACATAAATTCCAATTTAATGTGCTTCTCTTCAGGCAATTTTAAAAATAATTATGAAAGTAATATAAATATTAACATTAAAGTAAAAATCGAGTCAAAAAATATTTAAGTACAAATTAAAATATTTAAAAAGTAAAAAAATGCTGTAAAATAATATACACATAATCCAATCAATTGTATATACAAAATCTTTTTAGTTAGTTGGATTACTTGGTAAAATTTTTCGTCTTGGGTTATCAACTATTAAATGTCTTTTGAAGCGTTATAGTGGCAATAATCTTAAGAGCCTGTTTTACTATCTTTTGATTACTATAATTTTAGTACATAACTGTCGAGTCGGAGTGTAAAAAGTGATGGTAAATGCAATTGATTGTTATTGTACCAGCATGCTTCCCTGTACCAAGCCCTGAATTGGGCTCAGCCGAGCTGGTAGCCGAATGGTTAGCGCTCTTGCCTTCGGCTCAACAGTTCGTGGGTTCAAATCCCACCTTGGGCATAGATGTTTGTTGTGGTTCGGAATCCACTTTAAGCCGTAGGTCCCGGTCTAATTAGCCCTCGTGTGCAAAAAATGACCGTTGAGCGACAAACAAACTGAATTGGCCTCCACCTGTTAGAAGCAGCCAGGTGGAATCGTCGTGATTTTGAAGAAAAGACCAAGCAGAAGATACTTAATACTTGGCTTGCCACCTCCAGAGGTATCATTTCACTTGGAGAATATTACGACCACGCCCAGTTTTAACGTGCCCCAGCCCAGGACAACTGGTATGTCTTTTCCACTAAATCCATTTAAAATAGCATTCTTTTCAGATGGTTCAAATGAAAATCTTGTTTTGATAAAATAAATACTTTCACGAATGTCTCCTTCATGTCTGAGTGTCCACTTTCAACACACCACTGAAGTTATGACCATATATATATATATAAGTGCTTTTCTTCAAGTTCTTATGATTAATCTTTTTCGAGCAAGTCACGAAGGTTATTACCATAAATAACAGAATGCCATAAAATGCTATTAAAAACAATTTTTAAACTTTAAAATCTAATTTATTTAATATTTTTTCTTGAATGGTGAATTACTCTAAAATATTTTGTATTGATAACAAGACAAATTGAGGATATAAATAATATTTTTTTTCTAATTTGTACTGATATTTAATGGTATTTTAAAACAACCATTATCTTTTACATTTCAGATCCATGAATAATTATAATTTAAAAAAAAAAAAACTTTTTTTTATTTGAACGAGAAAGTGGCATATGATATGACTTCAAGCATTAAAATTGGTTCACAGTTATGATGTTAGGTTTGAAGATGCTGAAAATTTGTTGAGGAGAACAACTTCCAGGATTACTAAACGTGTAATATATAACTGATGAATCTTCCAATGAATGGCAAAACTAAAAATTTTGAGAGCACATTAAAATAAATGAAATTAAAATTTTTTGAGACATTTCATCATTAAACTTTGAAAGATATTCATAGTTGTTAGATTCCAAATGTTGGAGCAAAAGACAGATAGGATTCAAAAGGAAAATTTTTGGTAGATTTAGCTACCAAGATATAAGGAATGATGAAATGAAAAGGTAAGAAACGACACGGAGAGTACAAATGTAGACTTTATTCAAAATATACACCATAGGATTGAGCACATCGATCCCTCTGATGATGAAGCCGCAGGATTCCTTCCTTGTTCCCAGAATTACTGTTGCCGTGACAAGATCCAGTCCTTCACAGCCTCCTTGAGTAGTCGTCCGAATGGAAGCAATTCCCTTTCAAATGTTTTTTTCAGTGGACCAAGCACATGGAAATCGCCGAGCGACATGTCCGAACTGTAGGTCGGATGTGTTCCAACGTCTCCCACTTGAACTTGGCTAGTTTCATGTGTGTGAATCTGGAGACGTGTGGACGTGCGTTATCATGGAGCAGAACCACACCCTTCGTGAGCAGCCCCAGTCTTTTGTTCTTGATTGACCTGCGTAGGTGTCGAAATGTCTCATAGTACATATTGGGGTTTATGGTTTTCCTGTACTCGTGGAATTCTACAAGTATCGGAACTTAAACGTCAAAAGACGGTGAGCAAACACCTTTCCTGCTGACGGTACGGTTTTGAACATTTTAGGGGGAGGTGCGACTCAAGCTTCCATTGGTTTCTCACCTTCCGCGGTCAGAAATCGGATAACACCTCGCTACTCTTCAATCGTCGAATATTGCAACGCGAACAACATGCCGTCCTCATACGGACTGCCGCATCATTTGGATGCCGCTTTTGATAAGAATCTCTGCTCTCTCCTGTGCATGTGGGCGCCCGAGCATACTCTGATCCCAGTCAAAAACTCCAATCACATCCTGAAATGTCTCCCTACGTTCTCTCATGGCACAATATGCAAACATTTAACTATTACGTTTTAACGTCGTTTAGTACCTTTCCATTTGATAACCCCTTATATAAATTATGATTCGTTTATTTTTTTGTATTTTATATTGAAAGAGTCAAAGAGTTAGATTGTTTCTGTATCAAGAATGATACCACATCCAATCTAGCGCCATCTAGACTTCATATGTCAACGAGGATTCATGTTTGGCTGCCAAAGGTGCTCTAAGAGTTATACAAATTTAATTCAAGCATAACATTGTGCATTTTAGAGTTTAATGAAATGAGACAGCTTACCATATTAGGAATATCGATCAACATTTAAGCTAATAAAAGTAATTTTGATTAAAGAATAGTGTGTATTTTTACTAATTTTATTTCATTATTACTACTAGATTCTAGATGTTATTTTCTTACAAATTTCAGATCTATAATACCGATAATTTGAGCGTTTTTAATTTCTTTTCTTTTTTAAAAATAAAACTTTTCTTAAATTTTTTTCATGATTTTAATCGTAGGAGAGAGAGAGAGAATGTAAAAAAAAAATTTATTATTATTATACTAAAATAATGTAACAAAATTACTTATCTTTAATACTGCTTTATAAAAAAAAAATAGTTTGGAAAACCTAGATAGTCGAATTAATAGTGAAACAAATGTGTCAATTTACTTTTATAAAATGTAATTTAAAATAATGCAAAATAGTTTTCACTATAAAAGCACATTTGTACATACAGATTTCTGCTTTTAAATTAAAAATGAAACTTATTATAAAATTAATCCAAGAATGAAATCATGTGAAATGCTCTAAATGGTTTTTCAAGCATAATTTGTAAAAATCTAAATAAGGAGGTTAATGATGCGTTAACATAATATTAATCGGTTATTCACTTGTTTTCCCAAGTTGTATTCATTAATGAGAGAAGTTTTGAGAAATTTTCATGGTTAAAGAAATATAAAAAAAACTAGTATCTTATGAAATTTTATTTAATGTTATGCAAAGTTTACATAAAAAACATACGAAATTTATCAATAAATGTACAAAGAATCTTTTAATAATTTAGTAATTTTTATAGTTAAAAAGACATTGTTTCGAACATTCCATGACAAATTTGAATTATATTTCTTCCGGTTCCAATCTCAATAAAAAAACTAGTTTGTAGAAGGAAGTATGCTTTAAATGAATACTCAATCATTTTAAGGTCATAAAAAAATATTAAATGAACGAATTTTATTACAAAATTTATATGATTAGAAAATCTTAAAACAAGGATCATGCAAATTTTATATTTAAAAAAAATCATAAAAATGTAAATAAGTAGTTACTTTCACCAAAAAATGGGTTAATGTAGAACTGAACCGTTGTAATTTATGTGTGTAAATCCTTTATATAAACTCATATTTGTGAAAATTGCAACATCATAAAGGAATTACGCGAGTGAGCCCTGTGAACGGCCGATGAATCAGAATAGACGGCTGTAGCTAGCTAGGTGTGTGTATGGTTATCTGATAGTGGTGGAAATTAGCTTAGTAGTTACTTAAGCCTCTTCGATGAAAGAGAGCGAGATTTCAACAACTTACGGGGTTTGAACAGGGGAGAATCATCAACCTTCGTAAAGCTGGATTGTTTTATCGTGCAGTAGCCCCTAGTGTGGACGGACGAGTGTCGGAAAACCGGTAGTGGACCCCCAAATATGACGTCAACATGACGCTGATGGACCGTACAGCTTCCACTAGGCAAATGGCAGCACTGTGCTCAATAGCTACAAGTGAAACAAATCATATAACCAATAATGAGAATGCTTTCGATCACGATTTTTGCAATCTATTATCTGGTGTCCTGGTTCAAAACTCAAATAATCTAGAAATACGTTTTCTCATATTTACTACAAAACAGCACAACACATACAAACATAAAATTACATGAGCAATCGAGAGGGTAAAAATAAAGACGAGTGAGTAAGACTATTTACAGATTCGAACGGCGGCAGCAGAGGCTGGGCCTTCAAGAAAATAGTTCTTAACAAGTGTTTCATTGTGTGCTTCATCAATTCGTAGACATCTACTGCAGCGTGAGCTGTGCTCAAAGACTCCTTTGTACAGGATCACCCTAGCGCTAAACCATCACCGACTGCGGCTACAATGGGTTTATCAACATAGGGACTAGCGTGCTGATAAGCAGCATGTCATGTTTTCCAACGAATTCCACTTTAAAGTGTGTTACCATGATAGCCGCATTTTTGTCAGACGGTATGTTGGTGAACGCCACCTTCCGGAGTGCATTATCAAACGCAACAGTGGACGAATACTCGGAGTTATGGTCTGGGGTACCATAGCATAACATGGACGATCTCAATTGCTAGAAATTGTGGGTAATCTGAACAGCAACCGGTACATCAGTGATATTCTGCAGCACCAATCTGTTCCCTTCCTTCAAGGCTTGCCAGGCGCTGTATTTCAACAAGACAATGCCCACCCTCATATTGCTAGGACAGTTCAATAATTCCTTGCATCGCAGCACGTACAGCCTCTTCCTTGGACTGCGTATTTCCGGATTGAATATGTAAGGGACTTCCTCGTCCTGTTGATTCTACAGACGAACTTTGGGACGCATACAAATAATATAGAATGCATTTCCTCAAGCACACGTTCAAAAATTGCTCGACTGCCACGTCGTGTAGCAGCACTTATTGCAGTGCGTGGTGGCTACACAAAATACTCATTTAGAGCTCTTGTTATTGGATTTGAAAGTTAAATTCTTTATTTGTGCCACTAGCAATCCACTGCGTAATAAATTTTATTCAATTCCTTCATGTTGTTGCAATTTTCACACAAACACGAGTGTGCATATATATATATATATATATATATAAATAAATCTTTCGGGAAAAATTCTTACTTTGGGATTATAATACATGCTAGTAAGATCAATAAGATTTGATTAAACAAAATTTTAAATACTCTGCAGATTTTTAAAATAATTTTCAAACATTTAATAGAAATAATTGGGAAATATTTTCAAATTTAATTCATGGGATTGCTCATGGGAATAAGCAATCTTGATTCAAATTATATCTTCGAAATAAAAAGAAATATAGTAGAAAGCATTATAAGAGAGAAATTTTAATTATAAAATATTTATTATTCAGGTACGATTATATTCGAGATTTTAATAAGTGGCGCTAACTAAAGTATGCAATTCATACATAAAATATTCATGCTCAAGCGAAATAAGATATCATGCACACCAATAAAGAGAAAGTAAATTTATGTGTATATATCTCGCTTCAACAAATTGTTTAATTTAATAAGCACTTATGCTTTTAATTTCTTCAATACACTACTTATATAATTCTCATTTAATGAATGTATGTCAATGCAATATGTCAAAATGATTGTAAGGAAAAAATTATAAACATAGTTTTAAATTGAAATTTTATTTGTTATAATACGTAATATTTTAATACTATTTTTTACTAAATTGTTTTATCTATGCAAAAGAAATTTGTAGCAATGGAGTATTTTGGTGTGCCCACTGTAAATTTGTTTTTCTTGCAGAAAACGAAATTTCTTAATTTATGGCGAATTTTGCAAATTCGCGTTTCTACTACAAATGTTTAAATTCTCAAATGCATAATTAAATTAATGCTATAACAAACAGTTCTGCATTTCAAATTTAATTAAAGTCGAATATTTCTATCTGGTTAAATAACGAAAGTTAAAATTTGCTTTTTATATAGCAACACATTTGATAAACAAATTCTCACTAAAACATATAAGGCAATAGATGCAAAATTGATATCAATATGAAGGAAATGAGGATTTATATAATCTAAACATTTCATTTTTCTGCGACTGAGGTAATAAAATTTCAATTCAACAAAAAAAAAAGAGTCATTTTTATGGTGATAATATCTATTGAAACAAAGTTGTAAGATTTAAACCAAGATGAATAATGCCAATTTAGAATTGTTTTAACACTACTATAAAAACATTTTTATGTGCTATTGAAGCAAAAAATATATCCTAGATTTTTCACAATTTTTTCTGGTATTATCAAGCTTCGGGTGTAGAACTTCGTTATTTCATGTGGCTTGGGGCCAAGTTAAAGCTCAAAATCCTTAACGAAAGCAATTTTAAAGGAGAAACACTTTTTCCCGTAAAGAAATTCTTGCAATAACACGAATTGACACCATTGCTGTTGATGTAAGGTGAGCGGGTGTAAAGCTTTGGAAAGCCTATGTGTTCTTTTTTTAATAGCTTATTGTTTTCAATCAAAAACAATAGGCTTATAATTTAATCTACTCCCATATTTAATTTTTTCATGTTTTCGAAACACGTATTTTAAGAGAGTTTAGTAACAAACATTACACACAACCATTAAACAATATTATTGACACGCGAATTCCTTTTTGCACTGAAATTGAAAGAAAACAATATTATCTAGAAAAAGAATCATAAAATGTAAAGGAACATATACAGCTGCATAGAAAAAGCATAATGAACGGGCAATAATTATAGATTAGTATTTCAAAATTGCTCGCTATTATGAACAGAAACTATACGTTTAATTTTGAAACGTTCAAACTGAGTATATGAAATTTTTAGTATATATACCAATTATTTTGTATAAAATGTCCTTACACTACATCCGAATTCTTTCTGATAAAATATTTCTCATTCAGTCCTCCCATTTTCAATGTGATTAAGATTCCAATGAATACAAAGATTAAGAAAACACAGCTTCATTAATGATTAAATACCAAGTTTTCAATGATGATGCTTTAATCTCGAACAAAAAATTATTAGAGAATTACATTTATAAACTGATTATAAAAGCTTCAATTCTGATATTGCATCAATTATATGACTAGGAGCATTGCTGTCTGAAATTCTCTCCGAAAAGTAATCTACAATAATACAGTATACAAATGGTGAGCTACTTTTTGAGAAACGTATGCTTTCTTATGACCACACACAACTAGAGAAACCGGGTCTTTCAACACTTATTTTACAACTATAAAGATAACCAACCTTCCACCGTAGAAATCGATAATAAACTATTCTAAAATTAAAATTGACGTGACGTTACACATTTAAGTCACATTTCCTTTTGCTATAGGTTTTCCATACTTAGGCTTATATAAAATATAATTTATTACCTAAGGCCTCTTTCACACAAGACGACTTTTATCGTACGATAAAAAAAAATCGTCCGAAATTTTGTGAGAAGTCATTAAAAATCACATAACAGACTGGTCACACAATATCGTTTCCCGTTCAGTGTGAAAGAGCAGTCTATTGTGTGATTTTTTAATAACTTCTCACGATAAAATATTGGACGTTTTATCGTACAATAAAAGTCGTCTAGTGTGAAAGAGGCCCCTAAGGAGCTTTAAATATGTATCGTATGCCATGACAAAGTATGCCAAAAGCTGAATCACGTGATTAAAAAAGTAAGACATTATTTACATACACATGATAATAAATACCACACATATATTATACATTTAACACACATTTAGTAATCTTACTCTATTCTCAAAAACTTTTATAAAAAATAAATCCATGTAAATGTAAATATTTTATATAATGATGTAATATATACTCGTATCAACTTGATTAGTAGATAAATCGGGTAGAAATCTATCTCTAACCATAAGTAAGATATAAAGCCATTCATGCGACTTAATTCTCGTATTTAGGGATCATGGATCTTGCATTATTCCATTGAATATTGATAAGTTTGGTCTCAGACGGTTTTATTTATTGAATGTACGTAATGAATGCCAAGTACTTTAAATAAATTATACATAAAGAAATTTAAATTGTCCTTGTCGATGTGAACTAACCATAAAGTAGATGTCTTGTTTTTCATTTCGCTTTTTCTTCTGTTCTATATTCAATTTTGGAAGCAATATTGCTAAAGACTTGAAAATTAATTATTCAGAACAACAGATAATTTTCACGCTTTTGAAAACTTTTACAAAACTTAAAAAAACCAATGACAGCGCTGTCTCGCGGAAAGTTGCCAGATATTTCTAACCTGCTTGAAATCAAGAACCGTCTCGCGCTCCACCCCTTTTCTGACGTAACTAAGACATCAATGACGTCATTTGGTCTGATGCGATTCTCGCGAGACAAGTCTCATGCGATCATTTGCGGACTGCCTAAAGGGAAGCGGCGTGAAGCTACTGAACCACTGGTGCTCTATCGGCCTCTAGTACAGAAGTTTCATATTTTATTATGAAATTGATCACTCTTTTAGAATTTATCATTTAATTAATTCTTGATTAAAATAGATAACGTATTTTAAACATTAATGGAATCCGATATCCGGATGGAATTTTCTAGATTGAAAATTTACATGTTTGATACTCTGTAGAAAAAAAAAAATTAACATGTTTGCATGCAGCTGTGTCAGAATTTACAGTAATTTGAAACGAATTTTGAGACCTTCGAAGATTCTGCAACTCGGAGACAAAACTGAAAGTTCAGGCAGGGAAAAATCTAGCAAATTTGATTTCTTATCCCTTGGCATCATCAGTTAAGCAATAACTAAAACGTGAAGAAATGAACGAACTATTTAAATAGTGAATCAAGAGCTTTCACAATTTTAAATGAATTGTTAGATTACGTGAATTTTTTACCATTTGCAAGAGAAAAATGTTCATCTCGGGATTTGAGTAGTGGAAAGGTAGTAGAACCTTAATGTTTAATTTTTTTTTTGATTAGGATTAACTATCTCATTAAATTTAGGGGAAAATGAAATTTTAAAGATAATAGTTTAAGTTACAGCGAGTGATTCTAACCTATATTAATATTTAGCCGAGAATCAAAGTATATAAATGTAAATATTCTAAAAATAGATGTGTGTAAGAGCATTTACTTTCTAAAAAGAATGACATATCAGATTATAAAATGTACTGATTACCGAAATCTAAATTTGACATTTTAAGTATTCATTTTCATTAAATCAACAATTGTCTCCACTTTGACCAGCAGCAAAACTAAACAGGTCTTTGCTAATTATTATATTGTTGACACCTCCTATATTTTGGATGTGATCACCCATGATGCGCGCAGTCATTATTAAATTTTCCACCATCAAATTTTTATTCACAGAAAATCCACTTTCAACTGATAATTGACCATGAGAGAATAGTAAAAGCAAATTAACTACTTTCCATAAATTATAAAACTTTTATCTATTTGAGACTAAGCTAAAATAAAAAAAATATAAATTCTATCTTAAATAGAATCAAATTTTTTAACAAAATAATCTTTAAAAATCATTACAATCGACTAAAATTTCAACTCTACAAAATTTTTTTAAAAAAATCACATTCCAACACATTTATTTTAGAGACATTAAACAAGGATATAAGATGTTTCTGCACTTTAATTACTCGATTCATTACATATCAGAGTTTGAGGATATAACATGATAATTCGTTCTAGGGAAGAGTGCAAAGGAAATTTTTCTATTAACTTTTTATCATTTATGTTAAAAGTGATCTACAATTAAAAAAAAAAACAACCCACATATTTTGTTCTTCTGTCAAAGTTTTGTTTAAATATAATTGCATTTTTTTTTTTTTTTTTTTTTTTTTTGTAACAAATCCAACTGATTAGCATCTTTTTGATTGACTTTTACGTCTAACTCAAGGATTCCAAAAATCAACGAGCGAGTCCTTAAATAGTAAGTAAACAGCACTTAATGTTTCTTCAACTCCTAGAAATAAGGAACATACATCCATGACTGTAAGCATAGTGTAGAAATATGTAGGTTGCAGCTTCAGACATTAACAATATTTGAATGCTGTTCCTTTTGAAGAAACAAATGAATCTAAAATTTAGAATACCCTTTGAGTTCACTTTGTTAACAGAAACAGCAGTATAGTAAAAAAATCTTTAAAATCAGTAGATAGCCTGCTCTAATACACATATACACACACTCACATATATACAAGATTTGATAGTCGATCCACCCATGTTTGAAATACAGAAGTAAAGTATTTGATTTGAATACAGAAGTGTTGCTAAAAATACAAATGGGATGTGTTTCTCTTGAACACAAAAACCAGTTTTTATGGCTTTTTTTAAAGTTCACTGGTCATAGAAAAGACACTTTCTCCCAGGCATACTTTATTTCATTGATAAACAAATTCTCCAGATTCACTGAAATTATATGGCTTGTATATATCCTTGCGTATTATATACAGAAGGATATATAGAAAGTATATTTTAACTCCAAAATTGTATATTTAAATATTAATATTCAGTGAATTTTATACATAATAAAGAAAACAGAAACACATAGAAAAAAACTATTAAAATCGCCCATTCTATTGCACCACATGATGATCTTATTGATTACTTCATTTCACTTCACACACATAAATCTAAATACTACATCTGATCCTGGTAGAACTGGATAGTTTTAAAATTATTGTGTCTGAGAAGGATATTCATTTTAGTCAACAGTTAAAAATACAGAAATCGAATAGTGATCGTACCTCCATCAAGTGGTAACATAAATAGCTAGTATTCAGGTTTCTCAGGCAATTTTTCCATTTAATCTATTAAAACAAAAAACTCAATACCTCAAGATAAGTAAATATTCCAGGAGTAATTAATGGTTTTCAAGGAGTCCAATTAAAATTCCAGGAATTTCAAGGACTCTTAAAAAACTTTGAAATTTTAAAAGTTGTATGAACCTTGAATATAGGTTAAAGGATCATATTATGAATAAAGTGTACTTTTATAACTCCCAATATTGTTTCCTATGAAAAGAAAAAGCTATGTAAGAACAAATATTTATAAATTCATTCGTCAACAATTTTATTTTAAATGTGAGATATTAGTAAATCTTCATGTCCCCCCCCCCATTATAACGACAATAAGCAGTTTCCACCTTAAATAAGAAGGGGCTTACAGATCAATACCTACCTTTTTTAGAAAATATCATTTTAAAATATTCTGTGTGTTATTTTCATATTATTTGTACTTATTATTAGAGAAATACTCATTTGTCATTCACTTTTGTATAACATTATTGATAAAAAAAAAGTACCAAAAGAAACTAATAAATATTAAAGACAAATTTAATTTTATAAGTCAACCAGAATATAATTACCTTAAGATTATTTTTGAAGCATTTTATAGTATTAAATATTTATAATGAAAATGTAAATAATAAATTTAAATAACCAAATACAATTAGAAAGAATGTAATAAGTAAAATATCTTTTTGACTTGTTTAAAAATAACACAAAAGAATAAGTACCTCACATTAATTTGAATAAAGTCCCTCAAAGGATTTTCAAATGCTAATGTGATCTATGTTGAAGATAGAGATGAAATATGATTTAAATTTCCAGACATAATTGAATGCAGCAAAATTAAAACCAGACTTAAAACAAGACAAAATTTACAGCATTTAAAAGTTTTGTGAATAATCGTTTCAGTGACAAAAAACTTCCAATAGGAAAACTGTGCACTAATTTCAAACTGCTAAATGTCAGCAGTTTGAAAATATTATTAAAATAAACACAGTTATCAAATAAACATTTAAAATAAACATAAATAATAAGTCGTTAAATGTTTGATTTTTCAAAAAAAACCCTCATTTGAACTGTTAGCATGTAAATTGTAGTAAAAAATCATACGTTTAGATTGTTCTTAATCTATTTAAATATTTATAATGCATAGCTTAAAATCCTAATTTATTTAAAATTCTGGATATATCATTCCAGAGATTAAACAGTTATCTAATTGCAAAGCACAGGATTTCCATAATTAAAACATTGTTTTAGTAACAGGAAATCAAATATTTCACAGCATATCACAGTAACTTAAGTCTGTTTAAAAAAAAGTAACTTTTGTACTCTTGTTATAAAATCAAATAATTTTTAGAATTTTAAGTAGATCATGAGAATTTTTTTTTTCACAAATACCTTATAAACTTATATTCTGATATATTTTTAATAGTTTAAAAAATAATCACCGAGATATCAGTAAAACATGCACAATTAAACATTTTTTAACATTATTACTACAGCAAAATGAGTGGTTATATTAAGACCTTGTTTCGAAATTGTAGATTTACTGTGGCATAATTTTTTTTTTTTTTTTTAAATATATAAAAAGAGTATTGATATGTTACTATGTTCGAATAAATACTTAATATGAAATATGATGCTTCACATGATATAAATTATATGGAATATTTAAAAGAACTTGATTTCAATTAATACTAGTTTTATAAAAGTTTCTTCAATTTGTACTATAACTCATTCTGATTTTATCATTTTTAATGTATACAAAAAAAGGAAATAATTTCCCATCTTTTCTTCTTTCCAAAATAATGAAAATATTTTTGATTGTGATTATTGTATATCTAATTTAAAACTTCCTTAAAATCATTGTAAAAAACTTCTTTAATAAAAACATGAAATCTTAACAGTTAAACAACTTTGTATGTTATCTGAAAAATGTAATACAAATTCAAGGTTTATTTTTTAAATTATATGAATGCTGAAACTTGAGATAATTTCTTGATAAACAAGCTAACAGGCAAAACAAATACAATTAAGAAGTAAAGATTAAGATATTTTTCAAAGAAAAAAATTTATAAAAAGTAAAAAATGAACAAAAAAATACGAATTAAATTTTCTTGCCACATGGCTTGACATTCAGTATATTAATTGATATTCTGGATAAGATTCTTCCTTTTTACACATTTTAGGAGGGCTAGATGGGATTCTTTTGGAGAATTTAGGAATTCCTAACCTTCATCTGGTTATTCCTGTTGGTTGAACATTAAACCTTTTACTTCTTAAACTTAAAGATGACATTAAGATGAGGCATTTTACATCATCTTGGAATTTTATTTTCTTCCAAATATTTTTTTTACAAAAATAAGTAGCAGAGTTATTGTCAATCAAAAGAGCTATTCTATTTAACTCATCTTTTACTGCTTGTATTTATTGAGTTGATGGCATAGTATTTTGAGGATTAGCTTGTGTAGGATTTTAAGAATTGTCTGTCTTGCACATAACCGTTTTTTTTCCCCCAGAAAGTTATTGGATATTAATTTCTGAGTTTTCATTGAAAATTTGAAGAAAACCACCATTAAAATTCTTAAAGATGTTTTAGCAATTTATGATTTCCACATTAATGCATACTCTCCAACTGCTACGGAATTTCCGTAGTTACTATGGAAATAAACGATAAACTACGGAGCTACGGGACGTCGTGGAAAACTACGGATCACGTTTTTGAAGTCCTTTTTTCTCTTCTTCGCTACGCCATTTCCATTTTCCGCCGGTTACGCCCCCGATATGACGTAGGCAATCGAATGACGTCACTCGGAGCGTCATCCGCGACGTCACCGGTAACTAGAAGGCCCTAGCTTACACTATCAAACTCCGCTAGGCGTCCGCTAGAAAAAAATCTCGGGTAACTCCATGGTTTGAAGTTTTTTCGATGAAAGAAGTGAAGTGAAATAGTTTTACTGTTTACTTTGAACGCGCACGAACTACTACAGACTGGACGGCGCACGTGAATCGTGAAATATGGAGCGTTTCCTGAAGATGCCGCTTCTACAGATGATGAAAGAGCTTCTTCTGTTTCTAATACACGAAGGAAGAACTGTCAAACATTCCGAAAGGAATACGCCGAGAAATGGCCCTGTTAAGTTGCCGGAAAAGATGGCTATGCACGGTGCACCGTGTGCAATTCGGAGTTTTCTATTGCCCACGGGGGCAACGATGACTGCCGACGACATGTTACAGGCCCAAAACATACTGTATTGGTCTAAGCCCAGCTAAAACAGCAGCCAGTGAGCAGTTTTTTCCCCTCGCAGCATGAAGAGACTGACGTTATTAATGCAGAAGCTCTCTTCGTGAAATTCATGGTTGAACACAACATACCTTTGGCTGCGTCTGATCACGCTGCCGCTTTGTTCCGCCGAATATTCCTGGATTCTGCTATTGCCAAGAAATTCAGTTGTGGTCACACTAAAACCCATGCTATAGCTGTTGTGACAGCTGATTCTTACAAACAGCAAACTGTAACAAAACTTCGTTCACAGGTGTTCTCTTTATCCACGGACGGAAGCAATGACATCGAGGATAAAAAACTTTATCCGTTAGTTGTAAATTTCTATGATGATGAAAAAGGACAAGTTGTGACATCTCTTCTTTCATTGTTAGAGACTTCCAATATCACTGGAGAAGGAATTTTTAACCTCCTTGATTCAGAATTCCAGAAGTGTGGAATTCCATGGAAGAATTGCATAGCATTTGGGGTTGATAATGCCAACACCATGTCTGGCTGTAATAAAAGTGTTCTGGGATTCCTAAAAAAGCAACAGCCAGATATGAAGTTTATAGGTTGCCCCTGTCACCTTAGCCACTTGTCAGCCCAAAAGGCGACAAAATCTCAACCAGTTGATGTGGAGAATATCCTTATCAAAGTGTTTTTCTACTTAGAGAGAAGTTCTAAACGAAAAGCAGAATTGGTCAATGTCCAAAAACTGTTTGAAGTTAAAATTCACAAGATATTGAAGCACGTGAGCACTCGTTGGCTGTCTTTAGAAAATGCACTTGAGAGGCTCCTTGAACAATGGGACCCACTGACTGAGTTTTTTTTCTCACCAAAGTGACAAAGAAGGCCATATGATATATGAATTCTTAAAGTCACAGAAAATTAAGCTGTACTGTGTGTATGTGAAAGCCATGCTGCCTTTGTGCAACAAAGTTAATGTTGCTCTGCAAAAAGAACAGCCATATGTGCATACCTTGCATGATGACTTAATGAACTTGTTTTATGAACTTCTTGTTCGTTTTGTTGCACCTGCTGCCATTGCAAAATCTGATGCTCTTCTAGCTATCCAGTTTAAAAAAAGGAAGAATCAAAAATCAGATGGCTCTCTTATCATAGGACCATCTGCCAGGGCCTTGCTGAATGAACTTACTAATGATGAAAAAGAAGAGTTCTATTTGGCAGTCAGAAATTTTTATGTCACTGCCTGTGAGTATATGGTGAGGAAGTTTCCTCTTGATGATTTTTTGAAGAATGCATCAGTGGCCAACATTTCCAAAAGGCAAACCTCGGATTATAAATCAGTTATTTTCTTCACCTCCCTGTTTAACTTGATTGAGGAGGACAAAGAAAAACTTGAACTTGAATTTGCCTACTTCCAGGCAGATTGTTTAACACCGGAAATTTTGGCAGCTGAAAGGGCTGATGAAACTTGGCATCAAATTTCTATGCTAAAGCACAGCAATGGAAATGCAAAGTACTCAGCATTGCCAAAATTGATGTTATCCGTTCTTTCGGTGCCTCACAGTAATGCAGGCAGTGAACGGATATTCAGCATGGTCAGAAAGATCAAAACTGAAACTAGATCTGGTATGAACACTAAAGCTCTGGAAGCTTTGTTAATTACCAAAATAAGCTCAGAAAACTGCTATGAAGCAAAACTTAACAAGGATGAATTAAAAAAGGCCAAAAGTGCATGTTATTCATTGCAAAAAAAAGTGTGAAAATTATAAATAAAATGTTTTTTTTTTTAAAAAACACCATATAGTTCTTTTTTTTATCAAACTTTATTTTCTTTACATTATATATTATATCCATAGAAAGAAGGTAAGTTCTTTTTAAAATTATTTTTCAAAATTTGTCGGTACTAAGGTGTATGCATAATATAAGCAGTGCTACTGATAGGTAGGATACCAATGTTGGAGGGTATGTTAATATATGGAAAACATACTAAATAAAAAAAATTATAAAAATTTGCCTATTCAAGGAACAGTTTAACGTCATGTACGAAAATATTAAACGTGCATGTGTCATTTCCGATTCTGATGTATTACAGATAGAATCTTATATTTTTATAATAAAAAATAAGATTTATGTTACACAGTTAATATTGATGTAGGAACTTTCACTTGCTCTTCTGAAGAGTCTCTGGGGCGTTTTTTACTGAAAAATAAAAAATCTCATTGCCTAATATGCTTCCAGTCACTCCAGAGGAAACTTATTCCTTGGCTGTATTAGCTATTGGAAAAAATGTCAATATACCGGGTGATTATAATTAAAGTCCCGATTTTAAAAATCGATAATTTTAAAACTACTGGTCAGAATGACTTGATATTTTAGCAGATTAATCGTAAGGCATTAGAATTTTAATTGGCGAAGGAAAAAAATAGTTCTGAAATGTGCCGATAGATGACAATGTCAGTGTGACTCTGACTATGAAGGATCGCGCTCTGCTCTTGAAGTTTTTTTTTTATAAGAGCGATTACTGTGCACTTACAGCTATTAGGAAGTTTCGGACATTAAAATCCATTAAATGGGGTCCAATAACCACAAAAGGTCTGCGAAAAATAATTGCTAAATTTGAAGAGACCGGTTCATTTGACGTTAAATGGGGTAGAGGAAGAAAACCAGTTTCGGCTACGGGTGTGGAAGATGTGGCTACAGCATTATAAGAACAGATTAACAGTGATGTTGGAATCAGCAGTGCACGGGGAATTGGCCGAATGCTGGATATGCCGAACAGCACGGTGCGTAAAATCCTAAGGAAGATCTTGCTCTGTTATCCGTATAAGATAACTCATGTGCAGGAGTTGCGACCTAGAAGCACCGGCTGACCTAGAAGCACGTCAATCTTTTGCACTGCAATTTCTTGCCGGGATGGAAGTGGACAACGGATGGCATGGAACATTCTGTGGTCTGGCTTAGCCCACTTTTATTTCCAAGGTTCTGTAAATACGCAAAATTGCAGGATATGGGCGACCGAGAATCCGTCCCAGCTACAGCCATTACCTCTTCAGTCTGAAAAGTTTACTGTGTGGTGCGGTATAACGGCGGCGTTTATCGTTGGTCCGTTTTTCTTCGAAGAGATCACACCTGCGGGTCCCGTTACTGGCAAGCGGTATAAAACACTTGCGTAACCATGTCCTTCCGGCACTTCAGCAGCGTCAGTTTGTGGATCGCACAATATTCATGCAAGATGGCGCTCCTCCGCACATTGCTACTCCTGTGAAGCAGCTACTGAGTGCTAATTCAGTACCTTCTAATAGCAGAAAGCCTGACTACCACGTGACCAAATGGCTGTGACGTTGCATCCGAAGGCTGTCGCTTTCTTCTAAGTGACGCTTGAACAGAGGCTTGTTACTGTGTTGTTTACCATAAACAAATCACTCATTTTCGACTTATTTTTGAAATATATTGTTTTTATTCTGTACAATAATCAAGAACATGCCTTATAAATGTTGCGTAACTGCCTGTAAAGGCAACTATGATAATGGACCCAAAGTTTCTCTGTTTCGATTCCCACGTGAAGAAGATTTAAAACACAAATGGATTCGGGCAATTCCGAGAGAAAACAGGGAAGTGACCAACATTCCAGGGTAAGTAAATTAATTTTATTGTTTCATTTGCATCATGTTTGGCTAGTTATTTTAATTTTGATTTTTTTTAATAACATTAACAGTAATAGAAAATTTCAAATGAAATCAAAAGTAAATTTCTATGGAATTTTTTTAAAAATTTGTTAGGCATTAAATTCATATCGTTCAAATATAAATTTTCATAGAAAAGTAAAATAATTATTAATTTTTCGATTTATTAATGTCATTAAAATGCATAGGAGTAAAAGAGAACTATAATAATACTAAACTCTAAGCTATTTCGAAATTAATTTCAATCATATCAATTATTATTTCATATCAATTACACAGGTTTTTGAAATAGAAAAGAAACTGAGAATACACAGTTTAAAGCCTCATATATTTAAATCAAATAACCATGATAAAATTTGTATGTCTTTTAATAATAGTATTGATTTTTCTAATGTTGAGGAACATGAAATCGATGATAATTTGGAAATAAATATATCTGAAAAAGATGTCGCTGATTTAAAAATTTCTAAAAGTAATCTTACATATATTGCTGGCTACTGTTCACATTAAAATACCCTTCTGATCATGTTGTAACTATAATAATTTATTGTTATTTAGTTGTAAGTAAACTGTTATCTACTGAAAATGAAAAGGAATTCCTTAAATGTTCTAATCATAGAGCATATGCATTTTAAATAATTAGAAGGATTCTAAATGAATCTGAAATTTACCTTCCTTTTGAAAAATGTGAAAATGGACATGCTGCTGAAGAAATAAAATTATTCATTGTCAAATCATGCATAAATATATTCCTTAAAAATTAATGATTCTATAGTGATTAATGCTCTATCTAAAAAAAAAAAAAAAACTTCAAACTTTTAATAATTCTTAAAAAATTACTTTTTAATGCAATTTGAAATAGAAATTGTATCCAATATCTTTATTTCCTTTTAAAACAAAAATAATTTGAAAATAAATTTCAGTATATTCAAATAGTTATTTTTATCCATTATTATGAATGCATCAAAATAAAGTGAATAAAAATGTAAAAATGTAGTAATTATGTATATAGTTTAAATTTGTTCTAATGTATGTAAATAATTTATTTGTGTTGTAATATGCAAAATTACGTAGGGAAATTTTGTTTATATATATATAATTTATTAATTTTAGTCATTGTATGTATAAGATTTCAAATTGCCAAACTTGCATTATTTTTTAAAGAAAATGTTTATGTTAATATTTCTTTTTCATGCTAAATTTATGCATTATTTTTAGAAAAAATATGAAGAAAGTATGATTCTAATAAATTATTTTTTATTTTTCTGATTGTCTTTTCCTCTTCAACCATACAAAATTATCTCACCCAATAAATATGCATTAAATATTTTAAATCTATCATACGCAGGGAATATATTTTGCTAATAAATTAATCATGTTTATTGCATTCAACAAATTTTAAAGAAATATTTTCAATTCATAATAGATTATGTTGCTAATTATTATTTTAGAATAAATTATAACACCCAAATATTTTGCTTGAATTTTAAAAAAAATGTGCACAGGAATGATTAATTAAATATACATATAATTTTCAAAAAAATAATTCTATTATTAGATTTAGCACATTAATATATAATCACCATAGATATATATTTCTATTGAAAGTACACTAAGGAAAATTAATATCCAATATTGAATAAAATTTCATTGACTAGAATTAATAGAATGTTTTCATTCAAAGTTATACTTAAATAAGCTTTTACATGTAGTTGCTATTAATTTTTTAATATTCTTCATGGAAACAATATCAATATTAATTTAAAAATATTATACTAATTGATTACGAGGAATTTATTAAACAAAATAAAAACACAGTTCCTTCGGAATATTTTAATCGTGAACGAAAGCGGTTGATGACGTCACAAGAGAGTGTTCAGGCTTTCTTAGCTATAGAGGGTGATGGCTAATTTCGGAGATGATAGGATCATAAGCCGTCATTTTCCAACAACGTGGCCGCCCCGTTCCCCCGACTTAAAGCCGTGTGATTTCTGGCTTTGGAGGTATTAGTAATTTGCATATATCTAGACAATTTGAACGCTGACAGCGCCATCTATCGGCACATTTCAGAACTATTTTTTTTTCCTTCGCCAATTAAAATTCTATTGCCTTACGATTAATCTGCTAAAATATCAAGTCCTTCTGACCAGTAGTTTTAAAATTATCGATTTCTAAATTCGATACTTTAATTATAATCACCCGGTATATTGCCTCTGCAAAATTGTTTGCATTGCTTTGTCTTATCAGTAATTTCAGCTCTAATAACAATTCAACTTTCTTTTCATAAAACGATAATCTTTGAACAAATGCTGGTTATTAAATAACTTCGACAGCATTTTTATAATCTGTGACAAATATATCTTCCATTGCATAAATCACCTAAAAAAAAATAAATATCCATGAGAAATCACATTTTTGGTCTGACACAAGTATTGCAATAATTTTATATAAAACAAAAACATTAAAATTTTCAAGTACAATGGAACAGTCAGCAAATATTTAAATTAAGCCAAAATTAAAAATTACTCTTTGCTTTATGGAGATATTTGGAATTTCTGATAATTATTGTACATTTTATGCTTTTTAATTTACATAAAATACATTACAGGAACATTAATAGAAAGATTTTCAATATAAAAATTTAAATATGGTAAATGCAAATTAAAAATTTATATAACACAACATTTAAATAATTCCCAAATCAGTTTCCATCTTCCTAATAAGTTCAGAATAAACTAACGCTAAATATAATAGATAGAAATAAATAATTTCAATTTACATTTCATTTAAAATAAGAAATAATTTTAAAATAGTATTCAAAGCAAGCACTTAAAAATGTAAATACTTCAAATTACATTAATTACAAAGTTTTAAAAGAGCACACAGAAATAAGAATTCAATTACTTAACATTTTAAATGAATATAATCCTTGTAATGAATATAGTAGTTATTATAAATACGTGTAATATAATTGTACATACGTAATATATATCATATCCTTGTATAATACAAAGATAAGTGTAACTTATACATACACAAATATTGTGCAATATTTTCACGAATATAAAAATTTACATTCAACTATAAATTAAATCCTACAATAACCTAGAAAATTCTAACTGTACTTTTATGTGCTGTCCATGAAGTACAGTTATAAATATACCAATAGCAGCAAGAGATTGGTCAACAAAGATTTTCAAACAACCTCTATGTAACCCATACACACACTTTTTTTCCTCATTCTTCTTAATTATATAATAAGTATAAACAATTAACAAGCGAATAAATTATTAATAATTTCAATATATTTTAAAATTGCGAATATGAATGTATACTTTGTATTTCATTTTTGTTTACAACACCTTTCGTGTTAAAAAAATATTCTGTTGTTTTTCTCCATTTTTCTACTTTTTATTTCTTTTTTGCAACCACTTTTACAAACATGACTAAAATGTGATAATAAATTAATAAATAAAGTGTTTCTGAGAAAAAAATAAACACTTAAAATCGATAATTGGTAACCATAATCTTTATTTTAACCTTACTATTCACAAAATTTACATACATACAAATGGATATTTTGATCACAAGTAAAATTATATTTCTACCAGCTCTAACATAGCTAATTACATCCAATAATATTGCATACATAATCAAGAAAAGATTACCCTTTTATTTTTGCAAATATCAAGATAGTTAATAGATATCTTAAACTCTCAATACACAGAGAAAGACTAATATGCAGATTAATCAGTTAAATTTTTCTTACCTGTCAAGAGTTAGTTATTTTCTATTGGTACAGCTGCATGATCCAAGTCTTCATTAATCAAACCAGAACATGAGATTCCATATATTCCACACCTGGATTGGGAAACACAATGGACAAGTGGAACATCATTCCAGTTATTTCCTGGAAGTTACATAAAATGTTAATCTTAATAAGATTCCTTTTTCTTGCCTTTTTGTGTAGTTTAACAAATGATAGTATTATTGAGAATCATGTAAAATACTGAGAACCAGAGAAGTTGTCACAACTGAACACACATATTTTCTAACAATTGCATTTTAGATTATTTTATATAATCAGGGTTATTCAACTAGAAAGCACAATCTTTAAAAACATTCTCAGAATTCTTCCAAAAAATTTGAATAAGAAAAGACTAGCACAACAATGGCAAAAGAAAGCAGATTCAGTGTAAGACCAGGTGCACACCACACAGAGTATTTACACAGTAAAATCTATTTAATTGACCCTCATTTCATGAGTCCGCAAAAATACCTCCAGCAATTTCTTCCTCTGAATTATAATGGGCTGCAAGAATTCTTATAGATAAGAGCACATTACAAAGCATAATTTAAAAAAAAATTTAGATTATCACCTACACTAACATTTTCAATTTTTCTGCACCTTAAATATAAGAAAAACCACATGACTTCACCCACAGCATGTTTCACTGTTCCTTTGTATAATTGATATTAAAATATTTAATGAACACGTTTCTTTTTCTAAATTTAAGTTCTTGTCACAAATTTTGCCTTCAAATAGAAAACACTAATTTAAATAAATTTAATTCCTTGTCTAAAAGTATTTCTGATTAATGACAACCATCTAAATGTTAAGGTGAAACATTAATATCAACAATTCAAATTGATACCTGTTAATCAAAACCTTTTTCCAACCTTAAAATTCATATAAAAATTGATTATAGTTAAACACTATTTTAAATTGTTTAGGCATACAGATACTATTTACGCATATTAAATAGTTAACTTTTGCTTACCTGTGAAGTGTTCCAGAGCTTTTTTTTTCACTGCCTATCAGTCAATCAATATGCTATAAAAGTTATTTCCTACTTCAAACAATGATGTTGCCAACCCAAGAAATTCACTTCCAGCTAGCACAAGCAAGCTGCTTCTGAGTTGAAGTGGGCGCAGAAGAATCCACCTACTAAGCTTCTGGATTTGCAAAAGGCACAAGTATATCAGTAACATAGGACCAAAAAAGACCAACAAATAGTTGTTGGTCTTTTTTAATCTGATAACTCAAACAATTATTTATGACCATGAAAAAAATTTGAGAGCCAAAGATGTCTTCCCAACTGACATGTTTCTCCTCCAACTGGTTTCTTTTAGAGCCATTTCTATAAGGCAAGCTCTTTTTCTGCTCTCTTGGGATTAAAAAATTTGAGCACTAGATATAGCAACACAGCCTTAAACTGAACAATGTTATAAATAGGATCACACAAAACACTAAAATATACAGCCAATGAGTGAATGCTTACAGTTGCAATTATAAGTATAATACGCAGTTAAAAAGGAAGCTTTTCTAAACAATTCTTGTTTTTAAAATACAGCATGCAATTTTAAAAGACTTTGTTTTACCTTTTCTACATTTTAAAATAAAAGTGATAGTTGTTTGACTCTGAGAATCAATTTTAGTTACTTATCTTTCTAAATTTAAATCAAATTACAAATTTTTTCTTAAAATCATTAAAATAATTTAATTAATTTTACTTTCAAGTCATTCCTGATTAAATACAACTATCTGTGATATTATTCTTTACTCAATATTTTTAGGAACACACACACATATTAAAGAATAAACATTTGCTTACCTGTAATGAGTTCCTAAGTTTCTTTTAATATCTATTGCGCATAAATATGCTGTATATGTTATTTTGTACTTCAAGCAATGTTGCTGGTAACACACGAGCTTCCCTTCCAGCCAGCACAAACAAACTGTTTCTGAGACGATGTTGACACAGAAAATTCCGCCCAATTTGCTTCTGGATTTGTAAAAGCCGCAAGTATATCATCCATCACAGGGAAATAAACATACAAGGTTTGGTTTTCATTAATCCAACAGATCAAATAATTATTCATGACTGTGAAAAAATTGAGAGCTAGAGATGTCTCAACAATTGATATGTTTCTAATCCAACTGGCTTCCTTTATAGCCACTTTTATAAGGCAAGATTTGTTTTTGTGCTATCTTAGGATTAAGAAATTTGATAACATATATTTGAATACTACATACAGCAACAGACTTCTACTGATCAATGTTAAAAATTGGATCACACCACACACTAAAATATACAACCAATAAGTGAATGCTTACAGTTGCAATTATAGTGAAAATTCAATGAACATAATTAATACCACCATTTTGTTCCTTGATTCTGTTGATAAAAAATAGTACTTGGAATTCAGTGAACATCATGCCCACACCGCTTGGAAAAAATGTTTTCACAGTAACCAAAACCAGTCTAGTAGTTTTCTTGGTAAGTATCATTTTGACAGTATTAGAGCTATTTCAAGTGACAGATTTCGACTCACACCATAGTTCATTAGAAATTCTCGTATTTTATCGCAATAGGTATGGAAACCTTCAAGATCCTCAGTGAAATGAAAACCTAGTTCGTATTGATAATCTTTAAAAAAATATTGATGGACATATTTTCTACGATTCTCCTTGAAGTCTCCAAAAAACTGCAGATTTAAAAGAAAAATGTTCATTAAAGTTTCAGTAATTTAGCAAACAGTAACTGCTAAAACTTTCAGTTTAAGCGCAGTTCAAGATTTTAAAAGCATTACACCTCAAAATAAGCATGCCATTTCATTTTAAAACTTGATACAGTTCCATTGGCCGAAATTTAACACTGTCGAGAATGAAAACGATAAGAACATTACAATAAATTCCACAATAACACTCAAATAAAGAAATGAAATGAGATACTATAACATCTTCCAGGAATTAAAATCAATCAACGTATCCAGCCGAAACCGATCGCAGCACAAATGAATCGATATCTGGCACAATCTGTTAATACATTTTATGCATATCTTTCAAAAAAATCTATTACTATTCATTCTCTGACAATTTTATAAATAAATAAATAAAAATCGAAACTTCTCATACACAGAATCTGGAGATTCTACACATGAAAATACAGCAAGACTAAATGAAGAACTTCAATACACTGCACATCAGAATCAGTTCGCTATGTTATTCAAAATCTTCACACAGTTCAACTGGCCAATACTTTACACTTTCGAATTGAAAAAGAAAAGACAAACAAAATTTCTTTCGATGGTTGTAATAGTTCAATTTAAAGAAAAATCAAAAATTTTTTCTGAAAAAATACTGCTGCATGAACTTCAGCTTCACTAACATTAAAATACATGTCCTAGAACTTGCAAATAGAAATCTGTTTATCAATACTGACATTATACAAACACTATACCAATAATATATCACACATCTTCTTCATTCTCAAAGCGTTCAACTCTTCCATCTTCGATTCAATGTGGATACGATGTTCTCACATGAATGGTGGTCTGAAAATTAGGGTGCAGTTATCCCTTTCTCATGTACTAATTAGTAATGGAAATAAGCATTTTCCCTTCTCTACTACCTGGTAAAGATGAAACAAATTCACACGTTCCAAGGTAGAGACACACTGGTCTAGCAAGAAATGCACTTCCAATCCACTTTTCGCTTAAGGTAAAGGAAGGCATGCAAGGGAAAAAGTAACATTCCAGTTGAGGATTTGATAAGAGAAACTCGCAGGACCAAGCAACTTGTTCTGCGACTAGCTCTGAGACTCAGTAGATAGAGTAATAAATAATTTTCTTTTTGAACTGGAGTCTTCCGTCTCTACCTCACTCCAAACACTGACCATAAATCCCTAAATGATAAACACATTTATAGCCAAATATTTTCTAACTTTCTAGACAAGTGCTTTCTTCCATTCTCAAGCACGATATACTGAATCCGGAGTCTGACATGGTTGTATTAAATAAGGTGTCAAGAATCTTAATCGAATCATTCCATTTTGGGTATAACAAAATTCCAGTAGCAACATGTTTAACTTAATAAAGATAACTACCCCAAAATCATCTCTTTCCTTTCGCAAAAATGAAATGTTTATCTCAATTAAAATGGCACATAAATTGTTGAAAACAATCCTCTTTGAGGTCCAGTAGTTACCATTATTAAAAGTCAATGGACCGTCCAGCCAGTCAGATAGTTGGATATTGCCTTCGGAACTCTGGAAATTAGAGAAGGAAAATAAAATATAACTTGAGCATTTTAATAAAAATTCATTAATAGACATGCATCAAAGAACTGCCATTTCTGTAACTAGTTTTATTTATATATTTTGAAAATTTTGTTAATTAATATATAATAAATATTTAAAATTTAACTTTGAATCCACAATGTACTATATACATATTAAAAGTTAGATAACAAAAATTAAATTAATAAAGAATAGTAATCCTTGGATTGCAAATTATATAAACAAAAATCAATAGATCATAAATTTAAGTATAAATCAGATTAACAAATGTAATATTCTAATATTGATAATTAAGATAAAGTTAAGAACAATTAACCACAATACTTTATTGCGTTTAAAGAAATGATGCAAATACTAATGGATAAGCATTTTCCTACTATCTCAAAAGTCAATCTTCTCAGCAAGGAATTGAGCTTAGCACAACGTGTTTAAAAGAAAAGTAGAAGAAATTAATTTTGAAGATAAGAAAATCTGCCTCTAGGTATCTTTAATCTACTTTTCTTTGAATTATTCACCATCGGTAAATATGTAAAATTTAAAAAATTTGAAATCTTAAAAAAATTAAATAATTTAAATTTTCAAAATTACTTGGATATCAAATATCTTTAACCAATTCTTTAGCATGGTCATTTTCAACTATGAATGCATCGGCCAGTTAACTAAAACCCATACAGTTTAATTCTAAATTTGATAGAATCAACCAAGGTTAAAGCCAGTACTAAAGAAGGAAATTTCCTCCTTTGATGCCTAGCACAGACTTAAGTGAAGGCAATGTGAGACTTGCATAGGCAAATAAAATTTAAAATATTGCTGAATATTTACAAGCTATTTAATCTAAAGATTTCTGTTTAAACTAGTATAAAAAAAGATTTTATTTCCTTACCAAGTAAAATATCTTTTAGTGCAGTAAATTTTGCCCATAAGATTTGATAACTAAAGGGGTAATGCTTCAAATATTTTTACTCAAAAGCAAAAGAAATCAAGAACAGAATAGTTGTTCCTTACAATATCAATAAATAAAAATTTCAAATTGCTTCTATCAACTAATCTTGCAGTGTAAACAAAATATTTAAATACATTTTTTAAATAACTTTTAACATATAATGATTTTCAGATTTGACATATTCCTGCTCACCTATGAAAAGTATTCATTTACCCACTGTTAAAACGATCAAAGTGTTTTAGAATTTGATTGAAAAATTGAACCACACTTACAAATTTTGCTGCTTTACTTATTAAAGAAATTATTTTAGTCTGCACAACTTACTCATAGTTGCAAATTTAAATAAACAAGAAAAAAGTGATTTTTCTAATTTTCCAGCAACTTTTTTGTTTTGAAGTATCATATGCGGTTGAGAAGGAAGCTTTTTTAACCAATGCTTTTTTCTAAATACAGACTGAAATTTTAATTAAATTTGCTCTTTACCTTTTCTACATTTTAAAATTAAAGTGAAAGTTGTTTGACTCTTAGCAATCAATTTTACTAATATATATATTTCTAAATTTTAAAATCAAATCACTAATTTTTTCTTAAATTCATAAGCACTAATTTATTTAAATTTCATACTTTTAAGTCATTTCTGATTCAATACAATGATCAAAATATTAACTGAAAATACTGAAATCAATAACTTATATCCATGTTTGATAAACTTAATATGAATGGGTAAGGTTGAAACAGAGATTAACTTAGATAATTAAAAACTATTTTAAAATTCTGCACATACACAGATACTTTTAAAGCATATTAAACAATTAAACTCTGCTTACCTGTGAAGTGTTCCAGAGCTTCTTTTACTGTTTGTTTGTGCATAAATATGTTGGAAAATCTATTTCCTACTTCAAACAATCTTGCTGTAAACCCAAGAACTTCAATTCTAGCTAACACGAACTTTGGGTATAACAAAACAATTCCAGTTGCAACATGTTTACCTTAACTTAATAAAGAAAATTTACCAACGATCAACTCTTTCCTTTTGGAAAAGTAGAATGTTTACCATCTTAATTATAATGGCACATAAATTACTGAAAATAGTCCTATTTGCAGTCCAGTAGTTACCATTATTAAGAGTCAGTGCACCTACCAGCCAGACAGATTGCTGATTATGGCCCTTAATACTCTGAAAAGTAGAGAAGGAAATATAATACATTAAAAAAATAGCTTGAGCATTTTAATAAAAACAATTATTAAAAGACATACATCAAAGAAGTGCTCTATTTCTGTAATTAATTTTATTTATATATATTTAAAATTTTTTAACTAAACCATAATAAATGCTTCAAGTTTAAATTGAAATCCACAATATACTATCTACTTATATATATATATATATATATATGTATTAAAAGTAAGATATAAAAAAATTAAATTCATATAGAATAGTAATCTTTGGATTGCCTATTATATAAGCAAAAATCAATAGATTATAAATTTAAGTATAAATCAGATTAACAAATATAATATTTTCATATTTATAACTGAGATAAAGTTTAGCACATTTAAACACTATACCTTATTGTGTTAATAGAAATGATTCAATTACTACTGGATAAGCATTTTTCTACTCTAGCAATTGTCAATCGTCTTTGCTCGGAAATGAGCTGAGCACAATGTGTTTAAAAGATAAGTAGAAGAAATTGAATTATGAAGATAAGGAAATCTGCCTATAAATATCTTCCATCTACTTGTTTTTGGCATATTCATTATAAGAAAACTGTAAAATTTAGGTAATTTGAAATATTAAAAAATTAAAGAATTTAAATTTTCAAAGTTATTTAGAAACTAAATTGCTTAGAGATATTTTGTTCATTTGTAACATTGAACACATCTGCCAGTTATCTAAAACTTATACACCTTAATTCTGAATTTGATGAATGAACCAAGTTGAAAGATGGCATTAGAGCAGGAAATTTCCTATATTGATGCCTAACTCAGACTTAAGTGTTGGGAATGTGAGGCCTGCATAGGCAAATCATATTTAAAAGATTGCTGAATATTTACAAGCTATTTAATCTGAAGATTTCTGTCTAAAAGTGTGCAAAAGATTTTATTTGCTCAACAATTAAAATATTTTTTACTGCAGAAAATTTTGTCCATACGATTTGATAATGGGGTTATACTTAAATATTTTTACTTGAAAGCAAAATTATTAAATATGGATAAAATATTAATAAGCACAATTTACACAAATAGAAAATTTTCTTACCAGCATCAAGCAACACCAAAACAGAAGTGTTGTTCTGTACAATATCAATAAACAAAAATGGGAAATTGTTTTTATCAACTAATCTAGCAGTGTAAACGAAATATTTAAGTACATGTTTTAAATAACTTCTAACATATATAATGATTTTCAGCATATTCCTGCTCACCTACGCATGTATTGACTTATCCACTGCTAAAAATATAGAAATATCTTAGAATTTGATTGAAAAAATGAAACACGCTTACAAATTTCGTTGCTTTACTTATTAAAGAAACAATTTGAGTCTGCCAAACTTATTGATACTTGCAAACTTAAATAAAGAAGAAAACAGAGATTTTTATAGTCCATTAGCAATCTTTTGTTTTCAAGGTATCTCAACAAAGTATAATACGCAGTTGAAAAGGAAGCTTTTCTAAACAATTCTTGTTTTTAAAATACAGCATGCAATTTTAAAAAACTTTGTTTTACCTTTTCTACATTTTAAAATAAAAGTGATAGTTGTTTGACTCTGAGAATCAATTTTAGTTACTTATCTTTCTAAATTTTAAATCAAATTACAAATTTTTTCTTAAAATCATTAAAATAATTTAATTAATTTTACTTTCAAGTCATTCCTGATTAAATACAACTATCTATGATATTATTCTATACTCGATATTTTTAGGAACACACACACATATTAAAGAATAAACATTTGCTTACCTGTAATGAGTTCCAAAGTTTCTTTTAATATCTATTGTGCATAAATATGCTGCACATGTTATTTTGTACTTCAAGCAATGTTGCTGGTAACACATGAGCTTCACTTCCAGCCAGCACAAACAAACTGTTTCTGAGACGATGTTGACACAGAAAATTCCGCCCAATTTGCTTCTGGATTTGTAAAAGCCGCAAGTATATCATCCATCACAGGGAAATAAACATACAAGGTTTGGTTTTCATTAATCCAACAGATCAAATAATTATTCATGACCGTGAAAAAATTGAGAGCTAGAGATGTCTCAACAATTGATATGTTTCTAATCCAACTGGCTTCCTTTATAGCCACTTTTATAAGGCAAGATTTGTTTTTGTGCTATCTTAGGATTAAGAAATTTGATAACATATATTTGAATACTACATACAGCAACAGACTTCTACTGATCAATGTTAAAAATTGGATCACACCACACACTAAAATATACATCCAATAAGTGAATGCTTACAGTTGCAATTATAGTGAAAATTCAATGAACAACATAATTAATACCACCATTTTGTTCCTTGATTCTGTTGATAAAAAATAGTACTTGGAATTCAGTGAACATCATGCCCACACCGCTTGGAAAAAATGTTTTCACAGTAACCAAAACCAGTCTAGTAGTTATCTTGGTAAGTATCATTTTGACAGTATTAGAGCTATTTCAAGTGACAGATTTCGACTCACACCATAGTTCATTAGAAATTCTCGTATTTTATCGCAATAGGTATGGAAACCTTAAGATCCTCAGTGAAATGAAAACCTAGTTCGTATTGATAATCTTTAAAAAAATATTGATGAACATATTTTCTACGATTCTCCTTGAAGTCTCCAAAAAAACTGCAGATTTAAAAGAAAAATGTTCATTAAAGTTTCAGTAATTTAGCAAACAGTAACTGCTAAAATTTTCAGTTTAAGCGCAGTTCAAGATTTTAAAAGCATTACACCTCAAAATAAGCATGCCATTTCATTTTAAAACTTGATACAGTTCCATTGGCCGAAATTTAACACTGTCGAGAATGAAAACGATAAGAACATTACAATAAATTCTACAATAACACTCAAATAAAGAAATGAAATGAGATACTATAACATCTTCCAGGAATTAAAATCAATCAACGTATCCAGCCGAAACCGATCGCAGAACAAATGAATCGATATCTGGCACAATCTGTTAATACATTTTATACATATCTTTCAAAAAAAATCTATTACTATTCATTCTCTGACAATTTTATAAATAAATAAATAAAAATCGAAACTTCTCATACACAGAATCTGGAGATTCTACACATGAAAATACAGCAAGACTAAATGAAGAACTTCAATACACTGCACATCAGAATCAGTTCGCTATGTTATTCAAAATCTTCACACAGTTCAACTGGCCAATACTTTACACTTTCGAATTGAAAAAGAAAAGACAAACAAAATTTCTTTCGATGGTTGTAATAGTTCAATTTAAAGAAAAATCAAAAGAGTTTTTCTGAAAAAATACTGCTGCATGAACTTCAGCTTCACTAACATTAAAATACATGTCCTAGAACTTGCAAATAGAAATCTGTTTATCAATACTGACATTATACAAACACTATACCAATAATAAATCACACATCTTCTTCATTCTCAAAGCGTTCAACTCTTCCATCTTCGATTCAATGTGGATACGATGTTCTCACATGAATGGTGGTCTGAAAATTAGGGTGCAGTGATCCCTTTCTCATGTACTAATTAGTAATGGAAATAAGCATTTTCCCTTCTCTACTACCTGGTAAAGATGAAACAAATTCACACGTTCCAAGGTAGAGACACACTGGTCTAGCAAGAAATGCACTTCCAATCCACTTTTCGCTTAAGGTAAAGGAAGCAGGCAAGGGAAAAAGTAACATTCCAGTTGAGGATTTGATAAGAGAAACTCGCAGGACCAAGCAACTTGTTCTGCAACTAGCTCTGAGACTCAGTAGATAGAGTAATAAATAATTTTCTTTTTGAACTGGAGTCTTCCATCTCTACCTCACTCCAAACACTGACCATAAATCCCTAAATGAGAAAAACATTTCTAGCCAAATATTTTCTAACTTTCTAGACAAGTGCTTTCTTCCATTCTCAAGCACGATATACTGAATCCGGAGTCTGACATGGTTGTATTAAATAAGGTGTCAAGAATCTTAATCGAATCATTCCATTTTGGGTATAACAAAATTCCAGTAGCAACATGTTTAACTTAATAAAGATAACTACCCCAAAATCATCTCTTTCCTTTCGCAAAAATGAAATGTTTATCTCAATTAAAATGGCACATAAATTGTTGAAAACAATCCTCTTTGAGGTCCAGTAGTTACCATTATTAAAAGTCAATGGACCGTCCAGCCAGTCAGATAGTTGGATATTGCCTTCGGAACTCTGGAAATTAGAGAAGGAAAATAAAATATAACTTGAGCATTTTAATAAAAATTCATTAATAGACATGCATCAAAGAACTGCCATTTCTGTAACTAGTTTTATTTATATATTTTGAAAATTTTGTTAATTAATATATAATAAATATTTAAAATTTAACTTTGAATCCACAATGTACTATATACATATTAAAAGTTAGATAACAAAAATTAAATTAATAAAGAATAGTAATACTTGGATTGCAAATTATATAAACAAAAATCAATAGATCATAAATTTAAGTATAAATCAGATTAACAAATGTAATATTCTAATATTGATAATTAAGATAAAGTTAAGAACAATTAACCACAATACTTTATTGCGTTTAAAGAAATGATGCAAATACTAATGGATAAGCATTTTCCTACTATCTCAAAAGTCAATCTTCTCAGCAAGGAATTGAGCTTAGCACAACGTGTTTAAAAGAAAAGTAGAAGAAATTAATTTTGAAGATAAGAAAATCTGCCTCTAGGTATCTTTAATCTACTTTTCTTTGAATTATTCACCATCGGTAAATATGTAAAATTTAAAAAATTTGAAATCTTAAAAAAATTAAATAAATTAAATTTTCAAAATTACTTGGATATCAAATATCTTTAACCAATTCTTTAGCATAGTCATTTTCAACTATGAATGCATCGGCCAGTTAACTAAAACCCATACAGTTTAATTCTAAATTTGATAGAATCAACTAAGGTTAAAGCCAGTATTAAAGAAGGAAATTTCCTCCTTTGATGCCTAGCGCAGACTTAAGTGAAGGCAATGTGAGACCTGCATAGGCAAATAAAATTTAAAATATTGCTGGATATTTGCAAGCTATTTAATCTGAAGATTTCTGTTTAAACTAGTATAAAAAAAGATTTTATTTCCTTACCAAGTAAAATATCTTTTAGTGCAGTAAATTTTGCCCATAAGATTTGATAACTAAAGGGGTAATGCTTCAAATATTTTTACTCAAAAGCAAAAGAAATCAAGAACAGAATAGTTGTTCCTTACAATATCAATAAATAAAATTTTCAAATTGCTTCTATCAACTAATCTTGCAGTGTAAACAAAATATTTAAATACATTTTTTAAATAACTTTTAACATATAATGATTTTCAGATTTGACATATTCCTGCTCACCTATGAAAAGTATTCATTTACCCACTGTTAAAACGATCAAAGTGTTTTAGAATTTGATTGAAAAATTGAACCACACTTACAAATTTTGCTGCTTTACTTATTAAAGAAATTATTTTAGTCTGCACAACTTACTCATAGTTGCAAATTTAAATAAACAAGAAAAAAGTGATTTTTCTAATTTTCCAGCAACTTTTTGTTTTGAAGTATCATATGCGGTTGAGAAGGAAGCTTTTTTAACCAATGCTTTTTTCTAAATACAGACTGAAATTTTAATTAAATTTGCTCTTTACCTTTTCTACATTTTAAAATTAAAGTGAAAGTTGTTTGACTCTTAGCAATCAATTTTACTAATATATATATTTCTAAATTTTAAAATCAAATCACTAATTTTTTCTTAAATTCATAAGCACTAATTTATTTAAATTTCATACTTTTAAGTCATTTCTGATTCAATACAATGATCAAAATATTAAGTGAAAATACTGAAATCAATAACTTATATCCATGTTTGATAAACTTAATATGAATGGGTAAGGTTGAAACAGAGATTAACTTAGATAATTAAAAACTATTTTAAAATTCTGCACATACACAGATACTTTTTAAAGCATATTAAACAATTAAACTCTGCTTACCTGTGAAGTGTTCCAGAGCTTCTTTTACTGTTTGTTTGTGCATAAATATGTTGGAAAATCTATTTCCTACTTCAAACAATCTTGCTGTAAACCCAAGAACTTCAATTCTAGCTAACACGAACTTTGGGTATAACAAAACAATTCCAGTTGCAACATGTTTACCTTAACTTAATAAAGAAAATTTACCAACGATCAACTCTTTCCTTTTGGAAAAGTAGAATGTTTACCATCTTAATTATAATGGCACATAAATTACTGAAAATAGTCCTATTTGCAGTCCAGTAGTTACCATTATTAAGAGTCAGTGCACCTACCAGCCAGACAGATTGCTGATTATGGCCCTTAATACTCTGAAAAGTAGAGAAGGAAATATAATACATTAAAAAAATAGCTTGAGCATTTTAATAAAAACAATTATTAAAAGACATACATCAAAGAAGTGCTCTATTTCTGTAATTAATTTTATTTATATATATTTAAAATTTTTTAACTAAACCATAATAAATGCTTCAAGTTTAAATTGAAATCCACAATACACTATCTACTTATATATATATATATATGTATTAAAAGTAAGATATAAAAAAATTAAATTCATTTAGAATAGTAATCTTTGGATTGCCTATTATATAAGCAAAAATCAATAGATTATAAATTTAGTATAAATCAGATTAACAAATATAATATTTTCATATTTATAACTGAGATAAAGTTTAGCACATTTAAACACTATACCTTATTGTGTTAATAGAAATGATTCAATTACTACTGGATAAGCATTTTTCTACTCTAGCAATTGTCAATCGTCTTTGCTCGGAAATGAGCTGAGCACAATGTGTTTAAAAGATAAGTAGAAGAAATTGAATTATGAAGATAAGGAAATCTGCCTATAAATATCTTCCATCTACTTGTTTTTGGCATATTCATTATAAGAAAACTGTAAAATTTAGGTAATTTGAAATATTAAAAAATTAAAGAATTTAAATTTTCAAAGTTATTTAGAAACTAAATTGCTTAGAGATATTTTGTTCATTTGTAACATTGAACACATCTGCCAGTTATCTAAAACTTATACACCTTAATTCTGAATTTGATGAATGAACCAAGTTGAAAGATGGCATTAGAGCAGGAAATTTCCTATATTGATGCCTAACTCAGACTTAAGTGTTGGGAATGTGAGGCCTGCATAGGCAAATCATATTTAAAAGATTGCTGAATATTTACAAGCTATTTAATCTGAAGATTTCTGTCTAAAAGTGTGCAAAAGATTTTATTTGCTCAACAATTAAAATATTTTTTACTGCAGAAAATTTTGTCCATACGATTTGATAATGGGGTTATACTTAAATATTTTTACTTGAAAGCAAAATTATTAAATATGGATAAAATATTAATAAGCACAATTTACACAAATAGAAAATTTTCTTACCAGCATCAAGCAACACCAAAACAGAAGTGTTGTTCTGTACAATATCAATAAACAAAAATGGGAAATTGTTTTTATCAACTAATCTAGCAGTGTAAACGAAATATTTAAGTACATGTTTTAAATAACTTCTAACATATATAATGATTTTCAGCATATTCCTGCTCACCTACGCATGTATTGACTTATCCACTGCTAAAAATATAGAAATATCTTAGAATTTGATTGAAAAAATGAAACACGCTTACAAATTTCGTTGCTTTACTTATTAAAGAAACAATTTGAGTCTGCCAAACTTATTGATACTTGCAAACTTAAATAAAGAAGAAAACAGAGATTTTTATAGTCCATTAGCAATCTTTTGTTTTCAAGGTATCTCAACAAAGTATAATACGCAGTTGAAAAGGAAGCTTTTCTAAACAATTCTTGTTTTTAAAATACAGCATGCAATTTTAAAAAACTTTGTTTTACCTTTTCTACATTTTAAAATAAAAGTGATAGTTGTTTGACTCTGAGAATCAATTTTAGTTACTTATCTTTCTAAATTTTAAATCAAATTACAAATTTTTTCTTAAAATCATTAAAATAATTTAATTAATTTTACTTTCAAGTCATTCCTGATTAAATACAACTATCTATGATATTATTCTATACTCGATATTTTTAGGAACACACACACATATTAAAGAATAAACATTTGCTTACCTGTAATGAGTTCCAAAGTTTCTTTTAATATCTATTGTGCATAAATATGCTGTATATGTTATTTTGTACTTCAAGCAATGTTGCTGGTAACACACGAGCTTCACTTCCAGCCAGCACAAACAAACTGTTTCTGAGACGATGTTGACACAGAAAATTCCGCCCAATTTGCTTCTGGATTTGTAAAAGCCGCAAGTATATCATCCATCACAGGGAAATAAACATACAAGGTTTGGTTTTCATTAATCCAACAGATCAAATAATTATTCATGACCGTGAAAAAATTGAGAGCTAGAGATGTCTCAACAATTGATACGTTTCTAATCCAACTGGCTTCCTTTATAGCCACTTTTATAAGGCAAGATTTGTTTTTGTGCTATCTTAGGATTAAGAAATTTGATAACATATATTTGAATACTACATACAGCAACAGACTTCTACTGATCAATGTTAAAAATTGGATCACACCACACACTAAAATATACATCCAATAAGTGAATGCTTACAGTTGCAATTATAGTGAAAATTCAATGAACAACATAATTAATACCACCATTTTGTTCCTTGATTCTGTTGATAAAAAATAGTACTTGGAATTCAGTGAACATCATGCCCACACCGCTTGGAAAAAATGTTTTCACAGTAACCAAAACCAGTCTAGTAGTTATCTTGGTAAGTATCATTTTGACAGTATTAGAGCTATTTCAAGTGACAGATTTGGACTCACACCATAGTTCATTAGAAATTCTCGTATTTTATCGCAATAGGTATGGAAACCTTCAAGATCCTCAGTGAAATGAAAACCTAGTTCGTATTGATAATCTTTAAAAAAATATTGATGGACATATTTTCTACGATTCTCCTTGAAGTCTCCAAAAAACTGCAGATTTAAAAGAAAAATGTTCATTAAAGTTTCAGTAATTTAGCAAACAGTAACTGCTAAAACTTTCAGTTTAAGCGCAGTTCAAGATTTTAAAAGCATTACACCTCAAAATAAGCATGCCATTTCATTTTAAAACTTGATACAGTTCCATTGGCCGAAATTTAACACTGTCGAGAATGAAAACGATAAGAACATTACAATAAATTCTACAATAACACTCAAATAAAGAAATGAAATGAGATACTATAACATCTTCCAGGAATTAAAATCAATCAACGTATCCAGCCGAAACCGATCGCAGCACAAATGAATCGATATCTGGCACAATCTGTTAATACATTTTATGCATATCTTTCAAAAAAATCTATTACTATTCATTCTCTGACAATTTTATAAATAAATAAATAAAAATCAAAACTTCTCATACACAGAATCTGGAGATTCTACACATGAAAATACAGCAAGACTAAATGAAGAACTTCAATACACTGCACATCAGAATCAGTTCGCTATGTTATTCAAAATCTTCACACAGTTCAACTGGCCAATACTTTACACTTTCGAATTGAAAAAGAAAAGACAAACAAAATTTCTTTCGATGGTTGTAATAGTTCAATTTAAAGAAAAATCAAAAGAGTTTTTCTGAAAAAATACTGCTGCATGAACTTCAGCTTCACTAACATTAAAATACATGTCCTAGAACTTGCAAATAGAAATCTGTTTATCAATACTGACATTATACAAACACTATACCAATAATAAATCACACATCTTCTTCATTCTCAAAGCGTTCAACTCTTCCATCTTCGATTCAATGTGGATACGATGTTCTCACATGAATGGTGGTCTGAAAATTAGGGTGCAGTGATCCCTTTCTCATGTACTAATTAGTAATGGAAATAAGCAGTTTCCCTTCTCTACTACCTGGTAAAGATGAAACAAATTCACACGTTCCAAGGTAGAGACACACTGGTCTAGCAAGAAATGCACTTCCAATCCACTTTTCGCTTAACGTAAAGGAAGGCATGCAAGGGAAAAAGTAACATTCCAGTTGAGGATTTGATAAGAGAAACTCGCAGGACCAAGCAACTTGTTCTACGACTAGCTCTGAGACTCAGTAGATAGAGTAATAAATAATTTTCTTTTTGAACTGGAGTCTTCCGTCTCTACCTCACTCCAAACACTGACCATAAATCCCTAAATGAGAAAAACATTTCTAGCCAAATATTTTCTAACTTTCTAGACAAGTGCTTTCTTCCATTCTCAAGCACGATATACTGAATCCGGAGTCTGACATGGTTGTATTGAATAAGGTGTCAAGAATCTTAATCGAATCATTCCATTTTGGGTATAATAAAATTCCAGTAGCAACATGTTTAACTTAATAAAGATAACTACCCCAAAATCATCTCTTTCCTTTCGCAAAAATGAAATGTTTATCTCAATTAAAATGGCACATAAATTGTTGAAAACAATCCTCTTTGAGGTCCAGTAGTTACCATTATTAAAAGTCAATGGACCGTCCAGCCAGTCAGATAGTTGGATATTGCCTTCGGAACTCTGGAAATTAGAGAAGGAAAATAAAATATAACTTGAGCATTTTAATAAAAATTCATTAATAGACATGCATCAAAGAAATGCCATTTCTGTAACTAGTTTTATTTATATATTTTGAAAATTTTGTTAATTAATATATAATAAATATTTAAAATTTAACTTTGAATCCACAATCTACTATATACATATTAAAAGTTAGATAACAAAAATTAAATTAATAAAGAATAGTAATACTTGGATTGCAAATTATATAAACAAAAATCAATAGATCATAAATTTAAGTATAAATCAGATTAACAAATGTAATATTCTAATATTGATAATTAAGATAAAGTTAAGAACAATTAACCACAATACTTTTTTGCGTTTAAAGAAATGATGCAAATACTAATGGATAAGCATTTTCCTACTATCTCAAAAGTCAATCTTCTCAGCAAGGAATTGAGCTTAGCACAACGTGTTTAAAAGAAAAGTAGAAGAAATTAATTTTGAAGATAAGAAAATCTGCCTCTAGGTATCTTTAATCTACTTTTCTTTGAATTATTCACCATCGGTAAATATGTAAAATTTAAAAAATTTGAAATCTTAAAAAAATTAAATAATTTAAATTTTCAAAATTACTTGGATATCAAATATCTTTAACCAATTCTTTAGCATGGTCATTTTCAACTATGAATGCATCGGCCAGTTAACTAAAACCCATACAGTTTAATTCTAAATTTGATAGAATCAACTAAGGTTAAAGCCAGTATTAAAGAAGGAAATTTCCTCCTTTGATGCCTAGCGCAGACTTAAGTGAAGGCAATGTGAGACCTGCATAGGCAAATAAAATTTAAAATATTGCTGGATATTTGCAAGCTATTTAATCTGAAGATTTCTGTTTAAACTAGTATAAAAAAAGATTTTATTTCCTTACCAAGTAAAATATCTTTTAGTGCAGTAAATTTTGCCCATAAGATTTGATAACTAAAGGGGTAATGCTTCAAATATTTTTACTCAAAAGCAAAAGAAATCAAGAACAGAATAGTTGTTCCTTACAATATCAATAAATAAAAATTTCAAATTGCTTCTTTCAACTAATCTTGCAGTGTAAACAAAATATTTAAATACATTTTTTAATTAACTTTTAACATATAATGATTTTCAGTTTTGACATTCCTGCTCACCTATGAAAAGTATTCATTTACCCACTGTTAAAACGATCAAAGTGTTTTAGAATTTGATTGAAAAATTGAACCACACTTACAAATTTTGCTGCTTTACTTATTAAAGAAATTATTTTAGTCTGCACAACTTACTGATAGTTGCAAATTTAAATAAACAAGAAAAAAGTGATTTTTTTAATTTTCCAGCAACTTTTTTGTTTTGAAGTATCATATGCGGTTGAGAAGGAATCTTTTTTAACCAATGCTTTTTTCTAAATACAGACTGAAATTTTAATTAAATTTGCTCTTTACCTTTTCTACATTTTAAAATTAAAGTGAAAGTTGTTTGACTCTTAGCAATCAATTTTACTAATATATATATTTCTAAATTTTAAAATCAAATCACTAATTTTTTCTTAAATTCATAAGCACTAATTTATTTAAATTTCATACTTTTAAGTCATTTCTGATTCAATACAATGATCAAAATATTAAGTGAAAATACTGAAATCAATAACTTATATCCATGTTTGATAAACTTAATATGAATGGGTAAGGTTGAAACAGAGATTAACTTAGATAATTAAAAACTATTTTAAAATTCTGCACATACACAGATACTTTTAAAGCATATTAAACAATTAAACTCTGCTTACCTGTGAAGTGTTCCAGAGCTTCTTTTACTGTTTGTTTGTGCATAAATATGTTGGAAAATCTATTTCCTACTTCAAACAATCTTGCTGTAAACCCAAGAACTTCAATTCTAGCTAACACGAACTTTGGGTATAACAAAACAATTCCAGTTGCAACATGTTTACCTTAACTTAATAAAGAAAATTTACCAACGATCAACTCTTTCCTTTTGGAAAAGTAGAATGTTTACCATCTTAATTATAATTGTACATAAATTACTGAAAATAGTCCTATTTGCAGTCCAGTAGTTACCATTATTAAGAGTCAGTGCACCTACCAGCCAGACAGATTGCTGATTATGGCCCTTAACACTCTGAAAAGTAGAGAAGGAAATATAAAACATTAAAAAAATAGCTTGAGCATTTTAATAAAAACAATTATTAAAAGACATACATCAAAGAAGTGCTATTTCTGTAATTAATTTTATTTATATATATTTAAAATTTTTTAACTAAACCATAATAAATGCTTGAAGTTTAAATTGAAATCCACAATATACTACCTACTTATATAAATTTATATATATATGTATTAAAAGTAAGATAAAAAAATTAAATTCATATAGAATAGTAATCTTTGGATTGCCTATTATATAAGCAAAAATCAATAGATTATAAATTTAAGTATAAATCAGATTAACAAATATAATATTTTCATATTTATAACTGAGATAAAGTTTAGCACATTTAAACACTATACCTTATTGTGTTAATAGAAATGATTCAATTACTACTGGATAAGCATTTTTCTACTCTAGCAATTGTCAATCGTCTTTGCTGGGAAATGAGCTGAGCACAATGTGTTTAAAAGATAAGTAGAAGAAATTGAATTATGAAGATAAGGAAATCTGCCTATAAATATCTTCCATCTACTTGTTTTTGGCATATTCATTATAAGAAAACTGTAAAATTTAAGTAATTTGAAATATTAAAAAATTAAAGAATTTAAATTTTCAAAGTTATTTAGAAACTAAATTGCTTAGAGATATTTTGTTCATTTGTAACATTGAACACATCTGCCAGTTATCTAAAACTTATACACCTTAATTCTGAATTTGATGAATGAACCAAGTTGAAAGATGGCATTAGAGCAGGAAATTTCCTATATTGATGCCTAACTCAGACTTAAGTGTTGGGAATGTGAGGCCTGCATAGGCAAATCATATTTAAAAGATTGCTGAATATTTACAAGCTATTTAATCTGAAGATTTCTGTCTAAAAGTGTGCAAAAGATTTTATTTGCTCAACAATTAAAATATTTTTTACTGCAGAAAATTTTGTCCATACGATTTGATAATGGGGTTATACTTAAATATTTTTACTTGAAAGCAAAATTATTAAATATGGATAAAATATTAATAAGCACAATTTACACAAATAGAAAATTTTCTTACCAGCATCAAGCAACACCAAAACAGAAGTGTCGTTCTGTACAATATCAATAAACAAAAATGGGAAATTGTTTTTATCAACTAATCTAGCAGTGTAAACGAAATATTTAAGTACATGTTTTAAATAACTTCTAACATATATAATGATTTTCAGCATATTCCTGCTCACCTACGCATGTATTGACTTATCCACTGTTAAAAATATAGAAATATCTTAGAATTTGATTGAAAAAATGAAACACGCTTACAAATTTCGTTGCTTTACTTATTAAAGAAACGATTTGAGTCTGCCAAACTTATTGATACTTGCAAACTTAAATAAAGAAGAAAACAGAGATTTTTATAGTCCATTAGCAATCTTTTGTTTTCAAGGTATCTCAACAAAGTATAATACGCAGTTGAAAAGGAAGCTTTTCTAAACAATTCTTGTTTTTAAAATACAGCATGCAATTTTAAAAAACTTTGTTTTACCTTTTCTACATTTTAAAATAAAAGTGATAGTTGTTTGACTCTGAGAATCAATTTTAGTTACTTATCTTTCTAAATTTTAAATCAAATTACAAATTTTTTCTTAAAATCATTAAAATAATTTAATTAATTTTACTTTCAAGTCATTCCTGATTAAATACAACTATCTATGATATTATTCTATACTCGATATTTTTAGGAACACACACACATATTAAAGAATAAACATTTGCTTACCTGTAATGAGTTCCAAAGTTTCTTTTAATATCTATTGTGCATAAATATGCTGTATATGTTATTTTGTACTTCAAGCAATGTTGCTGGTAACACACGAGCTTCACTTCCAGCCAGCACAAACAAACTGTTTCTGAGACGATGTTGACACAGAAAATTCCGCCCAATTTGCTTCTGGATTTGTAAAAGCCGCAAGTATATCATCCATCACAGGGAAATAAACATACAAGGTTTGGTTTTCATTAATCCAACAGATCAAATAATTATTCATGACCGTGAAAAATTGAGAGCTAGAGATGTCTCAACAATTGATATGTTTCTAATCCAACTGGCTTCCTTTATAGCCACTTTTATAAGGCAAGATTTGTTTTTGTGCTATCTTAGGATTAAGAAATTTGATAACATATATTTGAATACTACATACAGCAACAGACTTCTACTGATCAATGTTAAAAATTGGATCACACCACACACTAAAATATACATCCAATAAGTGAATGCTTACAGTTGCAATTATAGTGAAAATTCAATGAACAACATAATTAATACCACCATTTTGTTCCTTGATTCTGTTGATAAAAAATAGTACTTGGAATTCAGTGAACATCATGCCCACACCGCTTGGAAAAAATGTTTTCACAGTAACCAAAACCAGTCTAGTAGTTATCTTGGTAAGTATCATTTTGACAGTATTAGAGCTATTTCAAGTGACAGATTTGGACTCACACCATAGTTCATTAGAAATTCTCGTATTTTATCGCAATAGGTATGGAAACCTTCAAGATCCTCAGTGAAATGAAAACCTAGTTCGTATTGATAATCTTTAAAAAAATATTGATGAACATATTTTCTACGATTCTCCTTGAAGTCTCCAAAAAAACTGCAGATTTAAAAGAAAAATGTTCATTAAAGTTTCAGTAATTTAGCAAACAGTAACTGCTAAAACTTTCAGTTTAAGCGCAGTTCAAGATTTTAAAAGCATTACACCTCAAAATAAGCATGCCATTTCATTTTAAAACTTGATACAGTTCCATTGGCCGAAATTTAACACTGTCGAGAATGAAAACGATTAGAACATTACAATAAATTCTACAATAACACTCAAATAAAGAAATGAAATGAGATACTATAACATCTTCCAGGAATTAAAATCAATCAACGTATCCAGCCGAAACCGATCGCAGCACAAATGAATCGATATCTGGCACAATCTGTTAATACATTTTATGCATATCTTTCAAAAAAATCTATTACTATTCATTCTCTGACAATTTTATAAATAAATAAAAATTGAAACTTCTCATACACAGAATCTGGAGATTATACACATGAAAATACAGCAAGACTAAATGAAGAATTTCAATACACTGCACATCAGAATCAGTTCGCTATGTTATTCAAAATCTTCACACAGTTCAACTGGCCAATACTTTACACTTTCGAATTGAAAAAGAAAAGACAAACAAAATTTCTTTCGATGGTTGTAATAGTTCAATTTAAAGAAAAATCAAAAGAGTTTTTCTGAAAAAATACTGCTGCATGAACTTCAGCTTCACTAACATTAAATTACATGTCCTAGAACTTGCAAATAGAAATCTGTTTATCAATACTGACATTATACAAACACTATACCAATAATAAATCACACATCTTCTTCATTCTCAAAGCGTTCAACTCTTCCATCTTCGATTCAATGTGGATACGATGTTCTCACATGAATGGTGGTCTGAAAATTAGGGTGCAGTGATCCCTTTCTCATGTACTAATTAGTAATGGAAATAAGCATTTTCCCTTCTCTACTACCTGGTAAAGATGAAACAAATTCACACGTTCCAAGGTAGAGACACACTGGTCTAGCAAGAAATGCACTTCCAATCCACTTTTCGCTTAACGTAAAGGAAGGCATGCAAGGGAAAAAGTAACATTCCAGTTGAGGATTTGATAAGAGAAACTCGCAGGACCAAGCAACTTGTTCTACGACTAGCTCTGAGACTCAGTAGATAGAGTAATAAATAATTTTCTTTTTGAACTGGAGTCTTCCGTCTCTACCTCACTCCAAACACTGACCATAAATCCCTAAATGAGAAAAACATTTCTAGCCAAATATTTTCTAACTTTCTAGACAAGTGCTTTCTTCCATTCTCAAGCACGATATACTGAATCCGAGTCTGACATGGTTGTATTGAATAAGGTGTAAAGAATCTTAATCGACTCTTTCCATTTTGGGTATAATAAAATTCCAGTAGCAACATGTTTAACTTAATAAAGATAACTACCCCAAAATCATCTCTTTCCTTCGCAAAATGAAATGTTTATCTCAATTAAAATGGCACATAAATTGTTGAAAACAATCCTCTTTGAGGTCCAGTAGTTACCATTATTAAAAGTCAATGGACCGTCCAGCCAGTCAGATAGTTGGATATTGCCTTCGGAACTCTGGAAATTAGAGAAGGAAAATAAAATATAACTTGAGCATTTTAATAAAAATTCATTAATAGACATGCATCAAAGAAATGCCATTTCTGTAACTAGTTTTATTTATATATTTTGAAAATTTTGTTAATTAATATATAATAAATATTTAAAATTTAACTTTGAATCCACAATCTACTATATACATATTAAAAGTTAGATAACAAAAATTAAATTAATAAAGAATAGTAATCCTTGGATTGCAAATTATATAAACAAAAATCAATAGATCATAAATTTAAGTATAAATCAGATTAACAAATGTAATATTCTAATATTGATAATTAAGATAAAGTTAAGAACAATTAACCACAATACTTTATTGCATTTAAAGAAATGATGCAAATACTAATGGATAAGCATTTTCCTAGTATCTCAAAAGTCAATCTTCTCAGCAAGGAATTGAGCTTAGCACAACGTGTTTAAAAGAAAAGTAGAAGAAATTAATTTTGAAGATAAGAAAATCTGCCTCTAGGTATCTTTAATCTACTTTTCTTTGAATTATTCACCATCGGTAAATATGTAAAATTTAAAAAATTTGAAATCTTAAAAAAATTAAATAATTTAAATTTTCAAAATTACTTAGATATCAAATATCTTTAACCAATTCTTTAGCATGGTCATTTTCAACTATGAATGCATCGGCCAGTTAACTAAAACCCATACAGTTTAATTCTAAATTTGATAGAATCAACCAAGGTTAAAGCCAGTATTAAAGAAGGAAATTTCCTCCTTTGATGCCTAGCACAGACTTAAGTGAAGGCAATGTGAGACCTGCATAGGCAAATAAAATTTAAAATATTGCTGGATATTTGCAAGCTATTTAATCTGAAGATTTCTGTTTAAACTAGTATAAAAAAAGATTTTATTTCCTTACCAAGTAAAATATCTTTTAGTGCAGTAAATTTTGCCCATAAGATTTGATAACTAAAGGGGTAATGCTTCAAATATTTTTACTCAAAAGCAAAAGAAATCAAGAACAGAATAGTTGTTCCTTACAATATCAATAAATAAAAATTTCAAATTGCTTCTTTCAACTAATCTTGCAGTGTAAACAAAATATTTAAATACATTTTTTAATTAACTTTTAACATATAATGATTTTCAGTTTTGACATTCCTGCTCACCTATGAAAAGTATTCATTTACCCACTGTTAAAACGATCAAAGTGTTTTAGAATTTGATTGAAAAATTGAACCACACTTACAAATTTTGCTGCTTTACTTATTAAAGAAATTATTTTAGTCTGCACAACTTACTGATAGTTGCAAATTTAAATAAACAAGAAAAAGTGATTTTTTAATTTTCCAGCAACTTTTTGTTTTGAAGTATCATATGCGGTTGAGAAGGAATCTTTTTAACCAATGCTTTTTCTAAATACAGACTGAAATTTTAATTAAATTTGCTCTTTACCTTTTCTACATTTTAAAATTAAAGTGAAAGTTGTTTGACTCTTAGCAATCAATTTTACTAATATATATATTTCTAAATTTTAAAATCAAATCACTAATTTTCTTAAATTCATAAGCACTAATTTATTTAAATTTCATACTTTTAAGTCATTTCTGATTCAATACAATGATCAAAATATTAAGTGAAAATACTGAAATCAATAACTTATATCCATGTTTGATAAACTTAATATGAATGGGTAAGGTTGAAACAGAGATTAACTTAGATAATTAAAAACTATTTTAAAATTCTGCACATACACAGATACTTTTTAAGCATATTAAACAATTAAACTCTGCTTACCTGTGAAGTGTTCCAGAGCTTCTTTTACTGTTTGTTTGTGCATAAATATGTTGTAAAATCTATTTCCTACTTCAAACAATCTTGCTGTAAACCCAAGAACTTCAATTCTAGCTAACACGAACTTTGGGTATAACAAAACAATTCCAGTTGCAACATGTTTACCTTAACTTAATAAAGAAAATTTACCAACGATCAACTCTTTCCTTTTGGAAAAGTAGAATGTTTACCATCTTAATTATAATTGTACATAAATTACTGAAAATAGTCCTATTTGCAGTCCAGTAGTTACCATTATTAAGAGTCAGTGCACCTACCAGCCAGACAGATTGCTGATTATGGCCCTTAACACTCTAAAAAGTAGAGAAGGAAATATAATATATTAAAAAAATAGCTTGAGCATTTTAATAAAAACAATTATTAAAAGACATACATCAAAGAAGTGCTATTTCTGTAATTAATTTTATTTATATATATTTAAAATTTTTTAACTAAACCATAATAAATGCTTGAAGTTTAAATTGAAATCCACAATATACTACCTACTTATATAAATTTATATATATATGTATTAAAAGTAAGATAAAAAAATTAAATTCATATAGAATAGTAATCTTTGGATTGCCTATTATATAAGCAAAAATCAATAGATTATAAATTTAAGTATAAATCAGATTAACAAATATAATATTTTCATATTTATAACTGAGATAAAGTTTAGCACATTTAAACACTATACCTTATTGTGTTAATAGAAATGATTCAATTACTACTGGATAAGCATTTTTCTACTCTAGCAATTGTCAATCGTCTTTGCTGGGAAATGAGCTGAGCACAATGTGTTTAAAAGATAAGTAGAAGAAATTGAATTATGAAGATAAGGAAATCTGCCTATAAATATCTTCCATCTACTTGTTTTTGGCATATTCATTATAAGAAAACTGTAAAATTTAAGTAATTTGAAATATTAAAAATTAAAGAATTTAAATTTTCAAAGTTATTTAGAAACTAAATTGCTTAGAGATATTTTGTTCATTTGTAACATTGAACACATCTGCCAGTTATCTAAAACTTATACACCTTAATTCTGAATTTGATGAATGAACCAAGTTGAAAGATGGCATTAGAGCAGGAAATTTCCTATATTGATGCCTAACTCAGACTTAAGTGTTGGGAATGTGAGGCCTGCATAGGCAAATCATATTTAAAAGATTGCTGAATATTTACAAGCTATTTAATCTGAAGATTTCTGTCTAAAAGTGTGCAAAAGATTTTATTTGCTCAACAATTAAAATATTTTTTACTGCAGAAAATTTTGTCCATACGATTTGATAATGGGGTTATACTTAAATATTTTTACTTGAAAGCAAAATTATTAAATATGGATAAAATATTAATAAGCACAATTTACACAAATAGAAAATTTTCTTACCAGCATCAAGCAACACCAAAACAGAAGTGTCGTTCTGTACAATATCAATAAACAAAAATGGGAAATTGTTTTTATCAACTAATCTAGCAGTGTAAACGAAATATTTAAGTACATGTTTTAAATAACTTCTAACATATATAATGATTTTCAGCATATTCCTGCTCACCTACGCATGTATTGACTTATCCACTGTTAAAAATATAGAAATATCTTAGAATTTGATTGAAAAAATGAAACACGCTTACAAATTTCGTTGCTTTACTTATTAAAGAAACAATTTGAGTCTGCCAAACTTATTGATACTTGCAAACTTAAATAAAGAAGAAAACAGAGATTTTTATAGTCCATTAGCAATCTTTTGTTTTCAAGGTATCTCAACAAAGTATAATACGCAGTTGAAAAGGAAGCTTTTCTAAACAATTCTTGTTTTTAAAATACAGCATGCAATTTTAAAAAACTTTGTTTTACCTTTTCTACATTTTAAAATAAAAGTGATAGTTGTTTGACTCTGAGAATCAATTTTAGTTACTTATCTTTCTAAATTTTAAATCAAATTACAAATTTTTTCTTAAAATCATTAAAATAATTTAATTAATTTTACTTTCAAGTCATTCCTGATTAAATACAACTATCTATGATATTATTCTATACTCGATATTTTTAGGAACACACACACATATTAAAGAATAAACATTTGCTTACCTGTAATGAGTTCCAAAGTTTCTTTTAATATCTATTGTGCATAAATATGCTGTATATGTTATTTTGTACTTCAAGCAATGTTGCTGGTAACACACGAGCTTCACTTCCAGCCAGCACAAACAAACTGTTTCTGAGACGATGTTGACACAGAAAATTCCGCCCAATTTGCTTCTGGATTTGTAAAAGCCGCAAGTATATCATCCATCACAGGAAATAAACATACAAGGTTTGGTTTTCATTAATCCAACAGATCAAATAATTATTCATGACCGTGAAAAAATTGAGAGCTAGAGATGTCTCAACAATTGATACGTTTCTAATCCAACTGGCTTCCTTTATAGCCACTTTTATAAGGCAAGATTTGTTTTTGTGCTATCTTAGGATTAAGAAATTTGATAACATATATTTGAATACTACATACAGCAACAGACTTCTACTGATCAATGTTAAAAATTGGATCACACCACACACTAAAATATACATCCAATAAGTGAATGCTTACAGTTGCAATTATAGTGAAAATTCAATGAACAACATAATTAATACCACCATTTTGTTCCTTGATTCTGTTGATAAAAAATAGTACTTGGAATTCAGTGAACATCATGCCCACACCGCTTGGAAAAAATGTTTTCACAGTAACCAAAACCAGTCTAGTAGTTATCTTGGTAAGTATCATTTTGACAGTATTAGAGCTATTTCAAGTGACAGATTTCGACTCACACCATAGTTCATTAGAAATTCTCGTATTTTATCGCAATAGGTATGGAAACCTTCAAGATCCTCAGTGAAATGAAAACCTAGTTCGTATTGATAATCTTTAAAAAAATATTGATGAACATATTTTCTACGATTCTCCTTGAAGTCTCCAAAAAAACTGCAGATTTAAAAGAAAAATGTTCATTAAAGTTTCAGTAATTTAGCAAACAGTAACTGCTAAAACTTTCAGTTTAAGCGCAGTTCAAGATTTTAAAAGCATTACACCTCAAAATAAGCATGCCATTTCATTTTAAAACTTGATACAGTTCCATTGGCCGAAATTTAACACTGTCGAGAATGAAAACGATTAGAACATTACAATAAATTCTACAATAACACTCAAATAAAGAAATGAAATGAGATACTATAACATCTTCCAGGAATTAAAATCAATCAACGTATCCAGCCGAAACCGATCGCAGCACAAATGAATCGATATCTGGCACAATCTGTTAATACATTTTATGCATATCTTTCAAAAAAATCTATTACTATTCATTCTCTGACAATTTTATAAATAAATAAAAATTGAAACTTCTCATACACAGAATCTGGAGATTATACACATGAAAATACAGCAAGACTAAATGAAGAATTTCAATACACTGCACATCAGAATCAGTTCGCTATGTTATTCAAAATCTTCACACAGTTCAACTGGCCAATACTTTACACTTTCGAATTGAAAAAGAAAAGACAAACAAAATTTCTTTCGATGGTTGTAATAGTTCAATTTAAAGAAAAATCAAAAGAGTTTTTCTGAAAAAATACTGCTGCATGAACTTCAGCTTCACTAACATTAAAATACATGTCCTAGAACTTGCAAATAGAAATCTGTTTATCAATACTGACATTATACAAACACTATACCAATAATAAATCACACATCTTCTTCATTCTCAAAGCGTTCAACTCTTCCATCTTCGATTCAATGTGGATACGATGTTCTCACATGAATGGTGGTCTGAAAATTAGGGTGCAGTGATCCCTTTCTCATGTACTAATTAGTAATGGAAATAAGCATTTTCCCTTCTCTACTACCTGGTAAAGATGAAACAAATTCACACGTTCCAAGGTAGAGACACACTGGTCTAGCAAGAAATGCACTTCCAATCCACTTTTCGCTTAACGTAAAGGAAGGCATGCAAGGGAAAAAGTAACATTCCAGTTGAGGATTTGATAAGAGAAACTCGCAGGACCAAGCAACTTGTTCTACGACTAGCTCTGAGACTCAGTAGATAGAGTAATAAATAATTTTCTTTTTGAACTGGAGTCTTCCGTCTCTACCTCACTCCAAACACTGACCATAAATCCCTAAATGAGAAAAACATTTCTAGCCAAATATTTTCTAACTTTCTAGACAAGTGCTTTCTTCCATTCTCAAGCACGATATACTGAATCCGGAGTCTGACATGGTTGTATTGAATAAGGTGTCAAGAATCTTAATCGAATCATTCCATTTTGGGTATAATAAAATTCCAGTAGCAACATGTTTAACTTAATAAAGATAACTACCCCAAAATCATCTCTTTCCTTTCGCAAAAATGAAATGTTTATCTCAATTAAAATGGCACATAAATTGTTGAAAACAATCCTCTTTGAGGTCCAGTAGTTACCATTATTAAAAGTCAATGGACCGTCCAGCCAGTCAGATAGTTGGATATTGCCTTCGGAACTCTGGAAATTAGAGAAGGAAAATAAAATATAACTTGAGCATTTTAATAAAAATTCATTAATAGACATGCATCAAAGAAATGCCATTTCTGTAACTAGTTTTATTTATATATTTTGAAAATTTTGTTAATTAATATATAATAAATATTTAAAATTTAACTTTGAATCCACAATCTACTATATACATATTAAAAGTTAGATAACAAAAATTAAATTAATAAAGAATAGTAATCCTTGGATTGCAAATTATATAAACAAAAATCAATAGATCATAAATTTAAGTATAAATCAGATTAACAAATGTAATATTCTAATATTGATAATTAAGATAAAGTTAAGAACAATTAACCACAATACTTTATTGCATTTAAAGAAATGATGCAAATACTAATGGATAAGCATTTTCCTAGTATCTCAAAAGTCAATCTTCTCAGCAAGGAATTGAGCTTAGCACAACGTGTTTAAAAGAAAAGTAGAAGAAATTAATTTTGAAGATAAGAAAATCTGCCTCTAGGTATCTTTAATCTACTTTTCTTTGAATTATTCACCATCGGTAAATATGTAAAATTTAAAAATTTGAAATCTTAAAAAATTAAATAATTTAAATTTTCAAAATTACTTGGATATCAAATATCTTTAACCAATTCTTTAGCATGGTCATTTTCAACTATGAATGCATCGGCCAGTTAACTAAAACCCATACAGTTTAATTCTAAATTTGATAGAATCAACCAAGGTTAAAGCCAGTATTAAAGAAGGAAATTTCCTCCTTTGATGCCTAGCACAGACTTAAGTGAAGGCAATGTGAGACCTGCATAGGCAAATAAAATTTAAAATATTGCTGGATATTTGCAAGCTATTTAATCTGAAGATTTCTGTTTAAACTAGTATAAAAAAAGATTTTATTTCCTTACCAAGTAAAATATCTTTTAGTGCAGTAAATTTTGCCCATAAGATTTGATAACTAAAGGGGTAATGCTTCAAATATTTTTACTCAAAAGCAAAAGAAATCAAGAACAGAATAGTTGTTCCTTACAATATCAATAAATAAAAATTTCAAATTGCTTCTTTCAACTAATCTTGCAGTGTAAACAAAATATTTAAATACATTTTTTAATTAACTTTTAACATATAATGATTTTCAGTTTTGACATATTCCTGCTCACCTATGAAAAGTATTCATTTACCCACTGTTAAAACGATCAAAGTGTTTTAGAATTTGATTGAAAAATTGAACCACACTTACAAATTTTGCTGCTTTACTTATTAAAGAAATTATTTTAGTCTGCACAACTTACTGATAGTTGCAAATTTAAATAAACAAGAAAAAAGTGATTTTTTTAATTTTCCAGCAACTTTTTTGTTTTGAAGTATCATATGCGGTTGAGAAGGAATCTTTTTTAACCAATGCTTTTTTCTAAATACAGACTGAAATTTTAATTAAATTTGCTCTTTACCTTTTCTACATTTTAAAATTAAAGTGAAAGTTGTTTGACTCTTAGCAATCAATTTTACTAATATATATATTTCTAAATTTTAAAATCAAATCACTAATTTTTTCTTAAATTCATAAGCACTAATTTATTTAAATTTCATACTTTTAAGTCATTTCTGATTCAATACAATGATCAAAATATTAAGTGAAAATACTGAAATCAATAACTTATATCCATGTTTGATAAACTTAATATGAATGGGTAAGGTTGAAACAGAGATTAACTTAGATAATTAAAAACTATTTTAAAATTCTGCACATACACAGATACTTTTTAAGCATATTAAACAATTAAACTCTGCTTACCTGTGAAGTGTTCCAGAGCTTCTTTTACTGTTTGTTTGTGCATAAATATGTTGTAAAATCTATTTCCTACTTCAAACAATCTTGCTGTAAACCCAAGAACTTCAATTCTAGCTAACACGAACTTTGGGTATAACAAAACAATTCCAGTTGCAACATGTTTACCTTAACTTAATAAAGAAAATTTACCAACGATCAACTCTTTCCTTTTGGAAAAGTAGAATGTTTACCATCTTAATTATAATTGTACATAAATTACTGAAAATAGTCCTATTTGCAGTCCAGTAGTTACCATTATTAAGAGTCAGTGCACCTACCAGCCAGACAGATTGCTGATTATGGCCCTTAATACTCTGAAAAGTAGAGAAGGAAATATAATACATTAAAAAAATAGCTTGAGCATTTTAATAAAAACAATTATTAAAAGACATACATCAAAGAAGTGCTCTATTTCTGTAATTAATTTTATTTATATATATTTAAAATTTTTTAACTAAACCATAATAAATGCTTCAAGTTTAAATTGAAATCCACAAAATAATATCTACTTATATATATATATATATATATATATATATATATATATATATATATATATATGTATGTATTAAAAGTAAGATATAAAAAAATTAAATTCATATAGAATAGTAATCTTTGGATTGCCTATTATATAAGCAAAAATCAATAGATTATAAATTTAAGTATAAATCAGATTAACAAATATAATATTTTCATATTTATAACTGAGATAAAGTTTAGCACATTTAAACACTATACCTTATTGTGTTAATAGAAATGATTCAATTACTACTGGATAAGCATTTTTCTACTCTAGCAATTGTCAATCGTCTTTGCTGGGAAATGAGCTGAGCACAATGTGTTTAAAAGATAAGTAGAAGAAATTGAATTATGAAGATAAGGAAATCTGCCTATAAATATCTTCCATCTACTTGTTTTTGGCATATTCATTATAAGAAAACTGTAAAATTTAAGTAATTTGAAATATTAAAAATTAAAGAATTTAAATTTTCAAAGTTATTTAGAAACTAAATTGCTTAGAGATATTTTGTTCATTTGTAACATTGAACACATCTGCCAGTTATCTAAAACTTATACACCTTAATTCTGAATTTGATGAATGAACCAAGTTGAAAGATGGCATTAGAGCAGGAAATTTCCTATATTGATGCCTAACTCAGACTTAAGTGTTGGGAATGTGAGGCCTGCATAGGCAAATCATATTTAAAAGATTGCTGAATATTTACAAGCTATTTAATCTGAAGATTTCTGTCTAAAAGTGTGCAAAAGATTTTATTTGCTCAACAATTAAAATATTTTTTACTGCAGAAAATTTTGTCCATACGATTTGATAATGGGGTTATACTTAAATATTTTTACTTGAAAGCAAAATTATTAAATATGGATAAAATATTAATAAGCACAATTTACACAAATAGAAAATTTTCTTACCAGCATCAAGCAACACCAAAACAGAAGTGTTGTTCTGTACAATATCAATAAACAAAAATGGGAAATTGTTTTTATCAACTAATCTAGCAGTGTAAACGAAATATTTAAGTACATGTTTTAAATAACTTCTAACATATATAATGATTTTCAGCATATTCCTGCTCACCTACGCATGTATTGACTTATCCACTGTTAAAAATATAGAAATATCTTAGAATTTGATTGAAAAATGAAACACGCTTACAAATTTCGTTGCTTTACTTATTAAAGAAACAATTTGAGTCTGCCAAACTTATTGATACTTGCAAACTTAAATAAAGAAGAAAACAGAGATTTTTATAGTCCATTAGCAATCTTTTGTTTTCAAGGTATCTCAACAAAGTATAATACGCAGTTGAAAAGGAAGCTTTTCTAAACAATTCTTGTTTTTAAAATACAGCATGCAATTTTAAAAAACTTTGTTTTACCTTTTCTACATTTTAAAATAAAAGTGATAGTTGTTTGACTCTGAGAATCAATTTTAGTTACTTATCTTTCTAAATTTTAAATCAAATTACAAATTTTTCTTAAAATCATTAAAATAATTTAATTAATTTTACTTTCAAGTCATTCCTGATTAAATACAACTATCTATGATATTATTCTATACTCGATATTTTTAGGAACACACACACATATTAAAGAATAAACATTTGCTTACCTGTAATGAGTTCCAAAGTTTCTTTTAATATCTATTGTGCATAAATATGCTGTATATGTTATTTTGTACTTCAAGCAATGTTGCTGGTAACACATGAGCTTCACTTCCAGCCAGCACAAACAAACTGTTTCTGAGACGATGTTGACACAGAAAATTCCGCCCAATTTGCTTCTGGATTTGTAAAAGCCGCAAGTATATCATCCATCACAGGGAAATAAAACATACAAGGTTTGGTTTTCATTAATCCAACAGATCAAATAATTATTCATGACCGTGAAAAAATTGAGAGCTAGAGATGTCTCAACAATTGATATGTTTCTAATCCAACTGGCTTCCTTTATAGCCACTTTTATAAGGCAAGATTTGTTTTTGTGCTATCTTAGGATTAAGAAATTTGATAACATATATTTGAATACTACATACAGCAACAGACTTCTACTGATCAATGTTAAAAATTGGATCACACCACACACTAAAATATACATCCAATAAGTGAATGCTTACAGTTGCAATTATAGTGAAAATTCAATGAACAACATAATTAATACCACCATTTTGTTCCTTGATTCTGTTGATAAAAAATAGTACTTGGAATTCAGTGAACATCATGCCCACACCGCTTGGAAAAAATGTTTTCACAGTAACCAAAACCAGTCTAGTAGTTATCTTGGTAAGTATCATTTTGACAGTATTAGAGCTATTTCAAGTGACAGATTTGGACTCACACCATAGTTCATTAGAAATTCTCGTATTTTATCGCAATAGGTATGGAAACCTTCAAGATCCTCAGTGAAATGAAAACCTAGTTCGTATTGATAATCTTTAAAAAAATATTGATGAACATATTTTCTACGATTCTCCTTGAAGTCTCCAAAAAAACTGCAGATTTAAAAGAAAAATGTTCATTAAAGTTTCAGTAATTTAGCAAACAGTAACTGCTAAAACTTTCAGTTTAAGCGCAGTTCAAGATTTTAAAAGCATTACACCTCAAAATAAGCATGACATTTCATTTTAAAACTTGATACATTTCTAATGGCCGAAATTTAACACTGTCGAGAATGAAAACGATAAGAACATTACATTAAATTCTACAATAACACTCAAATAAAGAAATGAAATGAGATACTATAACATCTTCCAGGAATTAAAATCAATCAACGTATCCAGCCGAAACCGATCGCAGCACAAATGAATCGATATCTGGCACAATCTGTTAATACATTTTATGCATATCTTTCAAAAAAATCTATTACTATTCATTCTCTGACAATTTTATAAATAAATAAAAATTGAAACTTCTCATACACAGAATCTGGAGATTATACACATGAAAATACAGCAAGACTAAATGAAGAACTTCAATACACTGCACATCAGAATCAGTTCGCTATGTTATTCAAAATCTTCACACAGTTCAACTGGCCAATGCTTTACACTTTCGAATTGAAAAAGAAAAGACAAACAAAATTTCTTTCGATGGTTGTAATAGTTCAATTTAAAGAAAAATCAAAAGAGTTTTTCTGAAAAAATACTGCTGCATGAACTTCAGCTTCACTAACATTAAAATACATGTCCTAGAACTTGCAAATAGAAATCTGTTTATCAATACTGACATTATACAAACACTATACCAATAATAAATCACACATCTTCTTCATTCTCAAAGCGTTCAACTCTTCCATCTTCGATTCAATGTGGATACGATGTTCTCACATGAATGGTGGTCTGAAAATTAGGGTGCAGTGATCCCTTTCTCATGTACTAATTAGTAATGGAAATAAGCAGTTTCCCTTCTCTACTACCTGGTAAAGATGAAACAAATTCACACGTTCCAAGGTAGAGACACACTGGTCTAGCAAGAAATGCACTTCCAATCCACTTTTCGCTTAAGGTAAAGGAAGCAGGCAAGGGAAAAAGTAACATTCCAGTTGAGGATTTGATAAGAGAAACTCGCAGGACCAAGCAACTTGTTCTGCAACTAGCTCTGAGACTCAGTAGATAGAGTAATAAATAATTTTCTTTTTGAACTGGAGTCTTCCATCTCTACCTCACTCCAAACACTGACCATAAATCCCTAAATGAGAAAAACATTTCTAGCCAAATATTTTCTAACTTTCTAGACAAGTGCTTTCTTCCATTCTCAAGCACGATATACTGAATCCGGAGTCTGACATGGTTGTATTAAATAAGGTGTCAAGAATCTTAATCGAATCATTCCATTTTGGGTATAACAAAATTCCAGTAGCAACATGTTTAACTTAATAAAGATAACTACCCCAAAATCATCTCTTTCCTTTCGCAAAAATGAAATGTTTATCTCAATTAAAATGGCACATAAATTGTTGAAAACAATCCTCTTTGAGGTCCAGTAGTTACCATTATTAAAAGTCAATGGACCGTCCAGCCAGTCAGATAGTTGGATATTGCCTTCGGAACTCTGGAAATTAGAGAAGGAAAATAAAATATAACTTGAGCATTTTAATAAAAATTCATTAATAGACATGCATCAAAGAACTGCCATATCTGTAACTAGTTTTATTTATATATTTTGAAAATTTTGTTAATTAATATATAATAAATGTTTAAAATTTAACTTTGAATCCACAATGTACTATATACATATTAAAAATTAGATAACAAAAATTAAATTAATAAAGAATAGTAATCCTTGGATTGCAAATTATATAAACAAAAATCAATAGATCATAAATTTAAGTATAAATCAGATTAACAAATGTAATATTCTAATATTGATAATTAAGATAAAGTTAAGAACAATTAACCACAATACTTTATTGCATTTAAAGAAATGATGCAAATACTAATGGATAAGCATTTTCCTACTATCTCAAAAGTCAATCTTCTCAGCAAGGAATTGAGCTTAGCACAACATGTTTAAAAGAAAAGTAGAAGAAATTAATTTTGAAGATAAGAAAATCTGCCTCTAGGTATCTTTAATCTACTTTTCTTTGAATTATTCACCATCAGTAAATATGTAAAATTTTAAAAATTTGAAATCTTAAAAAAATTATATAATTTAAATTTTCAAAATTACTTGGATATCAAATATCTTTAACCAATTCTTTAGCATAGTCATTTTCAACTATGAATGCATCGGCCAGTTAACTAAAACCCATACAGTTTAATTCTAAATTTGATAGAATCAACTAAGGTTAAAGCCAGTATTAAACAAGGAAATTTCCTCCTTTGATGCCTAGCACAGACTTAAGTGAAGGCAATGTGAGACCTGCATAGGCAAATAAAATTTAAAATATTGCTGAATATTTACAAGCTATTTAATCTGAAGATTTCTGTATAACTAGTATAAAAAAATATTTTATTTCCTTACCAAGTAAAATATCTTTAAGTGCAGCAAATTTTGCCCATAAGATTTGATAACTAAAGGGGTAATGCTTCAAATATTTTTACTGAAAAGAAATCAAGAACAGAATAGTTGTTCCTTACAGTATCAATAAATAAAAATTTCAAATTGCTTCTATCAACTAATCTTGCAGAGTAATCAAAATATTTAAATACATTTTTTAAATAACTTTTAACATATAATGATTTTCAGTTTTGATATATTCCTGCTCACCTATGAAAAGTATTCATTTACCCACTGTTGAAACGATCAAAGTATTTTAGAATTTGATTGAAAAATTGAACCACATTTACAAATTTTGCTGCTTTACTTATTAAAGAAATTATTTTAGTCTGCACAACTTACTGATAGTTGCAAATTTAAATAAACAAGAAAAAAGTGATTTTTTTAATTTTCCAGCAACTTTTTTGCTTTGAAGTATCATATGCAGTTGAGAAGGAAGCTTTTTTTAACCAATTCTTTTTTCTAAATACAGACTGAAATTTTAAATAAATTTGCTCTTTACCTTTTCTACATTTTAAAATTAAAGTAAAAGTTGTTTGACTCTTAATAATCAATTTTACTAATGTATTTCTAAATTTTAAATCAAATCACTAATTTTTCCTTAAAGTCATAAGCACTAATTTATTTAAATTATATAATTTTAAGTCATTCCTGATTAAAAACAACCATCAAAATGTTAAGTGAAAAATACAGAAATCAATAACTCATATCCATATTTTATATCTTAGTTCCACTTTTACCATTGATTATAGTTAAACACTATATTAAACTGTCTACACATACAGATATTTTTTAACTATAAGCAGTAATTTTTACTTACCTTTTAAGTGTACCAGTTTTTTTACTTTGTTCATCAATATGCTGCAAAAGTTATTTCCTACTTCAAACAATGTTGCTGCTACCCCAAAAACTTTAATTCCAACTTGCACAAGTATGCTGCCACTTGAACAAGTGGTCACAGAATATTCCACCCATTCTGTTTGTGGGTTTGTAAAAGGCTTCAAGTATATTGCAACAGAGGGAAGTCAACAATGATAAGTCTTTTGTATTCCAACAACTCAAACAATTATTCATGACCATTAAAATTAGAGCTAGATATTCACAACAGACATGTTTCTCCTCCAACTGGCTTCTTTTTAGTAACATCTGTAAGGCAAGCTGTTTTTCTGCTATCTTTGCATTAAAAAATTTGATAATTCTTATTTTATAGCCCTTCTATAATAACAGATTTTTACTGTTCAGTAATATGAATTGGATGACCATACACACACTAAACAAAATCCACTAGAAATTGAGTGCTTTAAGATACATTTATAGTAAAGAATAAATGAACATCATAATTAATACCAACATTAATTCCTTGATTCTGTTGATAAAAAGTTATATTTTGAATTCAATGAAGGTCATGCCAACACTGCTTTGGAAAAATGCTTTCACAGCCATTAATACCAGACTAGTAGTTCTCTTTAAGCAAATGCATTACTATGTATTATTTAGAGAATGTTAAAAATGTTTAAAGTAATAGATTTGGACTCACTTGATAATTCATCAGAAATTCTTGCATTTTAGCACTCTGGGCATACAAATCTTGGAGATTCTCTTACAAATGAAAAACTAATTCAGAACGATAAGCTTTTAAAATATTAATGAAGAAATTTATCACTACTCTCTTTGAAGTCTCCAACAAGCTACAGATTCCAAAGAAGAATGTCTATTTAAATCTCAGTAATTTACCTAACAATAACTAGTAAAGTTTTCTCTTTAAATCTAGTTGAAGGACTCAAAAACATTACAACTCAAAATAAACATGAAATTTTATTTAAAAATTCATACATTTCCACTGGCTGAAATTTAACACTATCGAAATCAAAAAGAATAAAAAATATTAAAATTTATTCTACAACAACCATCAAAGGAGAGCAAATTAACAGAGCAACTGCAATATCTACCCAAGTAACCAAATTTAATCATTGTAACTAACCAAAACTGATTGCAGCTAAAATATTTAAGTTGAGGCATGGCACCATCTGTTATTTAATACACGATGTCCATTACTTTCAAAACTTTCAATTAAGTTTTTCTGAGGGATAACATTTTTCATCAGATTATTTGCAGTGGCATTTAGTATAAGCAAGAAAATTTAAAACTTCTTTAATAAAAAATCTGAAGATTCTATATAAGAAAATAGGGAAAATCTAAATTAAGAACTCAAAAGCATTGTACAGCTCAGAATTAGTTTTTGCTAGGTTTTTTAAAACCTTCAAACAGATCAATTGGCCAATGTTTAACACTTTCGACATGAAAAAGGATAGCAAAACAAACTTTAAAATGTACTATTACAGCTGTTAAAGGAAAGAAAAATCAAAAGAGTATCTGAAAAAATACTGCTGCAGAAACCTTATCTTCGTTATAGTCAAAATACAGCTCCTAGAATATGTAATACAACTTCAAAATGGACTATTAAAACTGTCAAAGGAAAGAAAAATCAAAAGAGTATCTGAAAAAATACTGCTGCAGAAACCTTATCTTCATTATAGTCAAAATACAGATCCTCGAATTTGTAATACAAATGTTCATCAATACTGACATTCTTCAAATACTACACAAATAAAAAAGTAATCACTGATCTTCATCCTCAATACATTCAATTTCTCCATCTTCAATGTAATGTAAATATGAAGTTCCCACAAGAGTGGTTTGAATATGGGGCAATAAATTTCTAGGCAAGTATTTTTAAACTTTCTGCAAGTGCTTTCTTTTATCCTTGAGCACAATATACTGAATTTGGAGTCAGTATGGTTGTATTAAATGACGTTTTCCATGGGTTTCATGTCAGGAAAACAAGCAGGCCATTCGATTACCTGCACTCCGTTGTCCAGGAACCATTCCCAAGATGAGTTTGCAACATTGTCCTGTTGGAACTTCCAAAATGAACCTCCAATTTCTTCTCCAAAAGGCAACAAATTTTCTTCCAAGAAGTCTTGATAGTCTATTGCTCTCATTCAACCAGTAGCGAAGCATTGCCAAATCCAACCCAAACCATTAATGATCCGTAAATTCCGAACCACAACAAACCACCAAATACAAGGTTTTATTCAAATCCAAACTGAACTGAAAACAAAAAGCTATGTGCAGATAGTTGTATCGGTGAAAAATATCTAGTTATTTGTTTTAAATCAAAAGATGTCTGACACTAGAGGCTTTTCGCTTTTATGTATGAACAAAAAATTCTTCTCAATTGGCCTATGCTGGGTATAGCGTAAAGAAAAATGATTTAACAAGTTATGGGAATTAAAAAAGATATACAAATATCAGTTTCCAATAGAATAAATATCATTATTATTATATTGCATTGATAAAAGTAAAAGTTTAACAAATGCATATGTACAAGAGGCCACAAAAATAAAAATAACTATTTATTTTGCATATCTTGCTAATCGAACCAAACAAATTGGGGAAAAAAAATTAAGACACAGGAATATTTAAAAAGTACAAAACAAATGTAATGTTTATGTAACAGTTGATGTTTATTATAAAATTATAATTTTGTGATTTTAGTAATTACACTTACATATAATACACTCAAACAATATTTATGCAGTTTACAAATGCAATATTTTAAGCAGATTTAATTTTGAAACTCCATAAAAGATTTTTAAAATTAGAACTTTGAAATCAAAGCAGGTAATTATAAGTACTTTCAATATCAATTCTTCTACATTTCACCAATTTACTTTAGTCATAAACATGCTCCCCTACATACTTCAATAATCATTAAAACTAAAAATGAGAAAAAAAAATTTAAATTACTTAACTTATCATTAAAATCTCATTAAAAGAGACTTAATAAATCATTAAGAGTGAAAAATTTTAAATAAAATTATCCAGTATACTATTAACCTTCACTTTACAAATTTATAACAAAAATTTTGCTGTAAAAACAATTTGTTGTAAATGAATATATTCAAGATTAAATGAATTCACAACTAACATGTTTGATACAAAATAATTTTGATTTCTTTTTTCAAAAAATAATAGGAAAATGGAGCACTTAATTTAAATTTTCATATAAACACATTGATGAAAATTTTGTTAGTTCACATTTAAATTTTTATATAAAATTTAAAACTTTTACGAGCTAAAATTAAAGAACATAAAATGCAAGTTTAAATATAGTAAAACATGTAATGCAAGAGCAGCAACTAAGCTGCAACATTTGAAAACCTATTCTTTACGTTGAACATAGTCAACATATTACACAATTACTTTTAATAATAGTTTTGTTTTCCATATGAAATTTTTCAGACACCAGCATATTATTTTCATCAACCATAGAATTTTAAATTATTTTTACTTAATGCCAATTAAAGGGTAATATTTTTTCAGAAATTGTAAAATATATAAAAAAATAATAATAAACATTTTTAATATCATATTTTCCAGTTAATACAATTTGAGTTTGTAATACAAATATATTTTATGGAATCCATAATGATTTTAATGGTTGACAAATTAATATCATATTACAAATGCATCAAAATATTTAAAATTCTTCATTACTTAAACCAAAAACAGATGTATGAAGGGTCTGCAATGTATGTACGAATTTAAAACAATGTACTTGTATAAGACAATATCCATAAGCAGCTTATTTCTGTCAAAATATACAACTAACTTGAAAATAAAAAATTACACATGTAAACAAAAACATCTTAAAAATAAAAACAATAAGAGTTCATGTGGAATTCTTACACAATTTTATAACCATAAATGTTACAAGATCGTATTATTAAAGTTAATGAAAATAGATATTAAAGTTGCTTTAAATATAATAGTAATAGTTTCGTATATTACATAAACTTGCTTCGCAACAAACAAAAATATTAAAGAAATATGCTTGAAAAACAAAAGAATTTTTAATAAAGAAATTTAACATTGGCACAAATTTAATTTTTATTATATTAACTAATTAAAAATGAAATATTATACATAAATCAAAAATAAAAATGTTTCTGTGCTAGATACAAATTTTTACTTCTAACACGGTTATGAAAATCTTTTTATTGTAAAACTAACATAAAATGAAAAAAATATTTCGATTTCGTTATCAAGTTAGCATATGATTAAGTTTAAGAGGTCTTCCTTGCAAGGAATTAAATAATTTTAATATACAATAAGTACATCATTCTCAATTAAATAACTTCTATCCTGATAAAAAAAATATTAACAATAATAATAACTGCGTACTTATCTCATATTTCTTTTAACTTATTCAAGCAACATTAAACTAACCGCCATTTCAAATTAACAACTGACATAATCACTTACACTTATGTCTCGAAAGGGGCCCCGAAAGTCGGCCTCAAAAAGCTATTATTCTAACGCATGCGCACTTGAAGAAAGAGAGTGCAATAATTTGGCGGAGTACGATGTGAATATTGTTTGGATTTAGTTTAGGTTTCCCTATTATTTCTTAAATCTCAGCTCCCTAGTCGAGTTAGGCATTTACTTTCCTATAATTTCTTGTATGTTAGCGAAAAGCGATTATAAAAAAAGAATGATTACAATTATCATATTTCTTTCTGACTTTTGTATTTTAATAAAGATATAAACATAAATGAGAATGAAATATCATATGTAAAAAAGTAACGATAAAATTAAAAAAAACGTTCATTATAATTACCAAATAAAATATTTATAAATTATTTGTTACTTTAATTATAATTACCAAATAAAATATTTATAAATTATTTATAACTTTAGCATGGTTTTATTATGAATTCATTCTCTCAAATAATTTTTTAAAACAAAAAACTAATTAAAATTGTCAATTGTAATTAATAAATACTTAAAAAAAATTTTGCATTCAGTTATTAAAATATATATTATATTCATTTATTAAAAAAAAATAATAATAAACTAACCAGCTAGCTTTATCTCATTACTTATATTGTCAAGTCACTGAATCTTCACCAAAATCTATTACCTTGTGCGCATGCGTCAGAATTACTATCGGGAGCCGACTTTCCGGACTCTAGCTTGAGATTTCACGGAAGTTTTGTAGTTCAAGTTCACAAGGTTTGCTTTTGAATTTTTGCATGCACACCCGTACATCTTGTCCCTTCAAATTCTCCTTTGCAGAATAGGGGAAGAAGCTATTTCAAAGACAGGATGCCATTTTTTAACATGCATTGGTTTTGTCTAAAAATAAAATGTATGTTTTTCAAAGTGAAAACAAAATAGCAAATAGTTTCATAAATCAATAGACTTAGACCACGGGCAAGCCGGGAAAGATTCGCCAGAAAGCTGATATCGGCAAACAAGTGACGTGATTCTACAGCATACCTCGACCACATGTTGGCATTCATTCTCGGCTGATTTGCATTGCGAAATTAGACTGGTTGATATAAGTTTGGGAGAAAAAGTTGCAGATTCTCACCGGTACATACATACTACTACGAACTTTATTAGCTTTGAGAAGAACTCAAGCAATTTATTTTCATTTATTTAAGTTGGTAGGAATTCGGGAATTCCAATAAGATTAATTTATTAATTAATTTATTAGTTTCAAGCTCAAGTAGTTCTGTTAGTTTATTTCCACAAGTGCGTACAAAATGACAGACATACAAGACGATATACCATTTACTGAGTGTGAATATCGCATACTAAAACATGCCTCGAACTATGACAGATATACAAGACGATATACCATTTACTGAGTGTGAATATTGCATACTAAAACATGCCTTGAACTGTATATTAGACTATGATGATAATGCTCCTCTAGCTATACAATTAGCTTCTGAAGCTGGAATTTCAAATTTCACAATATTTTTCTGTCCTACAAGCAGGATATGCATCTGTTCCTAAGAAGCCTTCACAGTTAAAATCTGAACTATTTAATGCTATTTCCAACAAGAATGGGATTGAAGAAGTCAGACATACCAGAAACGGAAAACTAATTATCACTACAAATGATTATAAAACTGCAACCGAAATTTGTAAAATCGAAACAGTATTAAATGTCTCTGTGATTCCCCAAATGCAAATTGAACAATGCACTACGAAATTTACTATCCCGTTCATATCAGTGGACGAAAGTCTATAAAATCTTGCATTAGAAATTGAAAATAACGGCCTCATTGTATCTCAAATACGACGTTTAAAAAAAAGGGATCTTCAGAGCTTTCAGAAACTATCTTGGTAGGAGTCTACGGACATAAAATCCCATCTCAAATTAAAGTTTTTATCTATTGTAAATGTAAAGATTTTTGTGCATAAAGTTCGTCAATATGGAATTTGTTTTAAATTTACACACGCAATAAAAAATGTAAAGTACAGTCAGCTTTATGCAGATTCTGTGGCGCACATCACAATAGTAATCCTTGTTCAATTAAAGTCCCATATTGTGTAAACTACAAAGGACCTCATGCTTCAGGTGATCCTCCATGTTCATCTCGTGAAGAAGAAACTCGGTTTTTAAAATTTAAGGCAATAAACCATCTATCTTTTATTGAAGCAAGAAGACAATTTAAAAGCTCTAAAACCAATTTTGATACAATTGTAAAGTCTAATCAATCAGAAATTATTTACTCATGCTAAAATAAATGATAGTCACCTCAATACTAACGAAATTTGAAGAGTCGGTAGACAAAAAAATCTTAGCTATTCAAACCCAACAAGAAGCCATTCTTAATACTATTTTCCAAAAATTTGAAGAAACTGTTAGCAAAATTTTTTAAACTAGAAGTCTCTCGTCATCCTCTGCTAGAAGGAAAACTCGGAAAAGTAGTCGAATCAAAAAACAGACATCAAACCCTAGTAATAGTGACATTCATTTCGATCCAATTTTATCTGTGAACAGTGCATTTAATTTTGGAAACTCTTCTGAAAAACAGTCAGAAATAATTGAAAATGCAAAAAATTCAGAAAGGGAAGCAATAAAGCTTCCTAACAGATGGGACGCAACTTCTATGCTTGGTGCATCAATCCTTAGAAGTCAAATTAGAATCATAATAATTGTAACATTTTTCATGCTCTCATTAATTTCGTGGAATGCTCGAAGTGTTCTCAATAAGCGCCCATACATGAAACTTCATTATTTTAATTCTGCAGACGTTATTGCAATACAAGAAACTTGGTTTAAAAAAAGTTGACAAGATATCTTTATTAAACAAAATAATCTTTTCTCAGGATAAAGAAGATTGCTGAGGTGGCGGCCTTCTCCTAGCAGTAAATAAAGACTTTACAAAAAGGCAATTTTCTCCTATCCGTCACTCAGATGATGGCAGAGAATTCTAAGCAGTCAAGATCACAGTGGCAACGGCTACAATAACAATTTTTAATGTGTGCACATTCCTCCTGGCAAATTTTATTCAGAGTGGCTTCATAGCATAATTCAAGGAATTCAGCCTCCTTATATGATCATAGGAGATTTCAATATTAGACATACATCATTAGGAAGCTGTTCCACTTCATCAAGGGCAAATGACTTTCTTGAATGGATTCAGGAAGAGAATTGCTGCCTTCTGAACTCTGAAATTACAACACATTACGGTCCACATCATAAACCTTCACTCATTGATTTCAGCTTTGTGTCACCAGACATTTATCACCTTAGTCATATTGAAGTTCACCCAGATTGCTTTGGAAGTGATCATTTACCATCGAAAACTAGCATATCTATTGGAGATATTGATCATATACCGAATACCGAATAGATCACGTATCCTGTGGTCAGAATTCTTTGCTTCCATCAATACTGATCATGAAATTTTTAATCTTCACTCCATTGAAAAATTCAATTATCTCTGCATAAATAAACTTCACAAATTTCGAAGATGGCAGAAATTGCCATGTAAACCTAATCCCCCATGGTGGTCTTCTAGGTGTGGTTATCTCCTGCACCAAAAAAAGACGTCTTTGGCGTAAAGCTAAACGCACATGTGATAAGTGCGTTTGGATGGCATATAAAAGAACTGCAGCAGAACTACATCGACTACTCATATATCTCTTTCCAAAATATTGGGACTAAATAATAATTTCAGTTGGAACATCAAAAAATATTTTCAACTTATTAAAAAATCTCCTAAATAGAGTTACAGTATCTCCAACTTCACATATGATCCTATTACATAATAATTTTCCAGTGACAGATCCTACTCATCAAGCAAATATGTTTACAGACTTCTACACTCGTTCACCAATTTTAGAGGTTATTTCACTGGATTTAATTACAAGTGAGGATTTCTCTTACAATAACTCCTTTACTGCATCTGAACTCCAAGAAGCTTTGGCAAGATGCAAAAACTCGTCTAATGGTCCAGATAAGATATCTGCAAAAATATTAAAAGGCATTACTACTACCAACCTAGATTGATTACCTCCTCTCCCTGATGAATAAATCGTGGCTTACAGGTATTGTACCAGAAATATGGAAATACTCCATTGTTATTCCAATCTTAAAACCGGGAAAGATGGCCAATCTTGTGGCATCATACAATCTTATATCTCTGACTAGTGTCATGTGTAAATTAATGGAAAGAATGATTTTGAAGAAATTTATTGACCATATTTCAACCATATCTTTCTTTCATCCCAATCACCACGGATTTCTGCCACATGGAGGTTGTGACAATGTTTTATTCATCATACATCATCACATAATCTCTGCCAGATCCTCTAGAAAATTTGTTATCTTGGTTGCAGTGGATATTTCCCAGGCCTATGATTCAGTTTGGCCAGACGGCCTAGTTTATAAATTACTTCAAGCAAACATCATAGGAAACGCTGCTTTGTGTATTCAACAGTTCATTACAGCTCGCCATTTTCAAGTAAAGTGGAGAAATAAGCTATCTTCATCAGCCACCTCATATAGGGGAGTTCCACAGGGGAGTGTGTTATCACCTTTCCTGTTCTCAGCGTTTATGGCAGATCTCTACGATATCCTTCACCTTGACATCAAATGCTTCATGTACGCTGATGATATATTCCTACTATATGAATCTGTTAGCTTGGGAAAACTTCAGCAGAAACATCTGCACTTGGAATATTACAAAAATGGTGTCAATAAAGGAAGTTATTGATAGACCCACAAAAATTTTCTATGATTAACTTTTCTTCAAAACGACAACAACCTAATTTCAACTTGTTTATCAACAATCATCCTATTTCCTGGAGTAAAAATATTCGAATTTGGGGATTACATTTTTCACACAGTTTATCTTTCCGTCATCATTTTCAGGAAAAGAGAAAAGCTATATCAAAAAAAGTTGAATGCTTTGAAAGGTATCGCAGGTAAAAGATGGGGTGCTCGTACCGCTCATCTTCTTCAAATCGTGAAATCCTTTATTGTCTCCAGTCTGGATTATGGATGTCATATATTCACTTCAACATGCACAACAGACCGCAAAATCCTTGAAATTGTATGTCACACTGCCTTAAGAATTGCCACAGGTCTTCCTAAGTGAATCCCCATACCGATAGTTCTACAAGAAGCAGGAGAAACTTCGCTTCACTCTAGATATGAAATGCTCTCCTTAAACGTTTACATTCGGAATTTAAGCAAATCATCATTATCCCCCTGTGCTTCAGCTTGGGAAAAGCTAACTTACAATCGAGTCAATCGTAATCATCCTCTGGCCATTAAAGCCAAATTGTGGCTCGACCAACAAGGAATAAATACCTCGTGCATATTAAAAGTCCCAACTGGCAGGCCAGAAATGTTAAAAAAAATATCCATTTGCTTTTCGAGTCTCCCTTTTCAGACTAAATCATTGCCAAAATATATAATGTAAGTAATTTCACCAAGTTTGCGAGTCATCATGGTAGACAGATACGATGATTTTTACAGATGCTTCCAAGCAGGGATCAACTGTGGGCATTGCAATAGTCAATTTTACAACTAGTTTATCAATAACAAGGAAAATTAGTTGCATAAACTCCATCTTCTCAGCAGAGGCTGTAGCAATGCTTATTGCAGGCTCTAAATTTGCACTGAACCCAAAAAATATGTCATTTTCACAGATTCACTTTCTTGCATCTTTGCTCCTTCAGATTGTTCCAGGACATCACCAACTATTATTCAACTACTTCGATTCCAAATGATTCAATCTACTCAAAAGTGCTTATCAATACAGTTAGTTTGGGTTCCCAGACATTCAGTGATTGCAGTTAATGAAATTGCAGACTCATTGGCGAGAGCAGTAACTGTGAGTTATTATGCTACTCGATCTATTTCTCCTGAAGATCTGAAACAACACATCAAGAAATATTACTTTAAAGAAAGTCTCAATCAATAGAAAAATAGCAAATATGCTGAAGCATTCACTCATCTCACATCTATTCGCAAAAATCATAGGCTGTTAACAAAATCGCGACTAGAAGACGTATGGCTGACCAGAGCAAGAACAAGATCTTTTCCTACCAATTCGATTCTATTTAGATTTAAACTCTGACATACAGACCGCTGTCAGTGCGGTGAACCTGAAACCATAGATTATATTCTCCTAAATTGTCCTTTATACGAATATCTGAGGAATCAACTACGGAAAAAATTAGGAATAGGAGCATTATCAATTTCTTGGATATTTGAACTATCTACAAATCCGGAAACTAAAATTATTGCATGCTGTGAATTTCTACGCCTGTCCAACAAATTCTAATTTTAATGAAAAAAAAAGTTACAACTCAAAATCCACCTTGAACTATTTTCTAACACGAATTTATAAATCCGAATGTTTTCTTCACACATCAAGACGTCTCTGTTAGTGATCACCGAACTCAACTGACTTAACTTAAATAAGGTTAGTCGATTGACTATATAAATCCTCTCCAAATACCTTCTTCAATGAGAGCTTCAATGAGAGCATCTTAGCATAAAGCTCCGAAAGTGCCCGCCCGCCTACCTACCTACCTACCTACCTACCTAACTACAGGTGACGTCAGAAAACATTCCGAGAGAACTTACAGAAAGTTAGAAATATTTGGCATGGCACAGGCGAGAAAGCATATTATTTATCTTCTTCTTTTGTATTTTCTTTTTTCCTCCCTTCGAAATAATGTTTGCGATTAACTTTTATCAATGTTTTTATGATAAAGATTAATTTATGAAAAATCTTCACAAAGGTCATTAAATTAATTTTTGAATATTAAATACATTTTTATTAAATTATTTTCTAATGATGATAAAGTAAAGAATTTATTTTATAAAAATGAACATTTTTATAAAATTTAAGAAAGTTTATTAATTTTATGAAATTATATAGATCGAAGATATTTGTGGGGTTCAAAAGATATGACTTATTTTGACAAACATAAAAAATTTTTTATTCTAAGAAATAAGTCATATGTTTTACAAAATATTTGAAAAATCTGAAACGAGTTATAATTTAGATTAATACTAAACATGGATTTCTTTTATGAGAAGGGAATAAATTGAAATTCAGAATCTTATCATTTTTTTTATTTAAATGTATCTTTAAATTAATTTAGATAAAATACACAGAAGAACATATTCTACATTTAAATATATTGTATTTAAAGTCATTGAAAACATTGATTCTTGTGTTTAATACATATAACTGAAACAGTCATTTTGATGCATTTATATGTTACTGAGATTGTTTATGTGTAATAGATTTTTAATAAAATAAATTCATTATTAAATTTTAAATTAAAGAAATATTTGTTAACAATTCATGTAAATATTGCTGAGCCAAATTAAGTTTAAATATAAAGATACAATAATGTAGACATTTTTTGACCGAGGATTAAGGTCTTAGAAAGCATTTATGGATATCTGTATGTGTATCTACCATTTATTTTTGATTACACAGCTAAAAGTATTTTATATATATATATATATATATATATATATATATATATATATATATATATATATATATATATATATATATATAGGTAGGTAGGTAGGTAGGTAGGTTAGATTTTTAAGGATTCAGGAATGCATTATTATATTTTTTGTTTTTCATAAAAAATAATTTACAGGAAAAATATTGTAATACTATTTAAATGGTGTTGATAATTTGCTTTCCATTTATTCAAAGACTTATAGTTATTTTTATAAGATTTATAGTAATTATAAAAAATCATCTCAAATATATTTATCTAAAAATGTAATCATATTACCTTCACAGCAATGATGCAATTCAATGAGCTTGATTTAATTTAGATTAGGAAATAAACACTAGTTTTGTTAAATAATGAGTTTTCAATATTTTCAAGAAAGTTATCAAAATATAAAAAAATGTCAAAAATAACACATTCTAAGTTCCACTATAAATAAATTAACATATATATATATATATATATATATATATATATATATATATATATATATATATATATATATATATATATATATATCAGATGTTTGATGAATAAGCACTCATAATTTCTCAAAACTGATATTGCTCATCAGTCAAAATGTAAATATTAATTCCATATGTAGACCTTAATGGTATACATCAGGATAAATTATATATTATTGTAAGGATTTTCTATATAAATTAATTACTAACAAATGTCTGTATAAGTAATTTCTACATTTCAATAAAACTTAAGTTTTAATTATTCATCATTCGAAATTTAATCATATTACCGTAATAATTAATTTTAATACCATGATTTCCATAATTTATTACATAATATAATAAAATTAATTTTATCTTTGACTTATTAACACTGGACTGTTGAAATTAGTCCATGTTTTTGAAATCAATTTCCAGCATGTACAGTTTGTGTATTAATATTAGTTTTTGTACTTAAATGAATAACCAAGAGTTTTATGTATACATTTATACAAATAAATTCTTATGATGAACAGAAAGTAAAAAAAAGGTACTTTTTCACCATAACCCTGCTTATGAACCTAAAGAAATAGCTTCAGTTCAACAATTAATGGAGTTGAATCCCACTTTGGGCTTGGATAGTGATTCAGAATCCACTTTAAACCATAGATCTAGCTTAATTAGTCACACATGCATAAAATATAAATAAAATATTTTTATTATATTTAGTATTTTCTAAAAATGTAAACTTTTTAAACAATATATGATAAAAATGGAATATTTAGGACTGTAATTTATAATTTTTTTTTCTTTCCCATTATTAGGATTATTGATGGGGTGTAATGGAAAAGTACAATAAAAAATATTGTTTTAAGTACTGGTATTTTCTAAGTTGTGAAACTTGTTAACTGGGTTGGGTTATAATTCTTGACAAAATTGTTAATGGATAAAATATGTCTTCAGATCTTAAAAATGATCAAATCCTTATTGTAATTAAACGTAAACTTATTTTTAAAGTGTAAGTATTTTTAACCTCAATATACATTATAAAAATAGATATGAACTGAATAACCTTCTATAGTTGGGGTGACTAGTTTATGTTTGCTGACAAAATTGACATCAGAAAACAAAAGTGGTAATACATAAAACTAGAAAAATGTGTATTAATAATTTCTTGACTTGCATCGAGAACTATATAAATAAATTTTGAAAGCAAATTTCTCCAAGTTGTAGATAGGAATTCCATATTTTGATTTGATTATCATTAGTGAACAATCTTGTGCAGTAAAGTGGAAATAAAACTTCCATTATTTAAAGCTTGAAAAAAAATGATAATAACTTCTATTTTAAAAATATTAAATATTTAGTCACTTTTAGTCACTGAATGAGATAATATTTTAAACTTAAACTTTCTTTTCCTCCTAAAATCTTGAGCTGGAGATTGCAAAAATTTGCATGTTACACAACAAATGGGGAGTTTTTCATGATTTTATCAAGTATCTAGGCTTCATTGTAAATCATTGTTTTTACAGAATGAATTTTGATAAATAAAAACTAATAAACATAAAAAGAGAGCAAAAAGATATTTACCAACAAAATGGATAACAATCTCTGAAGTAAAAAAATAAAAATGCGAAAATCACAACAAATGAAAAATTTTTCCAAATAAAAACAATCACCTGTTTCTTTTGTGTTTGACATGATGCAAATCTAGGGTTAATAATAATTACGTTAAAAATCTAGGATTATTATTATATTAGAACAAATGAAGAATATTACTTACAATATTGTGTAGTGTCCAATTATAATCCACAAATTAAGCAGCAAAAAGCTAAGCGAATGGACAAAATTTTAGAAACAATTAGTCACCAACGAGACGTACGGTGAAAGAGCTATGAGACGACTGAAATCGACTCCGTAAACGGCTAACAGATAAACTTGAATGTTTATATAAACATTCAAGTTTAAAACCATTCATTGGATGCACGAAAAGAACTGATGGGACATTGTTGAACGGAAACCGCGCTTTAAGAGTACCGCGTTATAGGAGGGCTGTCGCAATTTCAACTCTCCGTTATATGGAAACCGCGTTTTGAGAGTACCGCGCTACAGGAGGGTTGACTGTATATTAAAAGATCTTTGGATTTCCCACCTGTTAATTCTAAATGCAGATACAGATCCTTCATTAGAATCTGAAAACACTCTTCACCGAAAACAAAACACTTTATTTGCTGAAGGACCTTCTGTACACATTGTAAAATTCTTTTCTAAACTTGTAGTTTCTTTTATTGAGTAGGAAAGCAGAAAGTCTAAGTTGCTAAGCACCTAAAGTTACATTTTCTTTGCTACTTTGAGGACCACTAGTAATGCCTCTTTCATAAGCAGGCGAAGCTGTAGAGCTTACATGTGACAGTTGAGATGGCACAATTTTAAGTTTATTGTCATACGTCCTTTCTTGGGTGATTTTCAGAGTTCATGAAAGGAAAAAAAGACTTTTTAACAAGAATGGATAATTGCAGCAAAATTATTTTCGGAAACAGTGTAGTTATAAGGAAAGGATACTTGACTACTTTTTTCTCTTGGGAGTTAATGTGTTCCTTCTCAATACCGATATGCTTTCATAACCTAAACGCGAATTTCAAGACAGGCATGGCATTTGGAATGTTCATTCATGATATGGTGGACCCTGTTATATCAAGGATCACAAACTGTGTACTCCAACATGCTTATTCTTTAACTCTTAAGCCAATGTAAATGCTTCAAAGGCTTGAATTGGCAAATAATCATTGTCTTGCTCCCTTGTTCATGTGCTGAATATTAAATTTCTACGCTTCTAAAAGCTTTTAAAATATTAGTTTTCCCTTTGATTAGTTTTAAGGTGGAATTTTTTAATGATTATGAACATTATTCTTCGCCACACAATCAACTACACTGCTAGCCATACAAATTATAACACCAAGAAAGACAAGAGGTACCATAACAAAAGTTATTTTGTGGATAACATGTTGACCAAGTAAAAAATAATTAAATTTATAGACTTTTGAGAAGTGTGGTGCCTACAAAATCAGCAGCCAGAGTAGCTGCCATTGATGGATGTCACCACTGCCACATGCCTCGGCATTGATGTAAATGAACATAGTATGTCTTCTTGGGGTACAACAGACCAAGCAGCTTTCATACGTTACAAAAGTTGATCTGATGTGCCAGCTAGGTATTTAATGTGAGTCAATCGTTGAGCAATCATGGACCAAATGTTTTCTATCGGTGGAAAATTCGAAGAGAGAGCCATCTAGGGAAGCAACTGAAGAAGAACACTTGGGCAATGCATGCCACGTGTGATAGTGCATTATCCTGTTGAAATATGTCTGTTGGCAAGCCCATATGGTAAGGAAGGACAATTGGCTCCAACAATTCGGAGATGTAGCTCTGGCTGTTTAAAGTACTGACAATGCATACTACAGGAGTGCGAGAGTGATATCCAATATCGTCCCATACCATAATACCCAGTGCATTACTAATGTGGCGGTGCATAACGCAGATGTTCAGCATCCTCTCTCCATGGTGTCTCCAGTCTTAAGCGTGACCATCGTGGTGTTGCAGACAGAAGCGTGACTTATTAGTAATTTAATTTTATTCCATTTGCCATTCACATCCTTCATTCATCACACCATTGGTGGCGGTGACATCTGGGGTTATGTGTCAAGGATAGACGAAGAAATGGATATCTTGCAGACAAACAATTGCTGGAAACGGTGTCGAATGGTTCGCCCAGACACTGGGATGATGCGTTACAAACGGAATGTGCTATGCTATGGTTAGTGATGTGGCTGAGCGATCCGTCACTGCGATGCGCGTAACTTGTCTGTTATGACGTGAAGTGACGAACTGAGGTGGATGCGATCGAGCACGTCAGTCCGTCGTACCCAGTATCTAACGATCACATATCCGCTTTATTGTTGTTTGGTGTCATCCAACACGATTACCGATTTTCCTGAAAGATAATCCACAATCTCGGTAATCCACTATCCTTCCTCTGTCGAATTTAGATATTTGATCAAAAATGATAGCTGTTTTCTAAAAAGTACAATTGGTCATTTTTTCCCGAAAAAAACCACAAGAAAAACACAATTGCCGAACTTGAAATTGTCGAGATCTCCAACCCTTAAATGGCGCTTTAAAGTAGCGCCACAGGCGCGCGTGTTGAGCGTCTGAGCTGAAATTCTAATCATTTGCATACTTCATTTCCGCAAATGCATGTTGTAAATTTCATGTTATTTGCATGCTTCCTTCATGGTATTTCATTTACGGTGGCCACTAGTGTATTTTTAACTAAATCTTTAAAATTTGGTGCTCACCTAATTATCCCTTTAACTATTCTATAGCTTCTAATGATTGATACATTGCGTGTGATAAATTGTGATATAGTAAATTGTTGTTGTAAAATACTGTAAAAATTTCTCTGATAATAGGATATTTTTAAAGTCACTGATTTCTTTTTAAATTATTCTGATGGCAAGATATTTGTGTTTATATATATATGAATACATATAATTTTAAATTTAATTTTATCTATCACCACTTACGATTATATTTTAATGAAAAAATTGTTGGAGAATTATCTCAAGATTTTTTTTAAAGTGTCACAATTTTTCAAATATTGCCGTCTGATGATCAATTAGGATTTGGATCTTGGGTAAGTAATTTGCCAATTCAATTATTTATTTCTGAATTTTACGAGAAATTAGAATATAGTATATATGGATGTTATTTTTTTCATTTGACAATTTTTTTAGGCTTGACGTAGTACAGCTAAGTACAACACTAATTTCTGATGCTGAAAATGAATCTTGGAGCAATACAAACTGTAAATTATTTTATTATTTCTATATATTCATCATTATTTTAATTAAAATTTATAATAATTTATATTATTTTTGTTGGAAAAGGCCATTATAATAACACAAATAATAGTGAAAGCTGGTCGTCCTGATATCAAATATTGATGAGAAGAACTTTCTTTTTTGGAGCTTAAGTAGACCTCGAGTGTATTCCTTCATATTTACAGGAGGATACATTGTTATTTGCTGCTATAGATTCAGTCAGGGAGCTATTCCATTTTCTGATTTTAGATCAGATTACTCAAAGTTTGAATTGTGACATGGTCAGATTTTGCATTCAAGCTGATGATTTAGACAAACCAATAGCTATTACGCTAATGTTATAATCACTTTAGAAACATTAATGACAGTAGTACTCAAAGTACTATAGTCAAAGAGCCAAATTTCATTGAACTTAGGAATTACTTGAGTATCTTCATGATCGAAAGAGAATCGAGAATAGGTAAAATATAAATTATGAAATCAATCTCTTTAATAAAAGATATATTTTAAGTATACTTTCAGATAATGATTAAATTGTGTTGTAAAAGCAAAAATTTTGCTGTGACAAAATCATTTTATTAACTTTGTCATATTTGAAGAATAATGTCATGGCATGATCATTACTTTGCAAGTTCATCCTCACCTTTCACTTTGAATACAGCTTGACAACTCTATGAAGTAGCAGCAATACATTTGGATCCTTGTACATATTCAAAGGTTTCAAAAATTGAACCACATTCAGAACTTTAAATTGTTGTATTTTCAATAGAAAATATAAATTAATATTTGTAATAAGTGTGTAATCATAAGTTAACTACATTTTAATTTGACAAACTTTATTTTTAGATAAAGTATACATTTCTTAAATTCTTGTGCAGTTGATTGATGATTAGGATAAGCATTCCACGGTATTCAACATCCTATGACAAAATAATTTAGCACAAGGTGCCGAATACTCTGGAATACTAATTGTAGTTATTATGTAATACTAATATATACGATTACTATATTCCTCTCTCTTAATATACCTTTCTAAATAAATCGTATATGCGTATATGCATAACCCTCCATAGAATAAATGTATAAAAGCATTACATCCAAACAATCCAGGAGTATTTATGATATGGTGAATGATGCTACTTAACTCTATCGTTTTGATCACATGAAATTATGAAACGTTCTTTCATTCTCGAACACCAAATAAATCTAAAAGTAATATGAATAACTATTTTGTATTCAGTGCATCAGTTAGTTTAGTATTAGTTTCTTGTCTATATTGAGAGGACGAATCAGCAATACGATACGAGCAAATTCTTAAATTTATGATTACGAATTAGCGACACTGAGCATTTCACACTTTAGGCCACGGCGAAGGTTTCATACATCTAAATTTTACTGTTCTTCACTTGTTTTCCAGATGAAAATTATAAATAGGATGTCACCGTATTCATCCTGGGTTTCCAAAAACATGCGTATATTAAGTTTCTTCAATGCCATCCTATTCTTCAGACATGTCCTATATTGAATACGTGTGGAACTGAAGTTTGGCTGCTTCGGGGCAATATCGATAGCATACAATGTAAGATGAAATAAATGGTTATGCTATGGGATTTGACTCACTACTAAAGATTACTGTATGACTTACTTAGTAATTATATAATTTCACATTTTAATCATTCCTTTTATTAAAATCCATTTCAATATAATGATTCGTTCTCGAAGAGTTAATTGTTCGTCCATATATTTTGAAGTATTTTCTTTAATACACCATTTCTCCATCAATGTTTTTGCTGACTCTGCTAGATTCTCCTTTTCACCAGAGAAAACTAAAGTAATAAATACTTTCTTGCATTTAAGATAAAGAGAATAAAATTAAATGTAACTAAAATGTGAATTAAAATACAAAGACAAATAAAAGCTATCCTTTTTATTTTGTGGGATATATATTTCATTTTTATCTTAATGGATCTTCAATATTATAACCATTTCGAAGATATTACTAATACTGTCAAAATTATTATAGTTTAACACATGAATAAAGAATTGGTGAATGTCCAAAAGTTAAATATGTAAAAATTATATAAATTTAAAACTACTTTACATCAACAAACTATTAAAAAATATTATATCACTGAATCATTTGACATTAATGTAATTAAAGTAACCGTATATAGAATTCCTTTATATCTTTAAAAGATGTGAAAATGTGTATGTGAGACAGGGTAATTAAATATTTTAACACTATAGATAAGAAAAGTTTTAATTAAAAAAGAAAAACTTCAATTTTACACAAAAAATCTGTAATTTAAATCATAATTTCAATTTTTTTTTGTAACATATAATATAGATGGACATAATTTCTCTCTTACATCAATAAATCATAACATTTTTCACCAATAGCAAAAATCTTAAGGGATTCATAATCTTTTTTTAAGTTCTAATCCAAAATCTTGAAATATTCTTAAATTCTACAAGTGCATAAAACCTCAAATTTTACAAAACCGTTAAATAAAAGTAATAAATAAAAACGAAGATTTTTCGATAAATATGAAGTATTAATACTGAAGGGTAGAAGAGAGTTATAGTATACATATATATCAAATCTTAATGTGTCATAAAAATGTATGAATGCGAGTTTTGAAAGTATTAGATAAATTTAAAAAAATACAAATGAAGATTTAATTTCATCATAAGTATACTTGAAAATTATTTATCTGGTACACGAAACAATTTTAATTTATTTTAAAGGTAATTATTGCTATTGACAATTCCACTAATAATACCGAACTTGTGTGTGTATCTTACACACAAGTTCGGTATTATTAGTGGAATTGAACACACAAGTTCGGTATTATTAGTGGAATTGAACACACAAGTTCGGTATTATTAGTGGAATTGAACACACAAGTTCGGTATTATTAGTGGAAACTTAAGGTACACGTTGAAAGCGTCAATTTCGACCAAAGATGATAAATTTATTTTATTCTTTCGTTAAATAAGAAATTTAAATAGCTTTCTAAAACAGGTTTGTTTTTGTCTCTACGTTAATTAGATTCCGAGATATAAAGAATTTCGTAAAGATTAGGAAACCAAAACAACATATTTAAAGGACCAGAAATGGGCGTTTAAAGGTCAAGAATGATGTTAAAAATAAGTTTAATCAGTGTTTAATTTTGAAATATAAATTTAGTAAGAGCTTTTAAAAGATACATAAAATAATTTCTGTTCCGGAAATCAGTCAGAAAATCAAATAAAAAAATTAATCAGCAAATGTGAGAATTTCTTATAAAGACACAACATTTTAATCTTTAAATGTGATTTTCTCAGAACTGTCTTATACCTATAATTTGCACGCTTCAAAAACGATAACTCAAAATATTTTTATAATATCACTATGGAATTTCATGAGCGTGATCTGTATATTGTTTTCTAGGCAATGTACTAAAAGTATTTTAATCACTAAAATATTTCCCAAAGTATGGCCTGTTATTCGAATAATGGCATAGAAATTTTGGCTGAAATTTCAGTATAAATATTCAATTGGCTGTAATTTTTTTATTTTTTAACAAAAACTTAAAATTTTAGTACATGTTCTAGATGACAACATATAGATTATTTGGTATTAATTTTTTTCAAATATGTTTAATAGTTTTTGATGTAGCATTTTTTAAACTTTTAAAAAAATGCTTAAAATTGTATACATGTTTAACATTTCTGAAGAATAATATTGGAATATACCAAATTTAGTAGCTCAATATTAATGTTTTCTAAAGTAAGATTAGAAAAAATCGTTACAATGTATATTGTAACGATTTTTTTCTATGCAGTGTATTGTACCAAATAATCTATATGTTTTATAGATTATTTGGTATTAATTTTTTTCAAATATGTTTAATAGTTTTTGATGTAGCATTTTTTAAACTTTTAAAAAAATGCTTAAAATTGTATACATGTTTAACATTTCTGAAGAATAATATTGGAATATACCAAATTTAGTAGCTCAATATTAATGTTTTCTAAAGTCAGATTAGAAAAAATCGTTACAATGTATATTGTAACGATTTTTTTCTATGCAGTGTATTTAAAAAAAGTGTTCTGAACGTGTTCGGGTACCTTAATACCAATTAAGAGTATTTAAGGATCGTTTCTGAGAACTTTTTTTCTGAACATTCTGAGAACATCACCAACTAAATTCTCACATTTTACCATGTTTTAGAGTGATATACTAAAACACTTTTTATGATACTTTCGCGTTTAGCATATTTACTTGAAAAAATATGAAATATGGATTTTGAAATTAATAATGTCATAATTTTTTCACCAACTATGTCGTATTACCACATGTGATAATCTATTTCTGTAAATTAAATAAATTTCATTGTAATTGTGTTTAATGAACACAAAGATATTTAAAGATAATAATATTTATAAGGAATTTTATTAGTACCTAGTTAAACTGATTTTTTTAAGTTTCAAGTTTAAAGCTAAGCAGTTTTTTTTTTCCATTAAAAGATTTGATAAATTCGTATTGAAGTTAAGGGACTTGATTTTCTATCATTTATTGATATATATTGCCGGCCAACTTGTCCAGTGGTCAGCGTTCCTGACTACGGATATGGAAGTCCTGTTTTCGAATCGCGGTTCAGGCATGGATGTACTTTCTCTATCCTGTCTTTGTCCTTTCCTTGTGTGTGAATGAGGTGTGAATGTCTTCCACACCTATAAACGGGTCCCTATGGCATGTGTGTGTACTGAAGAAGTCGAACCAAATACGGTTCAGATGGAAAAGTGGAGCAGCGCACCCCAATTTGCCAGCCTAGCTGGCACACGAGAACAACAAAAATGATGTATATTGATATCTTTCCCAAAATTCAAATTCGTGGATTGGAACCTTCAATCTTCAGTTATAAATGTATTTTGTAGTTTGGGCCACAAAGTCATCTGAAAAAAATATTAAGAAATTTATGCTGACTGCATTTACTAAAAGAAGACCAATTTGATCGAGATAGGAATGTCGAATTGAATATCTTTATTCACAGTAGTTTTGCTAAATAAACAAGAATTTTTTCGTTGAAGAAGACCACTTCGAAATGTTGTAAAATATATAATGAAGTGTAAAAAAATAATTTTGTCACTTTCTCACAAATTAGTTATATAGATAAATACATTTAAAAGGTACAAATAATTAATTAACAAACTTCTATAAGTAAAAAAAAAGTAAAATATACATCATAGATATTAACTCTGTTCATATAAAAATCTAACATTTAATAGAAAGGAATTTAGTGAATTTCAAGACAAATATGAAAATTGTTTTGTATGTTTTGGGTGTAATTGTATTCTTTAATTTTTAGTTAGCCGAGATAAAAAAAAAAATCTTTTTTGCAATTTCGTTTCTAGTAAAGGATATGTATCTTTAAATAAAGCTTGCTTGCCTCAATAATGGTGCTTTTGGATATAAAACTTGTGTATGAAGTGCCTCAAAACTGAATTGTGTGTGGTGATGGGAATAATTTTTTGCTTTAAAACCTTTAATGATAGCAAAGCGTCTCTAATATTAATGGTGTTAATATTTTAAAATTAAAGAACATATTAAACATATTATTAAATTACTAAATAAAATAAATAATTAAAAACTAAATTTCTCTAGAATGTTTATAGTTATTCCTATTCTAAGAAAAATGTGTAATCAGCAACAATAAAGGTTAAAGACTTGTATTCAAATAAAACGCAATCCATTCCAGTATATGTAACATACAGGTGTATTAAATTTTATAAAAATAGTTAATTTACAAAAATTAAGTTTTGGTTATCACAAATTACGAATGTATAAATTAATAACTGAAGTTGTAGAGTAAATTTTATGAATATTATATGAATTAACAATTAACCGATTACATTTAAATATCACATGTTTAAAAATCACAAAAAAAAAAAAAAAAAAAAAATGCATAAACTTCGAAAATCTATTTATATCAACTGTAAATAAAGCTTCGTTTAGTTATTTTAAATGTCTAATAAAATGTATGCTTGTCAAGAAAAAAGCAGTATACATAGGTAAATTTAAATTTAAGATGTTTTATTTCAAATATAAATACATGGTATTTTCATCATGCTAAAATCATTGAAAAATATTCTGCTGTAACTCAGAAGTTCAGTTTCGTATTTTCCAGTGAATCTTGCACGAGGGTCTGTTATGCTGAACAATTTGTTAATAGGAATTTTTAGACTAATGTAATGTATGGAATGATTAAAAAAACATTTTCATATAACTTGTGTTCATTTTAGAATTGATATTTCTTAAGAGCATTTATCAATATTTAAAGCTCCATTAAGATATAAATGCTTCAAATTTCACTTTTTCTATTGAACACTGAATAAAAGTTTTTCAAAAAATCAATAGTATTTTTTATGTATGGAAATTATTAAATATAGTGATCTTTATAGACAATAAAACGATACATAAATGATACTTGATTCAATTGTTTGTTTTAAATGGAAAAGTAAAAAATAAAAAGCAAAAAAATAGAAAATGTTTATTTGAATAGTCATTCACTTGCAGAATACTAATGACAGATATTCTTAATATAATCTATTATGTCTAATTTCTGTGTAGTTTGTGATTCAACGGTTAGTTTTTTCTGACGAGGGATAATTAGACTCGGACCTAAAGTTAAAAGAGATTTTGAACCTCTTAGAAACTTTCACGTTTATTCGAAACCATGAACAATGCATCCAGCCAAACCTAGTAGTGTCTAACTTAAAGGCAGGAACGAACTATTTGACTGCCACATTAGTTAATCAACTGGGGTAATCAAATAGTTCATTTGAATTCACTTATTTGAAATTCATTTAAAAAAGAAATATTGAAAAACTATTCTTTACCAGAATTAAACGTATTACTTTTTTTATCCCTCATTTTAAGATAAATTTTCTTGTACCATTGGTATTGTGTTCATTATATCTTATTTGTTATAAAATAAAAAAAAATTCTGAAATTTTATTTCCCCTTATAAAATTTAATAAAACTAATTTTAAGCTTAACACCAACATTTTAAAAATCCTGAAAATAATCCTAAAATGTTGAAAACAATGAAAATATAAAAATTTTAATATCTTTTTTAAGTACCTGAAAAGGATGCTTATCATTCTGAAGCTTACCATAGCCTAGTGGTAGGACAATGCTCTTAAGAGTGAAAGTCCTGGGTTGTCGGGGTGAGTGCTTGGAAGTTTTCCGTGTTTGCTGTCTTTCACCGTAATTGGCTTTGATGTAGTAATGAATACGAACCACTGTCTGAAAATTTCTCTCGAAAAACAATTTAACGTTAGATATTAAAATATTATACAACGTCCTTGGGTCGTTATTCTGTGCAGTAAGCAATTTCAAAGGATGTTGGTTAACTAAATTTCTAATAAAAGTCTTGCTTATCCCTTTTATTTATAAAAATACTTATTAATTAATTACAAATCTGAAATATATTATATTTTAGATTATATTATTTTATAACTATATTCCTTCGTATGTAAAATTGGATCTCAATATTTGCTAAAAACTAAAACGTTTAATTAATTTTAAATTTTAAACACATTTGAAAAAACTTATAATAAATATTTTTATTCTTAAAAGAATAGTTTAAATTTTGATTCTTAAATGAGTTATAAATCATAGAATTCTATTTTTTGTTCACACACACAATAATCTTAAAAATAGAAGAGAAATTTGTGATAGTATAGATTTCTAGAATGAAATCGTAAAAAGTTATAGTTAACTAACAAAATGTCTTCTTATCTAAATGAATATCCTTTTATGAATTATACTTAATTATTTTTCATAAACTCCGCGTGAAGTGCTTAAAGAAATTCTGATAGAAAAATACAGAAAGTATTAAATTCCATGCAAATATATATATTTTACACTTACGAAATAACGCATTTAAATATTATTTTAATTTTCCATGTAAAAAACTATTTGCAGGGAGTGTTTCGAAGAAAATTTTTTATTTAAATAAAGTTGTCAAGAATTTAATAGAAGAGCAAACTCAATGAGAAAAATATTAATTTAAAACATCTACACGTTTCTTAAACATTTTTTTAAAATTTAAAACATCTACACAGAATAAAATGCACTTAGATATCCTTTACCAAATTATTTAAATTATTACCTTAATTTCTTTCGTTTTTAAGTATTTTAATCCAAAACAATTTATTAAAAGAAAAAGAAAAATAATGCACTCATAAAAAATTATCCATTAATGTTTCATGATAAATGTTAATGTTTTATGTAAAGAAAAAAAAACAATCACAGGATAGAATAAATAATTTGTTAAAATTGATACAAATAACAAAATTCTTAACTCATCGTTATAAAGTATATTTTTATGAAATGAATAAATTTATAGCTCGAATAATGTTACCTTAATGAGTTTCGGGTGACAAGTCATTTTTACACACAATTTTTTCGTACATTTAGCTTAACTAAAAAGTAGTTTTTTAAGAACTTTAAGCCTCTTTCATGAAAGTTTAACAATAAAAAGAATTTTGCCTTTAAAAGGTCCTATTGTTCACTTAAAAACTTTATAAAACTATTTTAAGTTAGAAAAGGAGATTATTCAGCAGCAGATAAAAAAGGAAATGGTGAACAATGGACTTCGTTTCCGGCTAATAAAACTTTATTTCTATAATAATAGTACTATCATTTTTAATCCAAAACTTAGCATCAGTTTGGTTGATTTACTCATTGTATTATAACAAATATTAAGAAAGTATATCTATTCTCTAATACTTCTACAATAAAGTATATTTATTCTCTAGTGCATCTAATTTCTAAATTAAAATTAATTCATGAAAAAAATTTGAATGCAGCGTTAAAAAGTTCTCACAAAAATATAAACCTTCATAATAATTGCACTACAATTTTTATTTTAAAGAAACTTGCTTCAGAGTACATTAGTACCAGTTTAATTTTTATGATTATTAGAAAAATTTTATGTGGCTCCATGAATTATGATTTCAGAGTCTCGAAAAGTTGCCTTTAATTGCATACAGTGCACTTTCAGAAAATCATACATAATCTTTTTCCACTATCAATAAAGGAAATAAAGAATGATGTGTTCTTTATTTCATTTTTGTTAAATCAATTAATTTTTACAGTAGGAAATTTTTAAGAACTTTTTAACTAAGTTCGTTGCTCACTGTTTCTCTTCTATCTATATACTATTATTTTCATTCAGAGTAAAATATAAACTATCATTGTAATTTAAGTAACTTTGAGTGATGAAAGAGTATATACCGATACAAAAATACATAAAGAAACTTAGAAAATCAATTGTAATTTATCAATGAACGAAAATATTATGCATGATATATTTCTATAAATTTCAGGTCTCCAATAATTAAACAACCGATGTAGAGTGAATGAGGAGAGATGAGGTGCCAACTCATGTACGACCTCGTCACTAGACCATGGGTCAGAATTTCGAGGCGCTTGATGACAGGCGAGTATTCAAAATCTATTAATCTGAAGGTATATTCCAGGACTCGCCTACACAGCAACGAATGTATAAACTATACTTGGTTATTATATTATGACAAGCACTAAACATGTTTAGTCTTGCTCTTATTATATTCATAATATTAAACTTGATAAATCTTGACTATTCTAGCATGTCAAAATTATTTCAAACGACACGCACGTGCTCAAAATTAAGATTAAACTAAAAAAGGATTGAACATTTTAGTTAAACATGTATAAGATTTGATAATCTAACAAAGTATGACGATAGAAGATGTAATACAAAAAATAATAAATAAATAATATAAATTAAGTCTACTAAGAGAATATATTGTTATAAAAAGAAAACACATTAGGTATAAAAACTAAATTATAAAACAAATTATAAGCCTGTAACGTGCTAAAAAGGCGAGAATCAGTACAGCGCATGCGCGCCAGATTCTGCCGCCCTCCTCCTTTCCGGTTATATTGTTTTTTGTTTGTTTTAGAAAAGTGTATTTCTCAGAGAGACAACGGAGGTGCGCTTGTGGAGGTGCGCTTGTGGCGGTGTCCGCCAATGACATTGTCATGATCATTAAGTGGAAAATTGTTTTAAAATATTTGTAAATAGTAAAAATTATGTATATACTTAAAATTTATCCTCATCAATAAATTAAATTTAGTTTAATTGAAATTGTCATCAATTGCCTTACCACCTCTGTACGCTACAGCTTTAAATGGTGCCATCGGTGTGGATAGAGCTGTTTCGAATAATTCTGAAGAATTAATGAGTGATTCTAAGTAAAATATATTTCTGAGAAGTGTTGTCATCCCGACAGCAGAAGATAAATTGATAGCAACCTGCTATTGATATTTGTTGAGTTTGATTTCGTGGTTTCGATTCCGACCCTTGGAATCAGAAGATTTAGCATCCCGCTATTTTGGAGTGGAAAGAAAAAAGGATTTCCAGTTAAATTCCCGCCCGTGGAATAGAAGAGAAACGGTTAGTTCCAACCCTTGGAAAAAGAAGCCTCCAGCTTGAAGTATTAATTCAATCCATAGCACCCTGCTATTTTGATGTGTTTCCTGTTATGCTTAATTCCATCCAGTGGAATAGAAATATGCTGTTTTGATTCCAGCCCTTGGAACAGAAAGAAAATAGCTTTCTGTTTGTGATTTAATTCCATCCGAAATTTTGCGATGAGAATCTAAGAATTTTTGCGCTACTTCTGATTTTCGAATCCATCCTGGCCAAGTATACCGTTTCGGAATTGTGTATTGAAAATTCCTGTTCCTGGAATCAAGAAAAGTGTGATAATCAAGAAGTGTTGTGTGCGTGTGTTTTTTTCGGTGAAATCTCGAAAAAAGTGAAAAAAGAAAGTGAAATTTCGTGTGAAAGTGAGAGTTCGAAATCGAATTCAAAATCGAAAATAAGTGGAAAAAAAATATATATATATATATATATATATTTAAATATAATTATTTCACTTGAAATGTTGATGTAATTTGATAGGAATTATTTTTGGGTTTAAAAACATCGATAAATTATGTTTGTTATTTTCTAAACTCAGTTAAGAAGTTTCGTTTTGAATGATTAGTGAAAACATTATATTTACATTAGTGTTTTGTATAATAAAATTGTGTGTATGATTGTGTATATAATTTCATTAATTTTATATATTGTTAGTTAAAATTTCTTGCACATTTGCAGAAATATTTGATTAGAATTATTTTTTTGTTGGGTACCCTATCCTGTTTAGTTTTGAGTTGTGATGTTATAAATGAAAATCTCTCTAGTATTTTCGTTTTATTGACATATAAGTTTGAGTAAAAATAATAGTTGATATATATTGTATATGTGCATACTATTACTGTTAAATTTTGATACCGAATTTCTTTATTTCTTAAAATTCGTATATTGTTATTATCCTTGTAGGCAAATTTTTTAGTCTAGGTCATGTTCTAAGTGTATCGTAGACTACAGTACAGGTTTGTACGAATTTTAATAGAATTAATTTCGGCTAAGAGAAAAAAATTGCTTTTTAAGGTATATGATATGTTTTTAAGCCAATTCTGTTTCCAAAAGTGAAACGAAATTATTATATTAAGTATTGAAATTTTATCTTAAGTTTGAATATAATATAAAAAAAATATTTTAAGTTAGATACTTTTTTTGAAATATTTATATATTTTGTATGCATAATAATGGTAGTTTACTTTTGTTTCCCAAATGAAAACAAAAATTAATTTATGAAATATTATAATTTCATCTGAATTTGAAACAATATTGTTAGTTAAGTATTTGGATTTTGTTAGAAACGTGTTAAATTAAGCTTAGATTAACCATTAACTATGTCATTCTTGGGAAAAGGTAAAAAGCAGGACTTGTTAGTTTTAGCTTCGGAGCTCGAAGTAGATGTTGACTCAAACTTATCTAGTATATCTATTAAACAAGCTATTATTAAGAACCCTAACTATGAAGAGGACTTTGTGAAAGAATTATTCCTTTCTATAATCGATGAAAGAAAAAAACAAGAACAAATTGAGAAAGAGAGAGAACTTAGAAAAGCTGAAATAGAAGCTATAGAACGGAGAAAAGAAGCTGAAGAACGGAGAAGAGAAGCAGAAAGGGAACATGAATTAGAATAGTTGAGATTAGAAGCTCAATTGAAACTTACTAATGGATCCCCCAGCGAAGATGCGCAACATTTTCGTAAAGATCTTCAAGGAATGTTCCATAAATATGATGTAAAAGAAGATATTAGTCTATATTTAATTCTTTTTGAATGCCAGGCACGTCGTGTCCAAATACCTAAAGAATCGTGGGTTTCATATTTGTTAGGCTTACTGCCGTATGAAATCACTCAAATAATTGCACGTGAGCCAGAAGAAGAAGCACAGAATTATGATTATGTTAAAGAAGTTTTATTTAAAAGATTTAAATTGACCCCAGAGAAGTTTAGACAATTGTTTGTAAAACATCAGAAGGAAAATGATGTTACTTGGATAGATTATTATCATAAACTTTATAATTATTTTTATGGGTGGATCAATGGACTTAAAGTTGATACTTTTGAAAAGTTAAGTGATTTAATCCTAACGGATCAGATTAAAAAGAGAGCTCCACAAGAATTTAAAGAATTCTATTTAGATGAATGGGGTAGTATAAACAATCCACTTCATTTGGCAGAGAAATTAAAAGAATTTGAGGCCATTAAGAAAACTATCAAACCAATTAATGTGATGAAGAAGAAAACTATTCAACATCAAAATCAAAGATCATATAGCCCTCCTCACAGGTTTGTGAAACGGGATAATAATCATAGGAATGAAAATTTTAATACAGAGAAGAAAGATCTTAATGAAAGATTTAAAGATAAAAGTTTTGAAAAAAGAAGACTATTGAAATGTTTTGAATGTAATTCTACTGATCATTTGAAACCACAATGCCCTTTAATTAAAAGACACGCCCCTAATTTTATAAATAATGTAGGAGAAGAAATGGTTAAGGAATTACTCAAACCATATACAATTATTGGGAAAGTGAATGGAATTAAATGTGAAATTTTGAGAGATACTGGAGCCACAATAGATATTGTTAGTAGGAAGTATGTGTTGCCTAATGATATGACTGGTGAACATGTTTGTGTACAACAACCCTTAGATTTCAATCCTACATGTTTACCAATTGCACGAATTGTGTTGGAGTGTGATTTAGGAAATGTTATTACAAAGGCTGCTATTATTGCAAATGAATTGGATCGTGGTAGATACCTATTAGGAAACCGAACAGCCTCATTAATAGAAGAAAAGAAGGAAAATAAGAATTTGGCAGATGAGATAAATAATGTGCAGACTAGAAGTCAGAAACGTATAGAAGAGGAGTTGAAGATGAACTCAAACAAAACAAAAGAAGGTTTGAATACAAATTCCAATGAAGAGGTTGTGGATAAGGAAGACTTAACAGTTTTACCAGAAGCTCAGTCGGATGATCCTTTAGTTTCCTTACTTAAAATTGATAAAGAAAAATTCAAAGAATGCCAAAGAACAAGTGAGGATCTCAAACCATTGTTTAAACAGGCTGAGAATATCGAGTCTGGAGAAGTCAATAAAACAAATTATGTAATAAGAAATGAACTGTTACTTAAAAGAAAAGTAGATAAATTAGGACATGAAAATTGTTTATTAGTTGTTCCTAAGGAGTTCAGAGGAAAACTAAAAATCGTTTGTCATGAAGGTACATCTGCTCATCTTGGAGTTACTAAAACAAAAGACAGACTAGCTCGTAATTTTTACTGGCCAAATTGTTACAAAGAATTAAAAGAATTTGTAAGGTCCTGTGATCCTTGTCAAAGAGCCGGAAAAGTTGGAGAGAAAAAGAAAGCTCCTATGAAAGTAGTACCAATATTATCTGAAGTTTTTAGAAAGATAAATATAGATGCTGTATGTCCTTTGCCTGTCACACCTTCAGGAAAAAAATATATTCTTACTGCTATGTGTCTTGCATCCAAATATCCAGATGCTGTTGCCTTAGAAGATATATCATCCACATCAGTTGTTGATGCATTACTTCAAATGTTTAGCCGTATGGGCTTTCCTAAAGAGATCCAACATGATCAAGGGACGTCTTTTATGAGCGCTCTAACTACAGAATTTCTTGAGAGGTTTGGAATAAAAATAATACATAGTTCGGTGTATCATCCACAAAGTAATCCTGTAGAAAGATTCCACAGAACTATCATACGAATTCTTAGAGTATTATGTTTAAAATCTACCCCAAATTGGGAGCCGCATATTCATGCAGCTTTGTTTGCTTTAAGAACTATAACTCACGAGTCAACCGGATTCAGCCCTGCAGAATTAGTTTATAGAAAAAACTTAAGAACACCAATAACCTTACTCTATGAACACTGGTTACAGCCTGAAGAAGAGCAAAATTCTGTTGTTGAATATGTTTTAAATCTTATCAATCGACTAAAACGATGTCAAAATCTAGCTGTGGAAAAAATGGAAGAATGTCACGAAAAGCGAAAGACTTATTTTGATAGAAACTGTGTAAAACGAGAATTAAAAGAAGGAAGCCATGTTCTTGTTTTGGCACCTTCTCCTGCAAATAAATTAGCTGTTCAATGGCATGGCCCAGGAACACAATTGAATCTAAAATCTTTGATACTAACTACATTGTCTCTTTGCCTAATAAGAAAGAGAAATCACAAATTTATCATGTGAATTTACTAAAGCCCTATTACAGTAGATCCAACGTTATAAATCTTGTTGAGTTAGATGAAATGAAAGATCCTCCAGATATAGAAATTGAATTCCCATTTATTGGAAACAACTCAAATATTTTTAATTGTTCTGAATTAATTCAAAAAAATAATTTAGTAGAGAGATTAAGTAAAGAAGAGATTCGAATCTTAAGTGAATTGCTATGTAAATATTTTGACATATATTATTTTATAGTTATGTGGTTAAGGTTATTATGTTTTGTTATTAGTTATTTGAGTAATTGTAAGACTTTTACTAATGTAAAAGTCCTTCCGGAGGGGGAAGGAGTTGTAACGTGCTAAAAAGGCGAGAATCAGTACAGCGCATGCGCGCCAGATTCTGCCGCCCTCCTCCTTTCCGGTTATATTGTTTCTTGTTTGTTTTAGAAAAGTGTATTTCTCAGAGAGACAACGCACTGGAGGTGCGCTTGTGGCGGTGTCCGCCAATGACATTGTCATGATCATTAAGTGGAAAATTGTTTTAAAATATTTGTAAATAGTAAAAATTATGCATATACTTAAAATTTATCCTCATCAATAAATTAAATTTAGTTTAATTGAAATTGTCATCAATTGCCTTACCACCTCGGTACGCTATAAGCCCTAAAGGAAGAAAATTATTTTAATTTTTGACGTTAAATAAGACTTCAGACGTTTTCTCATAATATATACCATTCTCTCAATCGATGCAATAATAGACATCCATGAGTGTTACCATAGTCTCAAGAAGGTAAATGGATAAGAGAATCAATCAAGAAAACTAGCGATGCCGTGTGAAAATCCTTTCGATTCCAGCACATAAAATTAAAGATACCGTCATAGGAATTTTTTATAAAGGAAAACATTAAATAATTTATCAGTTTCTAAACAGCCTGAAGACCCATCAATAAAATGTATAGCTGATTCACACATAATTTCGTTTAATAAATTGGACTTTTGTTCTAAAATATATATAAAAAAACAAATTTAAAATACTAAATATATCATTTACAAATATACTTACTTACAAAAATGTAGTATATTCCATTACTTTTATGAATCAATGGTATGTACACGCACAAATACACACTTCCCGATTTTGAAAATGTAACACCAAGAAGAAGTGGCCAGAAAAATATGCAAGTTTCAGGGTAGATGAACCTTACCGAGTAATGTAATTGATGTGAAATGTGCAACTCTCAGTGCACGTAAGATAAGATATAAAATGAAGAACCGGCAGAGTGGGCAATATTTACGATGCTATTGCTGCTTGGAAATTAATCGCTGAAAGTTTGTTATTGTCGCAAAGGAAGCCAGTAATAACAGAGAATGCCAAGCTATCATTGATGAAGCAGACAGACGAGTTTACGAGGGGCATGATGATCGGACTTAGAGTGGCAAGTTAGTCCTTACGGCAAATTGCAGCCGATAGACATCTGGACGCGTCCACAGTGCACCGACTATGGCGAAGATAGTTGGAATAATGAACTGTGGACGTTTGCGGGGTGGGGTACAGTCAGAGTGACGTCAGCACGCGTGAATCGACGCGTCCGATGGTGGGTGGTAGTGGCCTTGCAAAATACGTCTACCAAAATTCTGTAGCATCTACAAGACACCCAGGATGCTTCCATATCGAACAGAACCATTTGCCGTCAATTGGTTACTAATGGCGTGTGCTAATGGCATCTGTTAAGAAGACTGCGATTGACCCCATAGACACCAAAGTCAAGAATAGTGTACGCGATGGAATGGCACAGGAATGTTTTCTCATGAGAGTCACACTTCTGTTTCTTCAGTGAGAGTCACCGTGTACGAGTGTGATGTCGACGTAGAGACAAGTCCCATCCTGCAGCAATTGTGGAACACACTACAACGCGACAATGTGGCATCATGTTTTGGGGTGCCATTGCATACGATTCCAGGTTACATCTAGTTCTATTCACGGCTCTATGTCTGCTCAGCGTTACATGAATGATGTGCTACTGGCGGTGACACTCTCCTACCTTTAAGGGGTGACCAATTCCTTTTGTCAGCAGGATAAATACCGACCGCTCATGCTGGCATGAGCCAACATGCCCTGCAAGGTGTACAGTTGCTTACCTGGCCACCGTGCTCTCTAGATATCTCACCTGTCGAACACGTTTGGGAAATGATTGGAAGCTATTGGCAAGCCCTATCTCTGTTTCCTTCAAAAGACGCTCTTTTACAAATGGTTGATAGAGAATGGGGAGCCATTCTTCACGACGCCATCCCTACTGTCTATGACACTATGCCTAAACTTGTTACTTTTTGTATCGCCGTCCACGGTGGTCTTCAACCCATTGACCAGACCCTGTTTATGTTCTGTATTATGCATACCATTTCGAAATACAGATCACTTATTGTTCGTTGCTGTCTCTTTCTGTTTGTTGGCTTTCGCTTTTTCTAACAACTTCTTCTTGGTGTTGCATTTTCAATGCTGGGCAGTGTATATTGTCTACCTAGTTCTTACAGTTTACTAGTGGATGATTTAAAGAATATTTAAGTTTTGATAGTCTGCTTTTTAATTAACAATGACAAAACCGACTGTTTTGTATGTCTTATATGAAACGTATATTTTATATGTAACACCGTTCTTATGTGTAAAGATGAATATATGTTTAAATTAGATATGTTATAGATTATCCAAAATTAAAATCATATCAATTCTATAATATGCAACATGGTATTTGAAATTAAACTAAATTAAGTTATTGTAAAGTGGGTTGTACAATTGTTGAAGAAAAAGTGAGTGCTAATTTGAAAAATAATTCCTAATTTAAATTCTTATGTTAAATAAAAATAGATTGCATTAGATTTTTCTGTCTCTGGTGTGTAAAATATGATGTGTATAAAATACTATGTGGTTCAGTTCTTAACATATTTTAATTTCTGTAAAAGAATCTAAAAAATACCTCAAAATTAAAACATCTCGATTGATGAAGAATAAGGTAATGAAACTAAGTATTTAAAGTCAATCTAATCAAGCAGGAAAATCTTTAAAATTTAATGTTCAAGGAATAAATCGCAAAAGTTTCAGCAAATCGGAAATGTACATTGTACAGCTGTATATGAAAAGTGATTCTTCATGATGGTCAAAACGTGTCTGTTGCATTTCATAAAAGAATGTTTTATATTAAGGGTAACAATGCTTCACCAAAACATTCTTGGTCTTTATTAATATGTTAAGAGTTTGAAAGAGTTTTCAGTATCGTTTTGGAAAAGACTAGTGGATGCACCAAAAATTTCTAGACTTACAAATTGTAGAGATTCAACGATTAGATAATACAGACAAAATAAGTCAACGATAGCAGATGCCAGGTTAAGAACAACAGCAATCCCTAACAGAACTGTCATTTTACTGGATTCTAATAATCCTTTATTTACGTGCGTGGGGGCAATATGTGAACAATAGGACACCGTGTTTTCAATTAAGAGACCAAAACTTAGGCTCATGCAGAAAATTATGCCATTTATCACTCGTGCGCTTATATACTATTTTCAACTACAGTGGCTCAATATGTGATCAACTTGATACTGCTTTGATTCATGAAGAAATTGTGCCCAGAGACGTAGACTTTAGTGATGAATCAAATTTTCATCTATGTCCTGACTATAACTGCGGATGTGTCTGGAGACATTTAAAGGCAGCACCGATATTCAACCTTTACTCATAGAGCTAGATCCTTTAGATATTTATTTCTGCCCAGTTCAGAGCTTAACAATATGCAGGCGACATTTTATCACCGACTGCGTAACTGTTTCTTTTACAACACCCTATCGCTTTCGACAAGATACCATAAGCCGCATACGACACATATAGTTATAAATTGTCTTTAAGCCTGTCCAGCAGATCGTTGCCCAAATAGTTCAGCTGATTTATCTGCCAGAGAGGATTCCAGACGAATCGAAAGAGATTCGGAACATTATGAAAAAGAGATTGCAATCATTCCGGAATCTTGAGGATTTTGTTGATCAAACAGAACGCAATAAATATTACATAACACTATCTGAAAACGTTATCATTCTTTGTAACCGAAAATAAGATCCAATGAATTTGCCAAAGTTGCATCAATTCGTAATTGAATTCCTTTTTCTCAATCGTCAAATTCTGAGTAAATTATTTTAAATGTTCTAAACTTTTAATCGTTTATTTTTTCATGTATGTTCTTCATGTCTACAAAATAAAATTCTATAAAATTATAGCGTCTACTTCTTTCACCTCACGATTTTTAGTTCTTTGCATCTACTAAAAATCGCAGTTAAACAATTGTTTCTCAGTGCAACGATTGACTTTTTGTTACATACCATACATTAAAACAAAAGTCTATCAAAAAGTATAACTATTTCAAAAGACAAGTGATACATAAATATAAACCGAGAAAAGCAACTAGAAATATATTTTCTTTAAACGTATGTAAAAAAGTATTTATATTTTAAACAAAACTATGCAATATCTAATTTTTTACAAGAAAGAATTGAGATGTAATATTTTATGTAAAATTTGTTTAAAAACATTAGCGTGAAAATAAAATTAAATTTCATTTCTTAAGTATACCAATAAATATAAAGTACTCTACCTGCTTGACTTAAAGGTAACATTATGTTTTTAACAAAATATATGCAAATAATTCAAATTTCTGAAACTTATATTATTGATTTTATTTGCTTGACAATCTAGCGTACACTTATTTTTTCGTTTATTTTTAGATACCCATTAAAGATTATTTTTAGACACTTAAGATAATTTTATAAATCATATATCCTTATTTTAAAATTAAAGTATGGCAACTCGCGCGACATGTACAACATGGCGCGTCACAGTCATTTTCTAAATTTTCATATAAATTAATAAAAGTGCTATACCTAACAACTACAAATTAAAATTGCTTGTATGTTTGAAAACCTATAAACATACAAAAATAAATCAAATCAACTAAGCAAAATTTCATTAAAATAACTGTAGATTTTTAAAAGTATAATTTATATAATTGTACCTCAGATTTTAATTAAAATATTTTCTGCTCCATCATTCATGTATAAAAAAAGAATTAAAAATTTATTGATTTCTAATTTTTTAACTTAAATATATATATATATATATATTATCTTTCCTGGAAGTAATTTCTCTTAAATCATTTAGATAATGTATTATTAAATTAGCAAAGTTATTTATTATTCCGTCGTGGATAAGAGGGACTTTTTTTTTATTCTTTCTTAAGATATATGAGAGGAACTTTTGTTTCACATTTACTTTTAAGATATTGTCAACAAATAACAAAAAATACCTGCAAATATATTTACATTTTTATCTTTGATCAAAATTTTAGCATTTTCTTCAAGGCATTCGATTAAGTGGTTTATAGTACGACCGAAATATATTCTCTATGAAAAATCCTCCCCAAACCTGGTACACATCTGATATGTATATTACATATATCTCATTTCGTATGATATGTATGACGTACGATATGTATATTACATATATCTCACTTCAGGAGGCATTTTAAAATCCCTTAATTTGAAAAATCATTTATATTTAATCATTCGATTTAACCGTTATATTTATATATAAATCATTCGATTTAAGAAAACATAAATTAACTAATAATTTTAAAAAATAATAAGCTCAGTTTTCAGAAGATAAACTTAAAATTTACTCACCTATAATTAAAGTCATTCTATGAGTCAAAGAAAACAGTCATATTCTTTATTCTTTCTTTCATTTCAAGACACATGAGCTGCTAATTTCGGACATTCAAGGCAGCATTCAATCCTTTAAACAAGAAAATTTTAGAAAATCAACAAAAAATATTTTCTGCGTTACTATATTCATAATAATTTATAAATTGGATTTATTTAGATTATAAATTGGATTTATAATCTAAATAAATTCAAATATTTATCAAAGAACTCTTCCATAGTTAGTATTTCATATATATTTTACAAATATACTTGCTTTAAAAAAATTAGATAAATAACAAAAGGAAATATAAAATTATCAATGATTTTGTTACAACAACATTTTTTTAAGACGATATTTCATTTTTCCTTAATCTTCAAGTTACATTTATGCTATAAAAGACTTTTTATTTTTAAATTCTTCTATAAAATCAAAACGTTTTCATTGTTAGTGAAATAATCCTTATACTTTCAGCTTATTCTTTTAAATAACATTTCAAATAAATTATATCATATTTTAAATACAATAATTAGCCATGAAATTAAAAATTTTATTAGATTAACTTTAAATTATACTTTTTTACTAGAAAATTATGTGTGTAATCAAATTCCAACACAAAAATTTAAAAAAAAAAGAAGATATTTTTCTTTTATGTGAAAAATAGAGTATTAGACAACAGAAATAGAATCAATTTAAATATTCCAAAAGTTTTCCTTGTTGTTACAAATAAAATACTAACGCTATACTAAAGTAAAGACTAATATATGTTTTGCTTTACCAGTCAAAAATTTGTATGGGTGTATGAGATGCGCATCCTGCACATAAATGAATGACTGCATCTCAATAATTTCTGCCCATGAAGATGTGGGAATATTGTGTGTGGTAATATATATATATATATATATATATATATATATATATATATATATATATATATATATATATATATATATATATATATATATATATATATATATATATATATATATATATATATATATATATATATTGTTTAATCAATCTAATCTTTGCACAAGTTGGAAACACTTTTCCCCTTGTCCCCTGCTTCCCTAATTCTCTTCTGGTGTTTTTTTTATATATATATTTTTTAATATTTTTTATCGAAGTTTCTTCGATTTATCTTCATTTTGTTAAATTTTATTTTGTTACTATTCCCTTTTCTTACACTTTGGTCAAATGCAGATGTTCTTAAATCTCAGTAAAGCTGTTGAATATTAGTTAAAAGGCAAGCAATACGGGTCACTATTCTTTCTTACCTGTATTTCTCTTGGAAACTAAAAAATAAAAATTCTTCATGTCTGGATAGGTTTCGCTTCTTCAGTTGCTAAGCATAAATATATGGAACAGAAATACTGGTCATGATTTGGATTACTTTGTTGCCTTCTTTATTTTGTAAAAATATTAAGGAAATGGGCTGCAGGGAGTAAGAAGTAATTTATGTAGCTATTAGAAAATAATTTACTGGAGATATATTTGGTTGCAACTAAAAGATCTTTTCCTAATGAAATTTTTGTCGAAAGGTCTTGTCAACAATCTAGAGTACGCTTCCAAAGTTTTGATTTCATGTGGGGAAGCTTGGAATTGGTATAAGATAAGTCTGTTGACTTTGCTGCCTCTTTAGTTAGATCATCCGTCCGTACATTAACCAGTATTCCCATGTGTTTTTATCCATTGCAGATACCATGTGTTTGTGGTCGGCTGAGAAGCTAACCTTTGCTGAATGTTAATTATGATATTGTTATAATTTGGATTATTTAAAAAAGTAATATTTTTTTAAAGTCTGTTCATATTATTGCTGGAAATTGTGGAAAACTATTAAATTATTTAGAGGATAGCCGATTCTTCCCTGTGTGGCAAATGACTTTGCCTGAAAAACTGTATTACACATTCTTAAAAAATTTTATATATATATATATATATATTATTGCGTTGTTATTTGGACATTGTAATTTAATATTACAAATGAGGCTACCATCTTCAAACCCGATCCATCTGTAAAATAATTTAAACTATTTGATGAAAAACAGGTTTTGCCTTTTGAGTTAGTTTTCAATGAAGGGTTGAGATAAAGCTTAATGTACTTAGTATAAGAGGGTAATAAAGATCTTTAATCATTGGTCTTACAATTTTTGTTGGAGTATACGTTGAAGTTTCAGTTATTATTGGCATATCTATTTAGGGAGTTGTTTTTCTTGATATGACAATCACACTTGCATACATGTTATAGTAGTCCTGTAAGAAATTCATACTCAATGTTGATGCTTCTTTAAAACATCTTGTGATTTGATGGAAAATAATCTCTGTACACTATTCAGGGCATTATATTTTCTTTTATTTAAAGGAAAGGTTTAGGAGGACGTAGTTATTATTTGTTCTATTATTCCTAAATATATTACCTTTAGTGTATGGCTTCAACATTCCTACTAACGTCTTACCATCTGTCTTAAATTTTAAAAAAGTGTTAATTTTGAATTGTAGGTGTCTTATATGAGGTAGAAAGGGTAACTTTTTAGTTAATTTTTATACCTAGGTATATTACACTATTTTAGTATAATTTAAGATAATATTTAAATGAATTCTAAGATAACATTTCAATAGTTTATTTCTTTTACCCATAATCAACACTGATGTTTTAATTGGAACTAAAGTCAACTTCAGAAATTCGTAAAGGTTTAAAAAGAAATGCTACATTTGAATTGGCTTCAATTTCCTCTTTAGTTTTACCTTTCACTGCTAAAATTTTATCATCTGCAAAATCAATTATAAAAGTGTGATTTTGAGGGTTTTAATATTTCTTTGAATTCCATGTTCCATGGTGTTGGTCCTCCTACCCAGCCCAGCGGATATCCTCTTGTTTGTTCATGTTAAACGAGTCCTCCATCACAAATGAATTATATTTCTGATATAAGGCGAAGTTAACATTTAAATTGTTAGAGAGGGGGCTTTTTTGGTGGAGTGTTAATTTAAGTTTAGGCCAACCAAATTAAATCAAAAGCATACGGTATATCCAGACTGATAAACCAAGGATCAGACTGTGTTAGAATCAGACTAACTCAATTCACAGGTTTGTCTTAATATTTCAAATATTAGTGTTACGTGATCTAATCATTCTTTACGTGTAACGGAATATTAATTAACTTTTATTGTCAACAGATGGCGCTGTAAGCGCATGTTAGATTTTGTTTATTTTGTGATTGTTGAAAAAAGAATGTTTTCGTTTTCTTAGAATTTGTTCGATTGTAATACGTGCGTTTAGTTTTGTTTGAAGGGATTAATATCCTATGATGTTTTATTCCATTCAATTTAGATTTATAGAGGCTTTCAGCCTATTCCTTTCATGTAGATATTGTATAAACATTTATTAAAATATATAGAAAATTATTCGAGTTTTTGCACCTTTAGTTATTGAAGTTGTTTTCAATGCTTAGTTTCGATTTTTAGTTCTTAGTAGAAAAGAGTAAATTCTTTCATTGGTGCATCGGCCGGGAAGTAACCCAATTTTGATAGCTAGATTAGTATAGAATAAAAATTTGTTTAGTAATTGTTAGAACCTTAATTGATTTAGTTCAAGGAACATTGGATAGCATTTATATGCGAAGACTGAAGACTGCAAAAGGTAAAGTTTTTTAATACTTTTGTTTATGATGGATTCCAAAGCTTTAAACAAAAAAAGAGCTACACTTCGCAGTTCCATCGCAAACATTTTTAAGAACGTCAACAAATTTATTGAAGATAAAAATTGTGACGAATTAGACGATTGTTTGGAACTGTTAAATTCTAAAGAAATCGAAATTAGGGATTTAGATGAAAAAATTCAAAATTTGATTAAAGATGATGATACTAAATTAGAATCAGATATTAAAACTTGTATAGAATACAGTGATAAAATAATAATAACGAAATCAAAAATCAAACGTTATTTCAAGAGCGTTGAAGCTCAAAATGTGAACTTAAATATTTCTAACGACTCACGTTTAGAAATCGTAAGTAAAAAAGAAAAGGAATTTGAAAATAATGTTAAATTACCTAAAATGTCAATACAAAAATTTTATGGAGATTATAATGAATGGAGCAATATTTGGAACTCATTTAAAATTACAATTCACGAAAATTCAACGCTTTCAAAGGTAGAAAAGTTTAACTATTTAAAATCTTATTTGGGAGGAAATGCTTGAAATTCTATCGATGGATTTTCGATTTCAGAATCCAATTATGATTCGGCTGTAGAAATTCTTACCAACAGATTCGGCCAAACCCATTTGATAATAAATACGCACATGTCAAACCTCTTGAATTTAAACCCTGTGCAAAGCTCGAGTTATGTAACAAAATTAAGAAAATTATATGACACAATAAATGTTCAAATTAGAAGTCTCTACTCTCTCGATGTAAAGCCAGAATCTTATTCTAACATGTTAATTCCGGTTTTGATGAAAATCATTCCCAACGTTATTGCTTTGGAGTTCCATCGTACTAACGGAGATAGTCCAACCTTTAGTTTAGACACTTTTCTTAAATTTTTACAGACTGAAATAGAATCCCGTGAAAAAATCTCCTGTTTGTCGCTTTCTCAGAAATCAAAACCACAACTTCCGGAATCCAAGAACACGTATAACAAATATAATTCAAAGTATACGTGGAATTCTAATGTTAAAAGAAAAGACTTTAACAAATATTCAAAACAAGCAAACCGTCGGTCAGCACACACGAATTTATAGCTACATTACCAAATCAAAAGTGCATTTTTGTTCTCAAGAACACTTATCAGAAAACTGTGGAAAGTTTACAGCAAATGAAAAAAGAGACATTTTAAAACAAAATAATAGATGTTTTTTGTGCACGTCTTTGAAACATAAAATTGCGTCTTGCCCCTATCGACAAACAAAGGCTTGCAGGATTTGTGGGGGAAAGCACTTTGAGGATTTGTTTTAAATCAAATGCGGCAGTCAAGAATTCGGAACCTGATAAATGTGAAGTTTCTTCTATTTCAGAAACTGAAACACAAGTTGAATCGCAAAATGGAAAAATTGTTTCCGCCGTTTCGCATGTTAACAATGTAATACTTTTGCAGACCTGCACGATAAAAATTAAAGAGGAAAAGAAAAATGTTTGCCAGGCTCCTTCTTGATTCAGGATCCATGAGAAGTTTTGTCACTCGTGAATTAGCCAACAAATTAAATCTCGAAGTAATTAGGAAAGAAAAATTAATTGTTTACACCTTTGGGAAAACCACCCCACTTCAAAAAAATTATGACGTGGTTAAATTGAGTTTGGAACATAGAAATTCTTCTGATTCTAGAATAGAAGTTGAATTATTGGTAACTGATCAAATATCAGGCTCAAACATTCCGGCTCCTAAATTAGAAGAAATTAGACAAATTCGTCAACTAAAGAATTTGATACTCGCAGATTCGCTCGATAGTGAGGAATCTATTGGAATTTTAATCGGAGCAGACTACTATTATGATATAGTTATGGGACACATTAAGCGTTTAAATAGAAATCTTGTCGCAGTTGAAACTATTTTTGGTTGGTGTTTACAAGGAAAGGAAAGTCACAATGAAGTATCTCTATCATTCAATGTTGTTGTAGGGGAAGATTTAATTTCTAAGCAAATAACAAAATTTTGGAGTCTAGAAAATTCAGGACTTAATAGTGAGAAAGAAATTTTAGATTCAACAGAAAATGAAGTAATTAAGCATTTCGAATCCAATATAACATTCGAAAACTCTCGCTACAAAGTTAGATTGCCTTGGAAATGTGACACTTTAGATTTGAATGATAATTGGGCAATCGCAAAACAAAGGTTCGATCGTCTTAGGAAACGGTTTATAAGAAATCCAGACCTATCTTTCGAATACCAAAATGTAGTACAGGATTATTTAAATCAAAATATCATTGAACCAGTAACAGATGTTTTAGGTGAGGAAAACGTTACATTTTACTTGCCACATAGAGAAGTAATACACAATGATCGAACCACGAGCAAATTGCGTATCATCTTTGATGCGTCATCGCATCCCCCAGGCTCGACTTCTCTAAATGACTGTCTTCATGTTGGACCTAATTTATACCCTGAGATATTCGACATCCTATTAAGGTTTAGATATAATCCTGTTGCATTTACTGCAGACATCAGACAGGCCTTTTTGCAAATTGTCATAGATGAAAGAGACCGAGATGTAACTAGATTTCTATTCTCCGATTTTCCCTTTGATGAAAACATCCCCCCTAATATATATAGATTTACTCGAGTGTTATTTGGGATAAACAGTAGCCCGTTTCTCTTAGCAGCAACTATTAGACACCACCTGAAAAAATATAGAGAGGTCTATCCTGCAACTGTGGAGCTTTTAGATGAGAATATTTATGTATACGATGCAATAGGAAGTCAGCCGACGGTCAGAGAAACTTTAACTACTACTCTAGAATCGATCAAAATTTTCAAAGAAGCTAGTATGCATTTGCATAAGTTTCGTACTAACTCAAAAGAATTAAATGACTTGTGGATAAGTGGAAGGTGTTATTTCAGATGAAGATCCCGATTCCTTTGATAAAGAAAATCTCCCATTTAAGGTGTTAGGTATGGCATGGGATAATTCCAACGATCTGTTGTATTTTGATGTTCGAAGCTTATGGTCCTTTTTGTCTAAACCTATAGAAACGAAAGATTTATCCTACAGGTGTTAGGTCGGATTTTCGACCCTCTAGGAATTTTGGGACCTTTCACTGTTAGAATAAAGTGCTTGATTCAAAGATCTGGTCATCGCGTATAGATTGGGATGAACCACTACCAATGGAATTTGACTTCCCAATGAGAAGCTGGTGTGAGGAGATTCCTCAAATGGCCAAATTATCTATCCCTCGTCATTACTTTTTCAAATTCTCAAACTTTGATGTCCAAAATATCGAGCTTCACTGTTTCTCAGACGCAAGCACGAAAGCATATGGTACAGTTGCCTACTTACGTTTCACAACAAGCAATAATGAAATTAAAACTGCCTTCGTTGCTTCTAAAAACAGGGTAGCTCCACTAAAAACTCTCACTTTGCCAAGGTTGGAATTGATGGGAGCATTATTGTCCAGCAAAAGTTAAGTAACAATATTTTAAAATCGATAAAGTTAAAACTACCGTGCTTTTTGGACAGACTCGACAATCGTTTATTTTGGATAAAGAAAACAACCCGAATCCTTTTAAACCCTTTGTGAAGAATCGTGTCGAGGAAATTCAAAAATTAACCTCACCTCAAAATTGGCATTATTGTCCTGGCGTAGACAATCCTGCAGATCTCGTATCTCGAGGAACGAAAATCTCTAGATTAACGGATGAACCCATTTGGACCCAAGGTCCAAAGTGGCTTCAGCTCTCTCCTGATCTTTGGCCGAAATTAGATCATACAGATACAATTGACGAAGCCAAACTTGAATATCGAAAAATATCCACTGATTTATATCAGCTTGAATGCACTATCGAAAATATTGATAACCTTTTTGGCGTTTCAAAATATAGTGATTTAGAGAAACTGTTGAGGCTCACCACTTGGATAAAACGCTTCGTTTCAAGATTGAGAAAGTGTAGCAGATTTGAAGGAACTCTAAAAACAGAAGAACTACTAGAAGCTGAAAATTTCTGGATTCGGTCTGAACAAAAAACATTTTTTGCCGAAGAATATAAATCCTTGGAAGAATGTAGATCGATTGACAAGAATTCCCCTCTGTACAATTTTGTCCCATATATTGATGAAATGGGAATCATGAGATTAAGAGGAAGATTAGAATTTTCTGACTTTACCCTAGATAATAAAAATCCAGTAATACTACCTAAAAATTCTAGATTGACCTATTTAGTTGTACGTAAACAACACGAGAAGATAATGCATGGAGGGACTGCTGCAACTTTGGCTAAGGTTAGATCTCGTTTCTGGGTCCCGAAAGGTCGTCAGTTAGTCAAAAAGACGATAAAAAGTTGTTTCATTTGCCAAAAATATTCAGCCAAACCTGCAAACCAGATGACAGCACCCTTACCTGAAGACAGAATCCTTGAATCACCCCCATTTTCTGTTTGTGGTGTTGATTTTGCTGGACCAGTTTACGTAAAGAATTCAAAGGATACTCAAAAATCATACAATCGCATTATTCACATGTGCAGTAACCCGAGCCTTACATCTGGAACTAGTTTCAAATATTGCGACAGATTCATTTTTACTTGCATTTCGCAGACTTTTGAGTAGAAGAGGAAACTGTAAAATTATCTATTCTGATAATGCTAAAACCTTCAAGAAGGCTAAAAAAGAAGTTGAGAATTTTTCTAGAATTTTAGAAGATGATGTGTGTTTAAGAATTTTATTGCCAAAGAAAGAACTCAGTGGAAGTTTATCATTGAACGAGCCACATGGTGGGGAGGCTTTTACGAAAGACTAGTGAGATCCGTCAAAAACTGTTTGAGGAAAATTATAGGAAAAGCGTTGTTAACCTTCGAGGAAATGTCTACTCTACTCGTCGAAGTAGAAACTGTTCTTAATTCACGACCTTTGAGCTACGTTTATAATGAGAATGATGAGCCACAACCCTTGACTCCCATGCATTTCCTGAACTTTGGACAAAGTAATCCTAAGTACCCTCTAACTTTCGCTGAAATTATCAATAGCGAAACAACAAGAAAGACTCTCTTAAAAAGAAAGAGCTATCAGGAATTGCTGTTAAAACAGTTGTGGAGTAAATGGAAACAGCAATATTTGTTAGACCTTAAAACTGCTCACACTCTTTAAAAAATCCTGATTTTCAGTCCGAACTAAAATTAGGTGATGTTGTGCTGATTCAAGGAGATAACAAAAACAAACTGTTATGGAAACTAGGCAGAATTATTAAAGCCGTTCCTGGACGTGACGGTAAAGTCCGATCCTACGAATTAAAAACCGGAAATGGAACTTTGAAAAGAACTGTACAACATTTATATCCTCTTGAACTATATTGAACTCTAATATTTCACATATTTATATTTTTTATTTTATTTAAATACTGAATTGAATAATTTGAATTTGTTTAATAACTTACTTTCTTAATATTTGTATTTATTTTGATAATAATTCTTTTTAATTTGTTAAATGCTTTCCTATTTGATTTTTAGATAAAATTTTTATGTTTCTTGTATATTCTAGATATTGAAAAGTATTGTTGATATTGATGTAATTTAATTCAAGTATTTACCTTACTATTATTATCTTTTTTTTTGTATTGCATTTTTGAAAAATCTGATTGACAGAAATTTTGCTTCTTAGAAGTGTGAATTTTTTGTTTATGAATTTATTTGAATAGATGAACTCCTGTCAGAGTTCAGGTGGGGAGTGTGTAACGGAATATTAATTAACTTTTATTGTCAACAGATGGCGCTGTAAGCGCATGTTAGATTTTGTTTATTTTGTGATTGTTGAAAAAAGAATGTTTTCGTTTTCTTAGAATTTGTTCGATTGTAATACGTGCGTTTAGTTTTGTTTGAAGGGATTAATATCCTATGATGTTTTATTCCATTCAATTTAGATTTATAGAGGCTTTCAGCCTATTCCTTTCATGTAAATATTGTATAAACATTTATTAAAATATTTAGAAGATTATTCGAGCTTTTGCACCTTTAGTTATTGAAGTTGTTCTCAATGCTTAGTTTCGATTTTTAGTTCTTAGTAGAAAAGAGTAAATTCTTTCATTACGTTCTCACTGAATCAGTATATTATTTAGATTTTATATTTCTTTTTGAATAATTTTAATAAATTTTATGGTCATTTTTTGAATTGAATATGTTGGTAAAGGAAATTATAAGAGGTTGAGAAATTAGAAAATTATATAATTATGACCTGAACAAGGTAATTCATCTTTTACAGTCGTTTAAAATTTTGATTGAATTGTTGTTAGCAATGATTAAATCTGGCCATCTTTTGTCAAAGTGTGGTGGGCTATTAGTTTTATTCAAAATATATATTGTTAAGAAAAATAAAATCTTCCATTAATTGACCTCTATTGTCACTAGATATCCTCATAGATGATTATGTGGGTTGAATTCATAAAATAGGACTAGTGGTATATTTATATAGATATTTTAACAGGATTGTTTGAAGGCCATTTAAAAGATGTTAATACACTGTCTGACGATGGAAAGCAAGAAAGAATTGACTTTTCAAGTAACCAGAAAGTGACGAAATCTGCAAACAGAGAGAGACATACATACATAATGGTATAGGTGAGTCCCGGACTGTACCTTATAGGTTAACGGGTTTGGAATACTCGTGCATTACAATGTGCCTATTAATTTTAAACTACGTTCAGGTGACTAGGTCACACCTGAGCTGGCATCCTCCTCTTCACATCCACACCACATCAATGGGACTTTGGACGTCACATATTAACGTGGACACGTCTCCAACCCACGGAGCTCCAGCAATACAGTGAAGGAGAATACGACGTGGTCTCCCTCCCAACCACTGCCCGCGGCAAATGATGATTTACTTTGTTGATCTTAACGGGAAGTGGCGTGAAGATACTGAGCCACTGAAGCTCAACAGAGAGAGACAGAAATGAATAATAAATTATTTGTATTTCGAAATGATATGCATAGTACAGAGCGATAACAGAGTCGAATCAATAAGTTGTAACGCCATTGTCAACAGTGATACACAAAGCAATTTAGACACAGAATCAATGACAGTACGGATGGAGTCCTGGGGAATGGTCCTCTCCATTCCTAGTCAACAATTTTCCAAAGTGTGTTTTCTGAAATAGGCAGTGGCGAGGTCTACAAATAGATTCCAATCATTTCCAAAGGTGTTCGATTGGTAAGATATCTGTCGAGAACATGGTCAGAGAAGCAACTATACACATTTCAGGGCATTACGTGTGTCTTACATATGTCTTTTGTAGATTTGCTTTACGGGGTCACCACCGCCTCCTGTCTGACACGTTGATCCACCCTTGCTGACGTCACTCTGGATGAATAGGCAACCTGCAAACATTCTACAGTCCCTTGTTCTAACCATCTTCACCATAGCCGGTGACTGTCAGTGGCGATTTGTCTTAAGAGCCAACCAAATCTTTTCAGTCCGATCCACATGCCTCTCGTAAACTCGTCTATCTGCTGGAACTGACTTCGTTGACGATGTCCTAGCATTCTCGGAAATTCCATGCTTCCTTTGAGACAAGAACAAACTTTAAACGTTTATTTTATAAACAGCAATAACGGCACGAATATTTCCCACTCTGCCGGTTCCTCATCTTAACTCTTATCCTATGTGCTCTGGACAGCTGTGCATTTGACATCATTTGAATAGCTAGGTAAGGTGCAGCTATCCTAAAATTTGCATGATTTTCGGGTCTTTCCTTCTTGGTGTTACATTTTCAATGTCGGGCAATGTACTCTCCTGTAATAAATAATAAGCGCTTATTAATAGAAATTGACTTTGGGAAATTTTTGTTTTTAACTAGCGAAATATTTTTCACTATAAATATATTCCTCTTATTTTCCCTTTTATTAAATATGGCTCCGGTATAAAAGCAACATTGTGTGTGTGGTTGAATTTTGACTTATAAAAGTAGTTTAATTGACTAACAGCAGTTTTGCTCCCCTGTAAATTGATTTATAGTGAAGATAATATTGGCATTTTAATGTTTGTTGTTATCTGAAAATTCTGTTTTTGACATCTTGAAATAAAGATCTTAGTAAGTTTTTCATTTTTATTTATGCTGGCTAAATGTGTAATATGATTTTCGTAAGCTGGGCATTAAAAATCATATGCCTCATGATCTGTAAGATAATTGAACGCTTTTTGCTTTCATGTAAACAATTGATACAGGATACTTTTTCATTGCATAGTTCGGTTTGATATTCACCACCATATTTACCGCAAAATTCATAATTTTTGCAATTATTTTTCGTACGATGATTGGCAGTTATGACAACAGTATACCGTCAAAACATTTTATCTACGGTATTTTCTGAATTTCACATAAATCAATCGATTAGCAAATAATTTTAACCCAATAACCTGAGAATTTCAAATATACAATTCTAAAGATTGCATTAACTCATACTTCTTCTTATTTGCATAATGTATAGCAATGAAAAACCTGCCAATTTTAAGTTTTCCAGAAAAGCTATTAAAATAAAATCTTCTCAATTGCACTCGTGTCCATAAATTAAGGATAATGCAAGTTCAGGCAAAGAAAAAGACCGAAGCAAAACAAATGCGACTTACTTGTAAAGTCTATTTATTAAACACAAGGTAAAGAACAAAAAAGATAATTTATGTTTGACATCGTTAATAAAAATTGCGATTTTTACTCCCTGGAGCAAATTTCATAAAAGAACCCATTTACAAAAACCAATAAAACATGGTTGGTATGATGGTTACTATGTAGTATTCCCCCCAGACAATGCAATAAAAGCCGTACAATGCCTAGGCATGCTGAGTATCAAATTATCAATCTAATCTTGGGGAATAATACACCAATCATCAAGCAATGCTTTCCGAAGTTCAGGTAGACATGTGGGAGGGGTTGACGGGCATTAATTTGTCAGCCAAGCATGTACCACACATGCTCTTATGAATTCAAGTCCAGTAACTATGCTGGCCAATCCATACGGTTTATATCCTTCGATTTAAGGCATTCGTCTACAATGTTTGCATAGTGAGGACGGGCGTTGACATCCAAAAACAGAGATCCTGCACTCATGGCACCCCGAAACAAACGTACATGTTGTTCCTGAATGACATCTTGATAGATGTGGCCTTTCATGGTTACATTGTGAACATGCAGATTAGTTCTGGAACCTAGAATAATTCCACCCCAAACGAGCAGTCCTGCACCTCCGTAACGGTGTCATTTAATGGTAGTCTCTTGGTAGTAACGGGTAACTGCCCTTTTCCATTTGAATGTCCTGCAAGAATCAGACTGAAAGCTAAATCTGGTCTCGTCGGAAAACATCACACAAGACCTCTGTTGCGGTGACCACAACATATTCTTTCTATTCCATGTTAACCGCAGGCGACAGTGAGTTGCGATAAGTGGAACACATCTGACAAGCCTACGAGCATATACACCAATATGCCCTAAGCGTCTGTACACGGTCTGCCTTGAAACTGACGAACCAGTAGCTGAAGAGAGCTGACGAGAAAAATCTGATGCTATACTCCGTCTGTTTCTTTTGGCAGTAACTGCCAAATACCGGCTCTTATTCGGTGTTGTAACTCGGATGCGACCTGTGCTGTAACGTTTTCTCACATTACCATCATCTTGAAACCGTTGCCAAAGCCTGTAGATGACACTTTGGACGATTCTAAGTTCCTTGGATACTTCCAGCTTGATACGTCCACATTCCGGACGGCCGATAATTTTACCACGTAAAATCTCATCCAAATGCTTCCTTTGTACCATAACTATGCGGTCATTGCACTGAAAGGCTTTTAAAGTGCTTGTGAACAATTTTACTTCTTTGCAACCATTCCTTATATACTGCTCTCTTACACTCTCGTGACGTACTATCTGTGCCATCTGGTGGTTTCTTGTAATTTGCATATTATTCTTCAAGATAAGTGTGATAATTCTACGTGCGAAATTTTTATTTTAGAATTCAATTTCTGTGTAATTCTGAATTATCCTTAATTTATGGACATAAATGTATTTTAGTATCATTTAAAAAAACCAATAATAACAAAGGTATTCTTTTTGGTTCAACTGAGAATTTTTGCAATTGTAATTCGTTTAGTAATTCATCAGTGCAGTTTGATTTTTCCCAGAGTTTTATTAATACTAATTTCATCAGCTTTTTTTAATAATTCGTGATGGTTGTAACTGCAAGATTTGACTGTAGGTTTCGTAAAAGTTCTGAATTTCTGGGTCTGTTTATTGTATTTGGAAATTATCAATTAATTACTTTAATATCTTGATATTGTATGAAAATCGATATCTAGTAGTTCTCTTGTTCCCTCATCTTTATCTGCGGAAGGATTTCATCTTCATCCTCAGTTAGAGCTTTTGCCTGAATGACCGGTTGAGTATGAGAGCAATTTTTAACTCACATTCTTCCATTTTTGGATAATGGAGAAGTTTTTAAGCCTTTTATTACTTAGAAAGTAGAATATGCCCCTAGTTTTAGACATTATGATGTTTAGTAATTCATGGAGCTGATTTAGAGGTCATTCAGTTTTTGTCTTTCTCTGCTTTTCGTTTTTTCTCTTTTGCTGATTTGTTTCAAATTGTAATGGAGTGGTTAATCTATCCCCTTTCCCTCTTGATTTTTTATACGAGTTATTTTTAGAAACGTAGTTAAACTTTCTAGGTCTAGGTTGGACAGATCAAATGATGATTATGTTAGTCTCGTAGAAGTCCTAATCGGTAAGTTTGTGGGTTCCGTTTGAGGTTAATGTAGAGATTATAAAAATATTGATGAATTTGCCTTTACCACACACACACACACACCTTAATATTTCAGACAGGACCTCCCCTTTATATCTTTAAAAGCCAATTTAAGACAATATTTAAAAAGAATAATCAATAAAATGAAAATTTAAAAGTTGAAAATAAAAATGCTGAATGTCCGTTGAACCGAAGTGGTTCAAGAAAGTGGAGGTTGAAAAAGTATCTAAGAAAAGCATAATAAATAACAATATTTTTATTGAGAGCAAAATAAAGCATAAAGCAAAGTAATGGTACTAGTTTGTTATACCGAAATTCAATATATTGAAGTGAGTAAAAACTTTTTAAGTCGAAATATTGGTACTGATGGTGTAAAATAAAAAGTAAAATTTAGTATCTGTAATAAGAGTAAACAGACAATTTATTAAAAAAGAAAAAAAGCAAAAAGTTGGCTGCATGCAGTTTTAGTTGTTCGATTTCGATGAAAAGAAGTTTAAAAATGAATTTTACAGGTACAAAAACAAAAAAAAAAAAAAAAAAACTACAAAGTTTAACCACAATGCAACAACACATGGTTCAAACTCTTTAAAAAAAACAGGATTATATAGAGGAAGTCAAAAAAAAAATTCTTAAACTAGCTTTCCGATAATTTCAAAGTATTTATATAAGAACATACAATCAAGAATCTGAGAATTTCCAATTTATATCTTGATCAAAGCAATCATATTTTATGGTTCTAACGCAAACACATTTAGATGCAAAACAAAATCTGTTGTGAACATTCTACTACGTTGCCATAATAAAGAACTGTACATCATCTAATTACATATACATCAGTGCGCGTGTGTGTGTGCGTGCGTGTGTGTGTGTGCGTGCGTGTGTGTGTGTGTGAATAAATACTCATATTTACGAGAATCATCAATAAATAGTTCTTATTATTATACTCATCCTTTTGGAATAACTTTAAAAAATGCAACAATTATTTATAAACGTTTGTCGCTCATTTTGTATCAAGAAGCAGTTATCTGAAGTAATTTATATTTCATAAATTCAGAAAAAGTAACACCAACATGAAAAATAAAGCTCTCCTACTATATCTGCACAATTTATAAATAGAAAGTTTATGAGGAAAGAAACAATATAGACTTTTTTTTTATTACTAATTTCAAACTGCTTTTATTTGACAGCTTTCATTTGTAATCAATATTATCCTTCATTTCCCTTCATAATTTATTTATAACATAAAAAAGTAATCATGTAATATAAAGTAAGATTTTCCTTATTATATATATATATATATATATATATATATATATATATATATATATATATATATATATATATATATATATATATATGCATTGCTGGAAAAAAAGGAAAACGCTAGGCTTTTGCAAATAAGAGAAGAACTTGAAATTTTTACAAAATAATTTCATAACAGAACTTTCAAAAACTTGTTTACAATCAGATAACTCTGTTTATGTAACATCAAATAAAAAACTACTTGCTTATTATAATTAAAAATTAATTTCATTCTCATGATACTGTATGAAAAAATTAGGACAGTTCTAAATAATGAAAGTGAGAAAATCTTGTTAATAAGGAATTATTCTGTGATTTGCTGTAACTACTACAAAGACTATTTGCCACTAAATCATATAAGTCTTGAATTTTGGTTTGACAAAAATTGTCCAAAAGAAAATTAAAAGGTACCTGAGGTTCGATCAAAGATTCCTAAGCCTTGCCTCTGGCGTAAACACGGTTACTAACCATTTATTTTAAGCAATATTGAGGTCTGTACTTTTAGCAGGCCATAGCAAAACCAGAACATTATTTGTTTCAAACCAATTTTTAACGTCATTGGCCGTATGAATTAATATTCCATATTACTGAAATATCCAATTTTCTCCACCTAGCTCAGTGTGACAGGGAAGAAGCTCTGAATTTAAAATCTGAATGTTTCTATCTTCCATTTAGAAACACTGGCTTGATCTTTCCATCGTAGCCAACTGGTATCCAAACCATTAAATTGCCTCCTCCTATCTGTGTCCATTAAAACAAGTTTTTTCTTGTGTACCCAGACAATGCCAATAATTTTGACAACTGTCTGGGCTATTTAAATTGAATTTTTTTTTCATCAGAAAAAATAACTGAAGTCCATTCGGAGTTCCAAGATGTGTTTTTGACCCACTGTAGGCGGTACTCAATACGCCTTTCGTTTCACTTAAAATAGTGCTTTCTTTTCTTGAATATGAACGTATCTGATCTTTCAATACAGTTGTAATGTGTTCTTCTGATGAGTCTAGTGCTTTTTCAATGTACTTCCAAGCGTTTTTTTAATTCTTTAAAGATTTTTCCTTGATTACGTAGTGTCAATTTTTTCAGTCAGCCAATCTTTACGTTCAACTGACTCTTCAGATTTTTTTAGAAGTTAGAAAGAGCGTTTGGGCTGATGCGTGGGAGCTTTGAAATTTATCTTAGACTTTTCCCCTCATTTTTGCATGCTACAATTTGGCCTTTTTGAAATTCACTTAAGGGTTTCCCCCTAAATATTTTATCAGTACAAAAATTGAGAATTTTTTTCAACAAAATATATCTTTTGAAAGCTAGACTGTTTAAAAGAACAATATATTAAACATATTAAACTGTTACAGATTCCAAAACGAGAATATTTTTCCAGGTGTCTTTCTACTTTTTTCACATGCCAAAAATCATTATTATTTTATTATATTTTCTTTGTGGTAAATAAAACTCATTCACGGAAAATAAAAGAAAAATTAGTTTAATAAAATAAAAAATAAAAATTAAAAAGGAAAAATTACATTCATTGCCCTAAAATTTAAAGGATAATTTATAAAATATGACTGTATCCTACTGTTTTCCAGAAGTGTGTAAAAATATATATATATATATATATATATATATATATATATATATATATATATATATATATATATATATATATATATGTGTGTGTGTGTGTGTGTGTGTGTGTGTGTGTGTGTGCTGAGAATGCTTAATTCAAAGTGAGTTTCTCACCAGTATAGAAATTAATACAAACTATCGTACACCAGACATTTTATTAACAACACACACGGAGACATCCAAAACAAAAGTATAAAGTAAAAGAACAAAAGAGAACACATGCGGCGTGGAAAAAGGGGGTGGAACTCTGGCTACTGTCGCTCTCCACAAAATATATATATATATATAATTCTTACACTATATATACACACACACTTACATTTCTTAAATCAATTTTATCATAAGCCATGTTATTTGTGATAAGGAAGCAAGTGTAAATCACAGATAGCTTTCGAAATTTCACCTCAAATAGTAAAACATGTAATTTGGTCAGAGATTTATATGAATTTTGTAGTTTTAATTGTAAAGGCTATATGTTATTTTTTTTAATTGACATTGATATATATTAAATGTTTCCTTGATTCTTTGAAACTCTCATTAAATATAACAGATAACTTAGAATTATGCTTATCGATTCAATTTGCCTTCGATCAGAGAGTTTATTTTATTTCACTGCATTTTGTGGTTCATGATGTTCTAATAAACGAAAATAAAATTGATTACATCCCATGAGAGTACAAAGCCAAGCTTTCAGCCGAATAATTAATGCCATGGCCTTTCGCTCCTCAGTTCATAGAATTGATTCTCTCCTCGGGCGCAGATCTATGTGCAGTTCGTAATTCAATTTAAATAATAAAACCAGGTCTAAGTTGCCCGCCTCGTGTATCAAAAATAACAGTTGAGTGACACGAAAACCAAACCATCCATTAAAATATACTAAATTATTATGATCTGAAATATTAAGAGTATAAAATATTTGATTATTTGCTATTTTTACCCATTCAAAATAGTATAAGCATTGTTCTTGCACTATTAAGTGATACAACAACAACCTATTTCGAAGATTACCCAGGAAAATGAAAAGTTAAAATTCGGCATAAGAGATGACTAACACCTATGAGATTCATTTCTTTACATTAAGCATTTTCAGACATTTAAAAAACAATAATCGTATTCAAAATCGAAAAAAATCTTGATTTCAACCATAAATATTATAATTAATTTTTAAATTATTTTATTTCATAGATCAAAATAAGAAGTTCATATTGCAAATGTTTTATATTCTTCCCATTAAAAATTGAAATTTAAGAATATGTGACTGAAATCCACAAATACACTGGTGTACAAAATTTAAGAATCATGCGTTTTTTGCCATAACCAAAAAGAAATTATCTGAGAAACATGAAATTCAAAAATGAGTGACATTATTTTGTAATCAAGCGATGAAGGAGGCATAGTGGCGCAAAAATGTATACAATGCATACAATATGGAATCAAACAAAAAAACTTTATTGAACTCTTAGTATCGTTACATATGAATGTCTGTCCAAGAGAAAGAATAACAAGATGTTATTTACTAAGGTATATTTCCTCTTCTTACTACAATAATTGCTTCACACCTTTTGTCCGTTCTATCGTTGAAAATTGAAAAAAGAAAATTGTCATAGCGGAAGGTAAGTTTCACTTTCCTTTCATATCAAAGGAACTCCACGATTTTTTTCGATGAGTATATTAATAATGTATAAATCATTTCAATTCTCAATCAATCTTGCATTTAGATTTGAAAATTTTAATTCAAAATTGATTTTACAAGAAACATATAGTTATTAAACATAAACCGCGTACTACACCAAAAAAATAAAACAAGAAAAACATCTAATATTGATTTAACATCTTATCCTGAGGGTGGCTCAGTATCAACTTCTCCTGAGCGCGACTCAGTATCAACTGAGGTTTATTTGCCAGTGGCGTTACAGTCACGCAACAAATGGGAGTTGTTCTCGTCTGTCCCTATTCAGCACCAGATTGTCCAACAATTCTAGATGTAAGAATGCCAATTCCTTCATCATCGCCTGTTTCAGTTATTTGGTTTTCTCCGGAGGATGCAATTGTACCACAAGGTGTCTCTCAAAAGCATCCCAGACATCATCTATGGGATTTAAATCAGGGGAGTGCGTTAGCTAATCCATTTGAGAGATATCTTCTCTTTCTAGTAGCTGCTGAACAGGATTTCAGTGTGGCTGAACACTGTCATCCATAAAAATAAAATCTGCTCTAATGGTACTTCAGAACAGACGCGTACACGGGGAATAATTACCTTCTTACAAAAGTAATCTTCGTTTATATAACCTTTTTCGAAAACATGAAGCTCAGTCCGCCCGTTCAGCATAATGCCTCCTCAGATAACTCTAGGACCACCGTAATGGTTTATTTTCGTGGTGTTATAGAGACGAAACAGTATTCCGATCATCTTTCTTTTAATCCGGGAACGTTGAGAATCATTTGTGGCACTGAAACGACTTTCCTCCGTAAAAAGGATGTGATTCTATTAATCAGATGTCCAGTTTTTGTGCTTTTTCCACTACTCTAAATCCAGGTGCCGATAGCCACTTTTCAAAGGGAGATAGAGTTCAAGATGGCGGGCAAACAGGTCAATTTTTTTAAAGAAATCTGGACACAGTAAGTCGCGAAACTTGTCGATCCATTGCCTTACACAGTTGATGAGCAACGTCGCTTACTGAATAGTTTCGAACTCTTTACGTGAAAGATGATACACAGGTCATTCCCTGCAACTATTCTTTTGTGTGTCTTCCCCACCAACATTTATAATAGCATAATCTATAGGTTCATAGACTTTTCATACACGCAAAACGCACATTTTTGATTCCGAACTTTTCAGTTACAATGGTCACATAATGACCCTCCTCCAGCTGTTCGATAATTCGCCTTCCATGTATGAAATCATCAAAATGACTTTTTCTAGCCATATTTCATCTAAGAAATCACTCCCATTTGCAGCGAATATCTAACTGCGTCAATGTCTTTCCTTGTACTGTAGGTTGAGCTGCGTGCGCCGAATACACACGACTTTTCTACTGAATTATGTGTTCATTGTACTTATCGCTGTAACCCCTTTTCTTGGCAATATACTTAAAATTTCCATTGTCATTTAAGTTTTGCACACCAATGTAAAAGACTGATTATTAACCGAGATACAAATGAATCTAGAATCTTCTATAAAATACAATTGAGTTCCAAATGCTGAAGACAGGTGTATTATCTTATTAAAAATCTTTTAGCACTTCATTTAGAATGATGTCTTATTTTATCTGATGATATTGGTCTGGGATATTTCTTTTGACTTTTCATCAACTAAAATCCCAAGGAAACAACGATATGATCAAGTTGTCTTGCGACATAGATCTCAGAAGCAATTTCTTACAAAGCTCCTATAAAAATTTACAAACAAATGCACTCATAAGGATGTCCTTAGTCAAAGCCTAAACAAGTTAAAGAATTTCTATAGCCAGCAGTCTCTACATTCAATTGGGCATATAAGTACTTACAGAAACATTTTACAACTTTGGCAAAAAAAGAGAGAAATCGATCTACATAGCTTTTCAAAAATAGTTATAGAGCTTATTATAAGCATAAAAACTACGCTAATTGTGCACCATATATTCTATTTAAGATCAGTGCGCGTTATGTATTTATAAAATTTCATATTGAGGATTTCTTAGCGATATATTTTTGATCTGAAATATCTAATATTTTTATTAGTTCTGAAAACAAATATTTCAGTTCAATATCATCTACTCCTTGATTTAGAAATTTCATTTTCGACAAAAATACAAATTAACTTATAATTTATTTTAGTCATTATATTTGAGTTTTTAGAAATTTATTGTGTGCATTTAAATTTAAGAAATGATTATAATAAAAAAAAAATTGTAGGTCAGCACACTTAATAAAAGAGAGATGAATTAAAAATAAATATTCCTCTGTAAATGATTTCTATTAGATTAATTTCCTTAACTCGCCAGCCAACTTGTCTAATAGTCAGCGTGCCTGACTACGGATAGGGAGGTCCTGGGTTCGAATCCCGGTTCAGGCATGGATGTACTTTCTCTCTCTCTCTATCCTGTTTTTAGTCCTTTCCTTGTGTGTGAATGAGGATTGAATAGTGCCTACCCTATAAACGGGTCCCTATGGCATCTGTGAGGGTGCGATAGTGGCCCACCTCCTTGTGGTGCACCCGGGGCAATGCCTCGGCGGCAAAGAGGTCGCTGTTTCTGGCCGGTTCCTTGGGTATAAGGGGACAATACATCCCGATATGCCCCGACCAATGGAAAAAAAGTTTCCTTAACTCAATTTAAATTATCAATAAAGTGGGAAAATGTTATAACATCTGTAAGGTAAAGAATTACTATAGAAAAAGACACATTTCATACTTCCAAAACACATTTAACTAGTTTTTCTTACATGTTTGCCTTATAGAAGTGATTATTGATGGCAATCATATGTGGAAGCATTTTAAAACAACGAACAGTAGCTTATTTCTAATGAAGATTAGTGTTGTCAACATTGAAACTCACATCCTGTTTTTCGAAATTTCACATTATATGAAAGATATTAGATCATAATAAATTAAGGTGCAAGAGAAATTTAATAATCTGCTTATACTTTTTGGCAGTCTTAAGAACCAATATTTACAGCTAAGCAAGAAAAGCGTCTTAACAAATCAAATTGCATTTAACAAATCAAATATAAACTAAATATGCGGGCAATTTGTGTGAATAAAAAGATCTAAGTATAACGAAAAATAACAATAATAAATTGGCGCAGGGTTCTATACAGTTAAAATATTCTGCTAGAAACACACTGCTGAGGAAAATTTTCTATCATAAAAGTACCAAATATGAATAGTATACACTTCAGAACAAGGAAAAACAAAGCAGTTTTTAAATTACTCCGATGGAATTGATTATAAAATATTCTAAAAACTAATAATGCTGCCACTCGGGATAGCTTAGTATGTTTTCGAAAAGAAAAAAAAGGAGGAAATACCACAGTTAACATGCTTTGTAATACGCGTTACATGAATTACAAAAAACATTTATAAATCTACATCTTCATATCACATTTTGTTTATTAGTTTTGTATACAATACTATCTTGTTGTTCAATAGTTATTAATTCACGCGTTCATTCTAATGAATATATTTATTAAAGATTAATTCAAACACAAATATCACATGACAAAGACATAGCGTAAGTGCCATTGTTACAATTGTCTAAGAATTCTCGTCTTGTTTCTGCTTCGTTTTATAGTTCACAAATTTATAACTAGGCCTTGCAATACTTGATTACGAAATTCAACAAAATTCAAGAAATTCGTTTTAAATCTTTCAATAAAAAGTCATTAATTTATTTTTAGTTCTAATGGTATACTGTAAGCCTATTCCATGGGATAATTGCAGAAATGCTTTCTCAACCTGATGTATATAACGTCGAAATTGAAATTCTCAAAAAATTTTTAAAAATTAAACAAAAATGATCTATTAAGCAAATATTTAAAATAATATTGAAAATTTAAGTACCAGAACATGAAAAATTTAAATGTTAGAAAATGAAGGTTCATATTTATTAAAGATAACAAAAATAGACAATGTCGTAAAATTACAAACACTCTAAAATAAAAGCATACGATAACTTGTTTGGTGATCAATTGTACATTCTTCAATGCGGAAAATGTTCACTGTACTCTATCGTTGACTAGGTTAGTCTCAACTGGATGTGTTATTTTATATAATTTACATATAATCTTTATTATACACTAGAGCCATTAAAATTGCTACAACAGGAAGAAATGCAGATAACAAAATGAAATTTATTGGACAAATATATTATACGAGAAATGACAAGTGATTAAATTTTCAAAAAATTTGGCTGGATAGATCCTGAGAAATCAGTACCCAGAATAACCACCTTTGGCAGTAATAACAGCAGTTATACGCCTGGGCATTGAGTCAAACAGAGATTGGATTGCATGTACAGATACAGATGCCCATGCAGCTTCAACACGATGCCACAGTTCATCAACCGTAGTGACTGGCGTTTGGTGACGAGCCAATCGCTCGACAACCATTGACCAGACGTTTTCTATTGGTGAAGGATCTAGAGAACGTGCTGGCCAGGGCAACAGCCGAACATGTTCCGTATCAAGGAAGGTCCGTACAATACCGGCAACATGCGGTCGGGCATTATCCTGCTGAAACGTAGGGTTTCGCAGGGCTCGAATAAAGAGTAGAGCCACGGGTCGTAACACACCAGAAATGTAACGTGCACTGTTCAAAGCACCGTCAATGCAAACAAGAGGTGACTGAGACGTGTATCCAATGGCACCCCATACTATCATGGCAGGTGATGGGCCAGTATGACGATGACGAATGCACACAGCCAGTGTGCGTTCACCACGATGCCGCCAAACACGGATGCGACCATCATGATGCTGTACACAGAACCTGGATTCATCTGAAAAGATGACGTCTCGCCATTCGTGCGCCCAGGTTCGTCGTTGATCACACCATTGAAGGCGCTCTTGTCTATGACGCAGCGTCAAGGGAAGCCGCAGCCATGGTCTCCGAGCTTAGAGTCCATGCTGCTGCAAACGTCGTCGAACTGTTCGTGCAGACAATTGTTGTCTTCTAAATGACCCCGTTTCTTGGCTCTCGGCTCGTGACGTGGTTGCACGATCCATTACGGCCATGCGGATAATATGCCTGTCTTCTCGGCTGCTAGTGAGAGGTGGCCGTTGAGATCCCGCATGGCATTTCGTTTTACCATCCTGAACCCATCGATTCCATATTCTGTTAATAGTCATTGGATCTCGACCGACGCGAGCAGCAATACTGCGATAAGATAAACCGCAATCCCGGTATGCTGCAATTCGAAGTTTATCAAAGTCAGAAACGTGCTGGTACGCATTTCTCCTTCTTACACGAGGCATCACAACAACTTTTCACCAGGCAACAACGTTAAAATGCAATTTGTGTATGAGGAACCGGCTGAACAATTTCCTCATTTAAACACAATGTAGGTGTCGCTACTGGCGCCTGCTTTGTCTGAATGCGCTGAAAAGCAAATAATTTGCATATCACAGCACCTTCTTCCTTTCGTATAAATTTCACGTCTGTAGCATGTCGCCTTCTTGGTGTAGCAATTTTAATGGCCAGTAGTGTATGTTTAATAATATTTTATGATATATATAACCCCTTTTAAACACACCTATGGAAAAATTCTTATAAAGTGTGTATAAAAGGGGTTATAAGCAAAGCACGCTTGGTTTTGTTTTTATTACAACCATATATAGATAGTATGAATGTAGATGAGAATAGTTAAGAAATGTATAGTTTAAGTTTTCAAATATTGATAAATATGTATATTTACGAAAATATTTTATAGTTAAATATCGATGATTTTAGTTTATTTGTTAAATTTGATTAACGATTTTACAAAAAAATTTTTCCCATTTGATAAAGGAATAAATTTTAGGAAAAATCATGGAAATATTTAAAAAATTACTTCCATTTTATTAAAAAATATATAGTAATCTCTTAACACACCACAAGAAGAGTAAAGAAGATATTAAAAAGTATAACAGAAAACACTGTAAATTTTCCATTATTAATGTTTAAAAATGTTTTGTTTTAGTGATTGCTACTCACAAAATGAACTAAAAATAATTTAAGTGAAATATAATAATATAAAATACTAATTATATATAATTGTATAAAATAAGAATGACTTTATGTCTATATCACTGGATATTTACCGTAGGAAAATCTCACAGACAGTTCCACAAACCAGATAATAATTATAATGCAGGCATGTCACTATTTCAAGAAAATCCAGGTTTTAATTGCATAGTTTTGATTAAAGTTATAACATAAATAATTACATAAATTAGATTTTTCATAAATTCAGAACATAATTATTCTCTAACGAGCAATTCGATTAAAATATTAATCTAGAAACGCATAGTACCAGATAGTTTCCAACTTGATGTCTGCAATGCATCTTAGCATGGACACCCCACACAAGACATCGAAAGCGTTAAAAAACCATTCCAAGACTCTTGAACAACATCGAATTCAAGAGGATTAGATGAAAGCTTGATCTGTTTTTCGTGACGGTCAAATTTTGTGTGCACGCGAGGGCTAATTAGATCAGAATCTACAGTGGATCAGATATAAGGTGATCGCGAAAAAAGTCTTAAAACACGTCAATTATATCCTAGATGTGCTCAATCGAACTGTGGCCAGATGGACTTTCCTATTCAGAGGGATGGTTTGATTTTTTTGTCACTCAACGGTCACTTTCTGCACACGAGGGCTAATTAGACCGAGACCTACGACTTAAAGTGGATCCCGAACCACTACAAGATGGGATTCGAACTCACGTACTTTTGATTCGAAGGCAAGAGCGCTAACCACTTTTGGCTAGCAGTTCGGCCTATTCAGTAATAAAACATGTGCTAGTCTGAAAAGTTCATTCAATTTATCAATCAAGTAATGTAGCTGGCTGACGCAATAGTTATAAACATGAAATGTAATGAAAATATGTACAAAAAATTGAAAGACTAAATGATTTTAATCAAACTATTTCATTTTTTATTGATAACTTCGTCCATTGTTTCAATTTGGTTGAAATTTTCATATCCCGCACAAAATAGGCACGCGTTAACACAAAAACATGCGTGATGTAATATAAATATAAAATACAATTTTTAAAAAATTAATAAAAAAACAGTAAACTCGCGTTAAACACTTAAATAATAATGAAATACAATGCGTAAAGCATATAAAGTTATTCAAATATTTGAATTTCACGAGTAAAGCAAAATTGCAAAGAAATGAATGTATATTTAACACTTCAAATAGAAACCGTTTCCGTTGCTTATTATTCAATAAATAAAAATAAAATGCTAGTGTATATCTTACACAAATATTTCATTATAGTGTGCATGTGTGTGTGTTTTAACGTAAATTTTCATTTTTTTTACAAAATTTATTCTTTTTGTGAGAAATATACTTTACAGGGTTAAATATTTTGTTTCACTTATCAAGTTCTTATGAACAAGAATGTTCTTCAAAAGCACCAATTTCCTAAACATTATCAACAAATGTAATCTGTACACACCATTATATTCACATTGAGACATTTAATTTGGAAATGGCACAGTTTTCGTTTTTATATTTTGATGCTCATAAAAAAGAATACTCAAATATACCTTAGGATATTTTGATTGAGAAATTATATCTGAGTTGTCATAACATGACAAAATAATTTATTAGTTTGTTATGGTTCTTCTATTAGTTTTTTGGTAATCTACAGGAGGAGTCTTTCTCGATATTGAGAAAGCCTTCGACAGAGTATGGCATTGTGGCCTTATTTTTAAGCTTATTAAATTCAAATTCTCCTGTTATTTAATCAAATTAATTAACAGTTATTTACTTAGTAGAACTTTTGCTGTTAAGCTAGGTAATGACTTTTCAAGGGATAAGCCCATTCATGCAGGCGTTCCTCAGGGATCACTGCGGACCCCTTCTTATTTAATATTGACGTAAATGATATCCCACAACATCCAAAAACTATATTATGACTGTTTGCGGATGACACTGAAGTTCTATCCACTAGTTCGGAATACCAAAAAATTCACGATAACCTAGTTTAACCCTTAGCGGCCATAGAAAATTGGTTGAAAATCTGGAAAATCAAAATTAAATCGACGAAATCCCAGGCATTCCTTTTCACGAGAAAATTATCACAATGTCCTAGAATAAAGATAGCAGGCATTGAAATTCCATGGTCACCCAAGGTGGATTACTTGGGACTAACTATTGATAAAAGGCTTACTGGGAAGCCTCATATAGCTAAAATTAAGAACAAATTTATAGCAGCAAAAACAACATTGTACCCACTTATTGCACAGAAATCAAAACTCTCATTGATGAATAAGCTGCTCATTTATAAGGCCTATTTGCGCCCCATTATTACGTATGCTGCTCCAGTTTGGGGTGGAACAGCGGACACGAACATGAAGATACTGGAAAGACAGCAAAATAAATTACTTAGGTTAATGTCAAAATCGGAATATTATTTCAGAAATAATCTTATCAGAAAAAACCTGGGAGTTTTAATGCTTTCGCGTTATATCAAATACCTGCCTTTTAGGTTTCTATGATAAACTCTATCATACAAACAACACTGAAATACAAAAAAACTGAAAATTATAACCCCTACCTTTTAATTAGCTTCCATAGACCACTTTCAGTTCTCAGAATTAGACCGCATTCTAACTATCCAATCACTAATCAACGCCCAAGAAGGAAGAAAAAAAAACAATAGGATGACTTAATAAAAAGCAATTAGGAACATCGAGTTTGTTTGCATACAAGGGAACAGTATATACGGACAACCTGAAACTGTGTCTTATGGGTGGCGCGATCTGTTGGCATTATTGTATATAACTCTAATAAAATGATTACTTGAAAAAAATTTATTCTATATGTAATTTGTTGTCTGGTTCCATTATCAGAAACTGGAAAATTAATTGTTATTGTCTTCATTGTATTTTGTGAAAATAAATATTTATAATAAAAAATGAATATATATAAATGTGTGTGCGTGTGTGTATGTATAAGTGTGTATGTATATATATGTATGTGTATAAATATGTATGCATAGATATAACATGAACAAATAAAGGGAAAAAGTTACAGTAAGGATTAATATTGAATTAAATATTTCTGTTCTTATCCAATGGATCAGAATGGTGAATCATATCATTTCTCACATTGTTACTATAAATAGTATGATACCATGCAAGGTAGTACCAAATTGGGAGCACTTACCTTAGGTTATCAAAAAGTTGAGACTTATTTAAAATTAAGAATTACGTGTATTTTAAATATTCTATTAGGGGTGAACTTAATTTTGTTAAAATAATGGGGTAAATAATGGCTAGACACCTACCAACCTTTAGACATATTCTCTCTGGTAATTTACCCGGACTGTACAGTTCAAAAGTTATTCCGAACTAATATAAACACCCGGGATAGTAATCGAACAGGCAATCTCTTGAGCTGAAGGTTAGAGCGGTAACAAATAAGGTACCTGTTCAGAAAATAGTTTTTAAAGTCTCAGTTAAAATAAGGTACCTGTTCAGAAAATTAATTTGGAAGTCTCAGTTAAAATTTAAGCGAAAGTTTCTGTCGCTCGCGGCTGTATGGGAATCAGACTATAACATAATTTAAAAGTATTACCATTATTTTGCTGAAATAAATTGCTGCAGCATAATGTCACAAGAGCGAAAAATCTGTCTTGTAAGATTATGCTGAAGCAATTTATTTCAGCTAAATCTATACTTTTTAATATATCTATAAGCACTATTTACAAGAATATTTTAAATTATTTAATTTTATTGTCATCGTAATTTACCTTCGAATGAGAATTAATTTTCTATCGTATTACTTATTTTAAAAAAAAAACCTGTGAAATATATATTTCTTAGCAAAGTTATTCCACTGAACAATGTTTTTATTAGACTGTACACACCATCATTTCTACTCCCTAAGGTAATTTTCGGAACATTTTTCCAGCTATCCATGCCACCCAACGCGCTTGAAATCGTTCGAAATGCTTACTATATATCTTTGCTACTTTTAAGTTTATAAACAATAGCTTGAGTAGGACTGCGATTTTTTTTTAATTGGATATTTCAAATTTCTATAATTCTAAAACTTTCCGCTTATGAATAAATGTCGAAGCGAGCCACTCAACACTTGGTATAATAAAAACATATCAATCTACAGTAACTTCAAATCATTGATTTCTCAATGTTATCTTACAATGCAGAAATTGGATAATCAATATGCAAAGAATAGAGAAATAACATCCCCTTTGAGAAAATCTATCCATAAAATGTTATTTTAATTCACATTTTTATTAATTTTTTTAAAATTAACCAAATTATAAGTTCTTGTGCTTGCACGCACACTTTCTGTGGGAGTGGTTATGAAGAAATTTTAAAAGTATCCGGTTAGTAATTTTATATATATATATATATACAACGCTTAAACTATACCAAGAAAGAGGTGACATTAGTCAAGAAAACCTTCAGAATATAACAGTAACTAAGGCAAACATACAAAATCATTTGTACAACTCAGATAAACTTACATAACCCGATATTTCGACCGGCTCTATTTACAGCACCAACTCTTATTTTATCTATTCACTGATTTGTGTATTTATGAACATGTATGATAAATAATCAGAGAAATTAAAATTTATACGAATTTTATTTTTAGTACAGGGTGCGGTACGATAACTTCCTTATTTCGTATTGCAATAACACAACAAAATATTAGATATATTTGTATTTATATTTGCATATTAAAAATTTCATATAGTTTTAAATATCATATTGAGCAAGTGACGTCCGCCATTGGTGATACTGGATGAACCGAGTTCTGCTGTTCTCATTACTCTCTCCAGCATACTGTGTGGCAGGCATGTTCGCCGTTTCTCTTTAAGGTTTCTTTTCAGATCTTCCAAAGTTTTCGACGGTCAATAAGACATGTGACTTTAAATAGCAAAGCAAAAAGAAATTACATAGGACCAAATCGGGAGAACGCACTGGCCACTCTAAAACGTTTCTCATTTACATAATGCACCCAGAAAAATAGGCCTCCGTGACAAATACACGGTGTTAAGGCTCTTCCAGACCTACGTGAGAACTTCTGTTGTCTTGTCGCCCTATCTGGTGTTAGTTCTCAAAGCTTGTAGAGGGGAGTATCCCAAACATTATTATTGGTTGAAATTGCTTGTCAATCAATCCTTCGAAGTTAGGGAGTCTGCCAGAATTGGCACGTTATTTCGTGAAAAATTAAAGTACTAACGCCATAAAAACAGCCAAAAAGAGAGTTTTTAAATTTGCTCCTAACCGATGTTTACCTCAAATTACCCTCAGGGTTCTTAGAATAGGGGTGGGGGAAAGTGGGTCAGTACAAATGCTCAACGAACTGACACCGGAATTACTTGTTGCTGTCTTATGGAAAATGAGCTGCCAGTGATTCTAAAGAAAATATTATTTATTTATAGTTTAGAGTTCGGTTTTTTTATTATTCGCACTAAAATATATGAAGACAAATTGCAAATGTTGAGTGATTTTACAGTTACTAATTAAATGCTCAAAAATGATTATCAGAATTCAAATAAAACCTAAAATACTATATGAATGATTAAAAATATATTTTTTTAAGTGCCTTGGTTCAATTTGATTTTATGAGACTTGATCCATTGACTTAAGATGCTTTTGAATATGAATGCAACAAATAATTAAAAACTATTATTTTCAAAACTAACTCAATATAAAAATATTTAATTTTTTTCAAGCTTTTTTAAACTAACACACACACATATATATTCTAATTATATAAAATTAGATGAAATGATTATATAAATAATTACAGTTACAATATATATTTTTATGAAAATAATGTTACGATTTTCTATCTATCTATCTATATATATATAATCGTATCGTAATTTTCATAAAAATATTGTAACTGTAATTATTTATATAATAATCATTACATCTATTTTATATAATTAGAATTACTTAGAGCTTGAAAGAGAGATTCATCTCTTGTCTTCCATCTCACAAGTCCCTAACTTTATTCCTCTATATAAATAAAATTAACTAAGTTATTATTAGAAGTACACGTTTTTTAAAAACTTGATATTCTGGTGTAAAATGTGTTGTGAAATTTACTTTAATTCTGAAGATTTTAAAACTCTTCAGTTATTTTATTAGATATTTTCCCCTGGCTTGATAAAAACAAAATTAGATTAGCACTAAATATGCCTTATAAAAACACACAGGTAAATTAGATTAAAATAAGTTTAGAGTAAAATTGTGAGAAATATAAATTAGGTTTATATTTGTCAACAAATAATCAAATGCAAATACAACTTATAGCATACGAGAAAAATATAATTTCATTGTAATACGAGTAAAATATAAAACAATTTCATGAGCATATTGGAAATTTAGTTAATACCTTGAAATATATATGAGGTAAAATAGTAATTAAAATAAATCTGTTATTAAAGTAAAGAAATGCTTGAGCAATTCACATTTCATGAAGGAAAAACAGAAACTAATATATATATATATATATATATATATATATATATATATATATATACACAAACACTCTATATACAAACATAAACATACAAATTCGTATAGTTAAACTTTTATTTTTTTGGATTTTAATTTTTGAGCTTTTTTTTTGTCTCTTTTTTTTTGTTTGCTTCTCAATTATCTAAGTTGGATTTCTTATGTCCATTGATCTAGGATAACGTGGATCGATTAGTTCTGCCAAAAGACAGTCAAAATAAAAATCATTTTCATTTGTGTCTCCTAAAATACATCATCTCTAAAAATAATTTCAGTTTTAATTCCTTTTGGGGACCAAATGCAAACCAACAACCTTTTGCAAACCAACAAAAGTTTCTTTCACTAATATGTAATTGTCCTTGGATTTGATAGTAAAATTTGATTTTTATTTATGCCATTAATTTCTTTTGTTTTTCCATCTTTTTGCCAGAAATTGAATTTAGATTTCTTTATAAATTCATTGGGATGTATATCACGACATGTATATGGGCATTTAATTTCAACAATACCCTCTCTGCCAATTATTCCATCTAGCGTGGCAGCTAAATGAGGCAAATTTTTATCTATGAATATCCCACATGGTTCTATTTAAAGTCCTATTTCTTTTTCTAGTTCGAGAATGGCAGTTTTTTCATGAATAATCCCGTATAAAATTGCTTCATTTTTTACGTTAGAGTATAGTATTGTTTTTACTAAATTTTGGCATCCTGTAGAGGATAACTTCCGACATACAGCACCAAAATTCGACGCTGTCAATCGAATTCTTCTTTCCTTTCTCTCCAAACAGCATTCTCACTTTGAAGTACAGTAGCTCTTTCTAAATCTTATCTTTCTTTCAAAGTAAAAGCTAGATTAGTCAATAATTTCGATTTTTTTTTTCCTTCGTCTTCATTAAGTGATAAATCTGGCTTTTCAGCAGCTGGGCCATAATTTTTGTCGGGACGTGATAAAATATTTGCTAATTTCCTAGGCTTTGACGTATTCTTTTGCTTTATTTAATTTATTTATTCTTTTATTTTCAAACTGCTTGCCGTATTTACCTGGCTATTTTCGTTAAGTGCTTTGTGCATTTCAATGTATATTTTTTTTAGTATTGTGGGAAAGAACTGAAGCATAGCATCTTGTTTGGTAGGAATACTTTTGACAATAGTTCACTCTCTTCCCACCCGTTAACTTGGCAACAATTGAATTAAATTGTTCTACAATGTTAGTATTAGCGTTATACAATACACTTTTCTGCATTAGAAAGCTGTTTGGAGACGGTATTGTACTGCGTATCCCATCTTAGTGACAACAAGGTGATTGATGATTTAATTATTGTTGTAGCAATACAGAGAAAGAAAGTCGTTCAATCATACTATTTCTTGACTAGTCACTTTGAGCATATCTAATTGATTCTCAATCTCTTTCCTGATATTCTCTCTCAAGCATTTCTTCTCGAACATCAATACTATAACTTCAGTTACTTTCTTTATATCGTCATAAGTGCTACAGGATATTTATTCATTCTTTTGATATTTTATTACTTTTATTCCTTTTTTGTCAAAAATAATGTCATTTGCGTTGCGCAGGATAATATTCTTTTCAAATAAATTTCGTGAGCATAAAATGATTCCCCTAAGAGCATTGATGTCATCTGTATTGTAGTGTGGTGTAATGTATTGTTATCGTTCGTTTGGTTATTGAAATGCTTTTATGTTTTTCCGCTGAAGTTATACTACAAACTTAATTTTTTTTTCAAAGAGATATATAATTTTTCAAATTTAAAGTGTTTAATTTTTATCAGACGCAATATGCTGGTATCGTATGCTTATTAATCATACCTTATAATGTATTTTTTTTTCATGAAATAAGTTGAAAATAAAATTAAATGTCCAAATGTTTGTAGAGGTAAAAACTCAATAATTTTGGAAAATGATTAAAAATCAAATTAAAATATTGTCTCACTATTATTCTAATAAACTTATCGTTCTTATTATTAGATATTTTATTTTATAAGAAATATATATATATATATATATATGTGTGTGTGTGTGTGTGTGTGTGTATGTATATATATGTATAAATATATGTATATATGTGTGTATATGTATATATTCACATATATTTATGTATGTGTGTGTGTCTATTGTAAAATGCATTTTTATACATCTTCACACATAAAGTGGTTTGAATTTTTAATACATAGTTAGTCTTATTTCAAAATCGTAATATATAATATAATAGAACAAGGTAACACAAAACAGTTTATAATATTTCATTTTGAAAATTTACTTAAATGAAAATAATCAAAGTTGATTTAAAAGTACATATCATAGCTACTTTTCCAACGCTAATAAACAGAAATCTAACATGCATTATTTACAGATGCCTTTTCTATTTCATGAGTGAGAAAAGCTTATTCGTCTTGCTCGATTTGGAATTGTTTGCCAACCACAGGGTAAAACAGCGGGAATCATATGGGGAGAAGTTTTTCGCAGAAATTCCTCCTTCTTTAGGTTACCGTAGTGAAGTAGAAAACTCAGACAAGTTTGGCTTTAAAAATTTTCCAGCTTCATAGGTGGCGTTGTGTACAGAGGTGGCGTTGTGTACAGAGGTGGATTTTCAGAAATAAGAATGAGTTTGATTTGTAATCAAAATTCGTATCAAAATATTAATGCAATCAAAAATATTTTTAGCTTAAAAAAAAACAAAAATGTTCATTTTGTAACTGTACGGAGAAAAAATGAAATATCTTTAAGCCAAATTTTGTACAACATCAATGAAATTAGAATTTGGTTAAAATTTACTTGGATGGAGATATTTGACATTTTAAAAAATATTTGAAAAAATTTTAAACGCTAAAAATGGACGTCGAAGTGACAGTAGTTCTGTTTTTTGTAATTTGCAAAAGACCGGAAGTTTCTATCATGAAAATAGCACTTGTGAAACATTAAAATGTTATCCATAGGATTAACATAGGATTCGATTTTCCCCAACGGAGGTCTAGCAGGATCTTAATGACTCCAATTCCATGGTGGCGGTTGAACTGCAATGTACTTTTTTTTTTTTTTTTTGAAACGAGATTATACCAACCTCATTATTTTTACTACTTTTTGTGTTATTGCAATTGGAAATAAAAAAGTTATCGCGTCGCACCCAGAATTAAAATTATAATGCTGAAAAGGATAGAATAATTTAAAGAGAAAAATATGGAATTTCTTTCATTTGCATTGAAGTGAATGAATATGCTTGTTTTTGATCTCAGAAATGTGGGAAAATATTTCACTTCACATTTTTATTTTAAATCTACAAATTGGAAAGAAAAAATGAAACTCCCAAAATTTGAGAATTGATAAAACTCTATTTCATATTTAAGAGAAATTATTTCTTCTATCTTTGAGAATCAATTTTTACTTCATATACATTACATATGTAGGCAAATTATTGACCAAAGGAAAGTCTGGTAAGTAACTTCACACATTTTATGCTGTCGAATAATTTTGTTGCTTTTAATAATCAGTTATAATAGTAAAACCGAATTCTTTGCGTAAGTAACATTGATTGGTTATGCATTTTGAAATATAATCATATTCAATATAGAGGCTAAAATATTGTTTCAAAATATAAATCAATGCTTCGCAAACAAGTTTTGTGCTTAAAAGTTTAATATTTTCTTATAATTAATATTTAAACACCAAACCTTAAAAAAAAAAAAAATAAATAAATAAATAAATAAATAAAAACAAAAATTACATATTTTCTCGTAATTTTTTAAAAACACATATCGGTATGTATTTTTGTGTAACAGATTACGAAATATGATAAATAATTATATCATCAATAGCATTTTAATCACAAACGAAAATTCTTTAAACAAATGTGAATAACTGTAAGAGAATTCCAGTGCTTCGACATTATACATTCGAAAGCAGGTTTACAAACTGCAGAAGTATATAATTATATGTAACTCTATGATTTATTTGTCATTTCTTCAATAGTAGTCACCGAATAGAAATCAATGTCTATAAAACATGAAAAATACAGAATTTATTTTTTCTCTACTAAACACACATACCATAAATATAATTTTTGCTCACAAAGTATGTTTCATACATATAAACCAATAAATTAAAATTTTTTAGATTTAGATATCATAAAATGAAAACGGCAATAACAAATTCTTATCAATTTTTACAAATGAATGGTGCAAAATCTGAAACTTAAACTTTCTACATTCATGTAGAAACTGTGATAAGTTGTTAATAATTTCAAGACACTAAAGAAATTAAATTTCAAAATGTTGCAAGATTTGTTTGTTCTGTCACAACGATCATATTTGAAATATTACAGCTAATTTAATTGAGCTAGAACCTATAGTTAAAAGTGAATTCCAAAACACTACAAACATCCACACCCGATGAGATTCGAAATTACGAACTACTGAAATGAAGATACAAATGCTAGCCATTCAGCTATAAGCTAAATTACATAAAACTGAAAGCAGTTGCAAAATTTTGGAAAATATTAAGTTTCGGCGTAAAGAAATGTTTAACAATTTGATTACTTCCTGGAATTCGGTGCCTAAGTTCTTTTAACGAAGTTAAACCAGAAATACATAGAATCTCTCTAGAATAAACTTTGGTTAACTTTGTTAAACAAAGTTTATTTTAGATTCTATGTATTTTTGAGAATATCACTACACAGCATGCCCTGAAGAATGACTAAAGAATTGAAATATATTAAGAGTTATCAAAATAATGCAAAATCCCGAGAATAAAAAACATCGTTTTTAATGCGTTTTATAAGCATTGAAATATAATAACTACCGATTTTGTAAATAGAAATTTATATATTCTGGTAATATGTTGTTGCTACACCAGCATGCTTCCCTATATCTAGCCCTGAAATGAGCTCGACCAGTTAGATAGGGGACCATGTTATTGGAGCAAGTGTGACCGAAAAATCATCAGTGCCTAAACTCATAACAGCATACAAAGCTTGACAAGACAATTAAGCTCTCGAAAAGCAAAATAGTGGACCCAAAGAAGAGCTCATGTGAAAAAGACTAACGAATACTGAAATTAATGTAATTTCTAAAATGCAAATCACTGCAGCAAGTTAACGTAAAGTTCAATTAGAATCTGGATTTTACAGTATTAATGATTACAGTTAGAAGGCACCTTCATAAACAGAGCATTTATGGTAGAGCAACAATTATCAAACCACTTGTAACAGAAATGAACACCAAACGTCGTTTACAATAATAATGCACTCACATAACTTGGTGGATTGATAATTGGTAAATAATATGGTCTTACGAACTGTCTTTCACTTTCCCCTACAATACAACGGGTGAAGGTTTGGGGGACTCTTGCACAAGCGTATAATCGTGATTGTCTCCTTCCGTCTGTCAAATATGAGTGTGAATCTCAATGTATAGGCAACCGTATTGTATTTCTGCTAGACCAAAACAACCCTGAATGGAGGGTTTGATTTGTCAATCATTTTGTGCACACGAGAGTTGACTAGACTAAGAACTACAATTTAAAGTGAACTTCGAACCACTACAAACACCCATGCCAAAGATGGCATTCGAACCTTAACCGCCCGGCCCCTGAAAGAAGAGATTACTGAGGAGAAATATAGAAAAAATTTAGCTGCCCAGAACCCCCTTATTATGCAATTTTTGTTCCCTACAGAAAATTGAACTTCCAGGATGATAATGTACCTTTCAATGCAACATGACTTCTTCAATAATAGTTTAATGAACACGAGGATGAAGTTAATCATCTACCTTAACCCGCACAGTCACTTGACCCAAATATAATTGAACCGTCAGGGTCTATTTTAGATCGTTCAATGTGGAATCGATATTCAATATCCAATGATATCCACTAGCACCTCTCCCAGAACTTACACAATATTTCCATGTATAAAAGAAAACACACTATTTCTCTAAACGCCATTCAGTACTAACATGAATAAATTTTAAGGCAAATCCAAGCTGTATAACATGCAAAAGGCGGTTCTACAACATACTTATAAAGGATTATTTATAAAACAAAGTTATTTTCATTATTTTGATAACCTCTCACCTGTAACTGAAGAGCACATTTTCATTTACACATAAAAATACGTGCAAAGTAAATCAGAATCAACAATGGATGGTTGGTTAAGTTTTATGGCGCAAGGTGAATCAACACAATGAAATCTGTAATTACTTTTTACAAGCTATGCCCAAATATAATCTACAATATAATCACAGGCAGTTTGTTCATACTAAAATATTACTTAACATGACTTAACAAACGACTTATTATACGAATAACTATGTATATAAATCAGAAACAATAATCAAAATACAAGTAGTTTAGTAAGTTACCTAAATTTTCACTTCAAAAACGTAAAATGTTTAGATAAAAATAAAAAACTATAGCATTATTACATAAAAATTAATATTGATCCAAGTACTATAGATTAAGAATTTGCACTGTTATACAAAAAGTAGATTTTTTTATCTGACAAACGATTATCACATCACTTAATGGAATTTCTCCTGAAATCCAAAATTAATTATTAAATGGCGAATTGGTCATTTATAAATTAAGACTCTTAATAAAAGCTAAATTTCTTCCAAGAAATACTTTTTAATCAATAAAATATTTATCGGGACTATTTTGGCATGTCTTTGAAAGCTAGATAATACCTAAAATGGAAAAAACGTACTGTAGTCCAAAGAAAAATATTACAGAGTATACACCTGCTGGCATTAGACCTTATTAGAAGAGTTACAATATATGGCCACAGGAACTAGAATGCAAGGAAAACTGAATCGAAATGGGTTGATTCAATACAGTCTGACTTTTTTACACACAGTTAAGGGAAAAAACTAGATATATATAATACGAACCAAAAATCACTATGGTTAATCGGGTTTAGTGGCGCAATGTCCAAAAACAGATAAGCTGCGATAAAATATACATTACAAAGAAAGTAATCTATATATATATTTTAAATCCAAGCAACATTAAAATTTTGTTAAAACACAAAAAATATTGTATACATATGGAATATATATATATATAAGTAACAAGACCAAATATTAGTAAAATTAATAACAAATGAAATTGCAAATTTTAGATATAAATCATAAAAGTTGAATATAATTTATAAATTCTGTTCTCTTTAAAAAGCAAAAAGATTTCTGTTGAGTATCTCCCCTAACAAATCAAACATTAAAAAATTAGTGTTGAAAAATTTATAACTATAAAGATTAAAAACAAGAGATAAAATTAAAGTATAAAAAACAGTATGCTTCACACCATGGATTTGATTAATTTAAAGGGATCTTTATGTGTGAAATGTGTGTGCCAGATACAAATGTGGGCTATCTTACATTGGCACTTCATAATGATAAAACTGACGATAGGATGACTCATGGAAAGATGGCATGCAATTTCTGTTAGATATATATGTTCCATAACCCCTATTAAAGAATAAACTTTTCCATACTCCTTCTCACATCTATAAGAAACAAATGACTGAATTAAAGTTGATGAAGCTTTGGCGGCTGCATAAGCTTTTCCATTGCCATCAACACCTAGGTGACGTGGGACACAGCTGAAATGTATTTCATATCCCACGCCAGTAAGGGAATTCAACGTTTCCCTTACTGGCGTGTTACTTTTCAACGTTTCGAAAATTTTAGACACAATAGGATGATAGTAAGTATTCAAGAATTTCTCAAAGCTTCTAAAATACTCAAACTGTTAGTAAACACACAAAATTTTAAAGAACTTAAGTATTCACCAGTCAAAGAGCCTAGTGTATTGTCATAACCTTAGCAGTAAAGATGGAGCAGGACATATGAAGGCTATAATCATGACAAGTATTAGCAAAAATATATCAAGGCCAACATGTCCTGCAGTTTTCGATCCATCAGTGAATACAGGCATGTATGATGAATACTGACAGCGATGTTGAAAGATTGGAGCTCTGCCCGATTTCTAAACTGAACAAATGGACTACATTTATCCATGGATGTAACAATATGTCCATTTTGACAGAACGTAAGTGAGATAAAAGTAAACGAGTTTTGCTTCCGGTGCGAAAAAAGAGGCTCATATATAATCGAGCATCATATAATCTCTGAAAACAGAAGGAGTCATAGTGCATTAAAAGTAGAGAAGCATAATTGAGACAGCTGCATTCGTTTCAGGTCTAAAGGTTGGCAAATTACACTCTGAACATGTGATGTGCGGAATGCGCCAGAACAAATTCTCAAAATGGTAATGGACATAATATCTAAGTTAATAAAACCGAAACAGCAGATCCGTAAACAAGACCCACTCTTAATAAGTTACTTAAATTCATATAAAATAAGTGACCGATAGACTCAGAGTGAAATTTGATCAGAACCCAAGATGTATTTGAAAGCACCTTAAGGATATTAAGCGATGTCTTGCACTCCTTCCACGGATGTGACACGAGGAAGAAAGGTTAGCGTTCGGACAAATATCTCATCTTGAAAAATTTAATCTCATTAACAACGGGTATAGGTGTAGTGTTAAAAGATAAAAAAGGTCGTTATGAAGGTTAGTCGTCTTAAAAAATGGACAAATTACCCTTGCTAGGAGATAAAGGAATTCCCTACATACAATGGAAAAAAAGCTAATTTATTAACAGATATTTGTAGTTGTCTCTCAATTAATCGCATGTTTGACAAACGGCAAGATATTTGCAAAGATTACTACAGAAAACCTACCCATAAAGGCAATGGCTGATTGTGAAAGTTAAGCAAATTTCTATAGTAAAATTATAAAAATCATTTGTAATGTTATCTTAATTTTCCACTTTCTCCAAATTCCTCTACAGTATCCCTAATTGGAATTGTGAAGTTCTTCCCATACATTCTTGAATTATTTTTGCATCTTATTTTTGGAAAATTTGTTTATTAGTAACACAACAGCCACTTTTTCACATGATGGCTAATGTAAAAAAATACATATATTAAACTAGTTAATATATATTAAATTAATTAGGATTACAATTTAAGTTTTGAAAGTAACAAGCTTAACATACCAAATAGTCATTAACAAATATATTTATGTAACCCTCTAAATGTGCATGTATCATTAACTTTGTCTATGAAAATTATACAAATTTAAAAGCTCCAAACTTATGAAAAATGTCACTGACATTTGGAATCATTAGTATACTGTATAAGCACTGTATAATTCAAAGATTGGTCATTTCATGAATGCCACATAAACATGCTTTTATTAAAACCTACATTTTACAAACAAAAAACATACATATTTACAAATGCACTATTACCACTTGAAGATAAAATCACACAATAAAGGAATAGCACAATATTCCTTTTACAATATAAATGAGATGATAAACATAAAAATATTATCTTCACATATCACAGCTAGCATTTAGTGAAAAGGTATAAAAACATAGAATTTCAGAAAAATTCTTGGAAATTCAAAAAATTATGTTTAAATACTTATTCACAGCAAAAATTTAAATAACTTATAAATGACATTCTTATCTGTTTTGCATTTCCTTAGGTTTGGTAGACAAGAAATTTAATAATTTCAAAATTATTTAAATAAACACTAAAATATATTTGAATATTGAGAAAATATTCAATAACTTCTTACATCAAGAGATAAAATTTTGACTATAAGAAATATCACATAGATATTTTTTTATATTCCAAAAGCGTAAAAATACACATAGCAAAGCAATGATTATATCACAATAATTAACTTGATTGAAAATTACACTTTACTAGACATTCAAAATTAATGAATTTAAAAATATTTAAGTATATTTGAAATTAACAAAACAAACAATAATTACTAATATAATAAATAAATGACTAATTTAAGGCAATGTTTACAATTCTATTATTCAATTATTAGAAAAACAAAAACAAAAAAAAAAAAACAAAAAACATTGTAAAACAAAAAAAAAAAAAAAAAAAAAAAAAAAAACTCAAATGGACGAAACTTTTCTCACTATGAAGAAAATATAATCACGGAATTAAAACACAATTTAAGCTATGAATGGTTAGCCTTTAGCTGGCTAAAAATGAGAAAACTTTTAATACAATGGCTAAACATAATGAAAAAAGACAAATATATCATACACAATATTTCTAATATAATCATAAGTAATGATAGTTAATAAAAATATGTAATGTGCAATCTAGAAAACATTAAAATGCTAAGAAAAAAATCCCTGCAATTACTAACATTTAAACACAAAGAAATATTCAAATTATAGAAATGGAATGATCAGTAAAAAATAATGTATATATGACTTTTAACTTTTCATTTAACTTTTAAGATTAACTAATTTAACAAAACATATATTTATTATATTTTGCAATTTGGAAGCAACATTGTGCTCAATTATAAGCAGAATGTTGTTTCATTATTTCAACATTCATGACAATTATGACATACACTACAAATATTTTAGAGAAACATTTAATATATTAGAGAAATATATAAGAGAAACATTCAAAATTGATAAAAACTAAAGTAAATATTAGAAATAATGCTTATATTTACCTTAGTTTTTATCATTATGTTCATAAAGGCAATAAGCAAAAGTTCTAAATAAATACTGTTAAAAAAATCTAAAGAGTAGCCTAAGCAAATTGTTTAACAATATTTACTGAAATAATAAAAAAAAAAGAAATGAACATTTGAAACCTCTAATATCATTAAAAAGTTTGTTTCTGTTACAAAATTTTACAAGGAAAAACACATACTTAGCTGTATAGGTCTGTAAGAAAAAATTAAGTTAGCTGTATTAATATAATTCAGGAATCAAGAACTTTTAAAAAAAATTATGCAAGATGAATGTTTTATAATCAAAAATTATAATGTTAAGACAGAAGTGATGAGTGATATGTAGAATAACAGAAGAAAAATATTTTAACAAGTAATTAAACAGTGAAAATTAGTTTCAAATTGTGAGACTCATTTTGCATAATTTTTCCAAATTAAATGCATAAAAATGACTAAATTAAAATAGATTTATAAAAAACAAATAACTACAATGAACAAATCATAACACGAATATTCAAAAATTAACTAATCAATTCAGAATCAAATACTGTAAGTAAAAAATTATCAAATATTACAACTTAAAAAATGACTATCAAAATAAAATAAAAAAATAAATAAATAAAAAAAAAGCCAAACATTCAAGATTTCTAAGACAGAATAAGTAAGCATTTTTTCCATTCAAGAATGAATTTGTACAGTCAAATCAGTAACAAAATTATGCATGATTACTAAATATTTTCATCAAAAAAGTAAAAACAAATTTTTAGTTTACTTATGCAAAAAATGCTATCTCAATACAACATGCAATATTTTTTTAAGCTCAATAAAGTTTCAGTTTTTGCAATATGATTGATTATAAGACACCATAAAATATGTAAATTCAAATATGCATATGTTAGACTTTTTCAAAACTTACAAATCTACTTATCAAAGCAAATGTTGATTTTTCATTTCTTCATGAGTGATTAAACTATTATGAAACATATCAAAGGAAAATTTGTGTGTGTGTGTATCAAACTAACTATAAAATAATGTAACAGCAGTTATTGCTAGATTTCAAAAATAAAAAAAAATTGACTGAACTAAGATTTTCTAGGGAAAAAACTAAAAATGAAGAGTTATTTTATTATATTATTATAAAGCATCTTTATAATATTCAATGAAATGTTAATGTATAAAGAAAAAAATGGCTATCATAAAACTAATGATTCAGAATACAAATCTAATCATGTTATACAGCAAAGGAAAGAAATTCCAACTAATTATGGCAATAACTTGGCTATATCCTGATCAAGAATACCTGAAAATAAAGTTAACAAGAAATATGGTTTGCAAGAGGATTGAAAAGAAATTAAAGTCTTATTCATATATAAGAATTAAATAATCATGTAGAAAAATATTATTCAAAATAACACATAAAAGAATAACCTCTTGAAAATGTATACATTCATTGACATTGTCCATTCAAAATTGTATCTTTGAAAAAGGAAAACACAAAAGGACAGTAGTAGAATTACTAGCAAGTTCAATTGTTCTTGGAATTCTTTTGGAAAGAGGAATGTTAAATTTCGTTTTAGTTATCACTCCATAGTAATTTTTTTACATACTAGAGCTAATTCAACTGGAATATAGAATTTTAACCAGATTTTGAACCACTATAAATATCCATGTCATAACCAGATATCAAACCCATGAACATTTGAACTGGAAACCAGAGCATTTACTATTCAACTGCAAACTTTAAAAGAAAAAGCAAATCAAACCTTACAAGAAGAAATAGAACTAAATATCAAAGCTGGAATACTGGCTTAAAATTCGTCACTAAATTACTGTATAATCTACAGGAATAAAACCCAAAAACATTTTACTCACATCTAAGTAATTGAAAAAGAGAAAAAACATAATTTCTTAAGACTTTATGTTACATTATCAAAAAGAATGAATCGTCAAATGAAGTTTATTTAAACAAGAATATTAATAGTTTTAAATGATTTAGTGCAAGCTGGCAGAAACTGGAGAAACTAATAGAAAATTCAATAAAGTATCAGAACAATTAAATGTTAAAAAAGTTAAGTTTGATCAATAATTTTTCAATAGAAAATATCGTAATAAATATTTTATCTAAAGATATATGCAGATAACTTAGTAAAAGATTACACACTGAAAAGAAATTATGAAAAGTGATTGGAAATGTGACATTTAAAATAAACATTTTAATACCAACAAAAGACAAAATTTAAATAAATTTCAATTTAGAAATTACTTTTAAAATTATGTAAAACAGATTTGGAATTTCTTTGACTTAAAAAAACTAAGTTGTTTGAAAAAATATGCTTAATTTAAAAAACTTAAAGTGGTTCTCCCTAATGAAATATGCATCTATGACTAAATGTTTAAAGCAGAGGTAGTTCAAGTGTTCTTGGTAAATATTACATACTCATATACAATCAAATACAAAATCATATACATAAACATTACTGCATGTATAAATTACATAGTCATATACATGCAAAAATGTCAAACTCAGAGATTATTCACTCAATCAATACTTTCAAAAACTATGTTAGATAAATATTTAAAACTTTTATAACTCACTCTTTTACAAACATCAACATAACATTTACCACTAGCAGAAAATTTTGCTATACATGTTAATTAATGAGTTAATTTATGAATTTTTTGCTGCTTTATTTTAAAATAAAACATTAATTTTACAAATGGCCTATAAATTGAGATAAAAAAAATCCTGTAAACTTTTAGTAACAAGAATGGAGTTTTTCATCTTATTCAAGTATTTTATTCAAATCATGGTAAAATTTTAAAAAATGTCCATAGAATTATTTTGAATTAGGTTATTTTTTTTTACACAGATGTAACATTTAATACTATCTAGTTTATATAAAACACAGTTCTAAGCATGCAAAAACTAATTATATTTTGAAATCTGAATATCTTAACTGCAGATAGTCAATATAAATCATGACAAGCTTAAATAGTATTAAAATTTTAAGAACAATTCATGTTAATGAACAAAAATTTATTCTGGATATTTTCTTCTTGAGCTGATGAAAAGCAATCAAAGACTAAATAAATTCATGTAAGTTTCAAATACTTTAAAATTAGAGGATAAACGATTCAATCAAAGTTACATAAATATTTACTACTCAGTTTAAAAGAATTGAAATTGACATGAGTTTATTTTCAACAAGTAATATTTCTCTCAATCAGATTAATCTAAAATGAGGTCTTAAAGAATCGCAAATGAAATAAATTCATTATAAGCTATTTTTCTGGTAAATTAGAAATATCAGGGTGTCAACTGTTAAAATGATGAATAGCTCATAGCCCAATGTTTAATATTTTAGCTTTGGGTGGTTCTTTAGCCTCTTGCTATGGTAGCTAGCATAGGATCAACGAGAGATATTTGCATACATTTTATAGAATTCGGATTCCTTTTGATGCCATTTTCAATAAGCTCCTTTGCTATAAAAATATTTTCCTAGGATGCCTAAGTGGACAAAAACTATTTTGCTAATATCAACATTTAAGCCTAACATGTTTGATTTACGCATTTAATTATATACAAAAAATGAAAAATTCAAAACTTTCCCTTTCAAAATCACTTTTTAATTTTTTTTCAAGATCTCAAAATATGTAATTTTATGAATGATCTACATTAGTTACCAAATTTTACTATTTTTTGACAAAATAAAATAAATACATATTACTAACTCATATTAGGTGATTTTTTTCTTTTGATGGAAAAAATGCAATATAGAATTACATCAAAATTTGTAAAAATATTTAAAATATACATATCTGCCAATAAGCATAATTTGTCACTGATTAGACAATGATTAACAAATTAATGTCCTAAATTGAAATTTTCCTAATTAACAAATAAATGAAAAATATTTTATATAATAAACATAAAGCAACATTACAAAATTAAAATACTAAAAAATATATAAAAATAATAAAAGTAAAAAACAAAAATAAAACATTCACACATAATAAATAATTAAAATATAAAAACACCTCCTTTTTTCAGTTACTGGCTTTTCATTAACAAAAATACATGGAATAAGAGACAAAGGCAAAATTTAATGATATTTTCTGTATAAAAGATGATTTTAAATTGTATTCAAGTTTCTTCAAGGTGTAAATTTCCAGTAATGTGAGCAATGTATGCTTGCAAATATGCAATACCTTCTCCAGTCACAGAGCTGAAATTATAATATTAGTTTCCTTAATAATCAAAAATAACTCCAACTAGGATTTAAAAATTATACATAAAACTGTTTATGCATTTGTATATATAAGTATCCACATACATATATATGTGTAATAGATATGTACAATATGCATAGAATAATGTGTGTGTCATATATATGATAAAAACACTTAATCTAAATTTGTGAAGACATATTTTATTCTTTTAAATTTTTGCAGGGATAATTAAACATTTTTAAAGAATTCTTTGTACAAACAAAGACATCTTTTAAAAATAAAAATTTCATACTTTTTAAAGAAAAATTAAAAAAGCATTTTTAATGTATAATGTTTTCAAAATGAAATTGCCGAACACTCATCATGATATCTACTGAGAATGTAATGAAAGCATTTTTAATAATTTCTCAATTTAAATAAATACATGAAATCATTTAAATAAATATATGAATTAGAAAATTCAGATTTTACACTTATAAGAGAGCCTTTTATTCACTTGCACTACAGCAAATTAAGTTTCAACTTTAATTTTTAAATCTAAGTGCAAAAATACTAAAACATTAGTCTTAATGAAACTAAAAAACCATTTAAACAATTGGAGAAAATTATTTAAACATTTAAGAAATATTTATTTTTAATTATTTAGAATTACTTAAAAACATAAAATTTCTAAATGGTTACATTTCTTATTGCTTAATAAATAAGAAATGCAGGGAAAATGCAAAATGTATTGAATCTTCCTTTTTTTTTTAATCATTTAATTCTGATAATTAAAAAAATTATTTCAATACTCAAAATTTAAAATCAGCTACCTGCTTAAAATGATCAATAATAAGTTTCTTAAAACCTAGTACAAAATTATTAATCTGTTAAAAAATATTATAAGCAGATTCTTTTTGTGGAATACTTGTTCAACAAAAATTATCATTTGATTGGTTTTTCAGTCACTTAATCCTTTTTTTCAGCATAAGAACAAACTCTACAAGGAATTTTGAATCACAAAGCTGGAAAAAAGTTCAGTCATTTAGTAAAAGATTGATTTATTTGCAAAATTTAAAAGTAAAATATTTAATTCTCAGGTGTTAAATTACAATTAACTTGTAATTTGCAAGAAAAAAAAAACACTCCAGGTGTGTACTATCCTTTTACATCAAAATCAGGAACATCACTTTAATTTATCATATATTACAATATTAATAATAAGCATTAAATTATATTCAAAAATAAAGTTGAGAAAAAAGCTTAGAATGAAATTGACCAAGAGAGTAAAAGGCACACTCTTTTAAAGGAAGTGGCATAACAGTCTGGTAGAAAAAGGATGTTAAGTACAGAAGTACATAAATATATGACATAGGGTTAGTTAGTTGAATGGTTGTCATTCTACATTCATTTCTTGCACATGAGGTCTAGCTGAGCAGAAATCTCCAGTTTAACATGGATTCTGGAACATTACAAGCATCTACAACTAAAGTGGGAATGGATCCCACAAACTGTTGAACTGAAGACCATAGCACTAACCATACAGTTACCAACTAAGACAATTGATGTAGAGAGAAGTAATGGTGTTAGAAAATCACAAAGCCAATGGATGGTATTTGCTCAGACTACTATTATACTTTCAGTGACATCTAATTGTTATTATCATGAAGTAAGTCGATCAAACAACACAAGAATCACTTGGATGATTTTATCAATTTTCCTAGCTTTGATAAGATGGAAAATGGTGGAAGTGTAAATAGTATAGTTAAGGATTTCATGATTACTTGAAGCATCTTTTAGGAACTCAGAAGATATTTAAAATATGAGGAATAGAAGTTACACAATTTAGTAACAGCCATCGATCAACAATAACAATTAGAGACAGCATATGGTAATAAAGGTGAAAAGAAACTTGGCAGCATATCCCCTTAAGACTGTTAGGAATCATTCCACAAATGGAATTTGCACTATTAAATACTAAATCTATCACTCTATACTTAATTATTGTACACAATGACACCATGAAAAGAATAAACAGTAATGAATCATCAATTCTTGGGCAATGTAATCTCGAGAAGGAATAGATATAAATTTTGCAACATTGTGAAATGTTATAATTGCTTTTCTTGCTGAATGCATATTACATGGATATTTCTATTTTCTCTCCAGCTGGGTTTAGAATTATCTTCAATAAAAGGTATTTGTATCCTTTAGATTAAGAGTTATAATGATTTTGATCAAATATCTTATATTCCCATGTATTGAGAAGTCTCATTCACACACAATGCATGAAATTATGAAATAATTAAAAAAAAAAAAGAATTATCTTCTCAATATTAAATTCAATTAAATTAAATTTTTCAATTTTAATAGTTTTTCTTTATTTTATTACATTACAAAAGAAAACTTTCAATTTGAACTTTATAAATTATAATAACTTATTTGATTAAACAGTTTGTTGGAACTCAGAAAAAAAAATTGTTCAATACTTTCACTAACCAAAAGCAGTTACCAAAAGCATTTAACAAGATATTTTATTTCTATCTTAGAGAATATAAATTTTTAAATAGTTAATGTTCTAGCGTTTAAAGTTATTGGTTAATAAAAAGTTAAGAGAGAATTTACTCGTGGAACTACACTTTTTTTTTTCAATCTACAGAAAAACTGATTTAAAAATAACAAATGTTTAGATTTTGTCAAAGTTGCCCATTCAAGTATTTTTAACTGACATACTTAACTTGGTAATTTCATTAATTACTGTGCATTTGAAATTACTCTGGAATACTTTCCATACAAATGATATGACATGATTATAAATAACATTTCTGAGATAAAAAGAAAATTAAGAAAGCTGATTAATATTGTTTAGCATAAAAAAATTAAAACAATCCAATCAAGTGCAAAAAATTATTTCACTAATACAACAAAAATCCTTCAGTTGATTACCATAAAAAATAGGTATTAGTAAAGGCATAAGTAGTCTAAGTTACATTTACCACACAAAAATGTTACTTTCTGATGAATTGTGAATGAATTGATAAGAAATGTTTTTTAAAAATTAAAACATATATTTTAGAAACACATAATTACTTTTTTAGGCTTCCATATTTTGTAGGGTGTATTTGAAGGTTTACTTAAGCTAGATATTTGAATGAGATTTGATTAAATAAAGAATTTACAAAGTTAGTAATTTTATTCAAATAGCCACAAATTCAATATTTTGTGGTGTCATTCATTTTTCCATTTATCAGTTTTATTCAGTCTTATTTCAAATTTCATTAAAATAAAGGCAATAGTAATTATAAATATAAAACAAAAAAGTGAAAGTAAAAAAAAACAAAGATTTATTCTCTATTTTCACCAATTAGCTTAATTTTTTTTCACTTAATTTTATCAACAAAGCTAGACATTATTTCTGTATTCAAACTAATCAATAAGAAGTCATTTCTTAGTTATTAATGTTTTTCAAGGTACACAATTGCACAAAATTGTATCTAAGCTAATTTACGAAAAACGCATGCATTTTAAATTTTTTACTGTCACAAGAATGGCAAAAGATTTGAGTCATTAGAATTTAAATATTAACTACTAAAAAATTAAATTTGCATTTAATTTATAATATTTAAAATCAAGAATAATTTTAAGATAAACTTAACAATTTGTGTACTTACAACCCTTTGTAAAATTTGGCATTCATTTACTTAAATCAGACAATGAATAAAAATCTGAATATGATGATTCTGAATATGAGCTGATAATGAACAACAAGTATATTTGTCAATTTCTGGTCTATTAAAAGTCTAAACATTTTATATGCATTTTTTACTTTTTTAAAATGAAGTACAATAATTATTATTTAAGATATCAACTCTTACTAAAAAAGACTAATTTTTTTCATACTTCCTACATTATTACACAAAAAAGTAGATAATTTTACAATTTAAAATGATACAGAAAAATCAAAAACACATCAACTAGAACTATAATTCACATACTCAATTCAATTCAGAGAATTTTATTACATAATTTTTCATTTAACTTAAAATAACCAAGCATTTATTCTTTTTACAAGAATAAAAACTAGTAAGTTTCAGTAAAAATCAAATATAATAACAAGATTGAAAAAAATAAAATGTACCTTATCATAAACGGTTGAGGTAAACAACAGCCTGAAGTATACTTGTTTCTTATTTGCTGAAGATACAACATATTCCTAACTCTCTGAGATGGTATAGCTTTATCAATTTTAGTCATTATCAACTATAAATATAAAAATGTATAACATATATGGAAATAAATCTAAATACACAAATGAAAAATCTTTTGTAAAAAAAAAGAAAAGAAAAAAAAGAAACTATCTTACCCCATAAGGAATCTTAAATTCTTCCAACATTGCAAGTGCCACTTCATCCCATTTTTGAAAACCTACTTTACCATCAACTAACAAGAATGTCCTTTTCAAACTGATAGCAAAAAAAATTGTTTCTCAATTAATGTATTTAACGTATAGTAATATTAACCCCTTGACTGACTTTGACGAGTCTGACTCGTCATTGATTTCCTGGGCCATCACAGACTTTGACGAGTCAGACTCGTCAAGCGCTTCTTTCGGCGGACGCCGTGCAAGTTACAATTAGATTACATAGTTGCTTCACTCGTTCGACGATTCTCATTTAAAAAAGCACACTGAAAGTAAGAGTTCAGTTTAGCAGAAGTCTCGCACGGTGAATGTTATACTAGCCAATATTTGAGTTTAGTAAAGATTATAAATAATCCCCGTAACACGTATAAGCCGGATGCATTATATGAAAGTGGGGATGATGGTGTAAATTGATGGTGTAGTTCAATTAAGCGAAATTAAATAGTTTTTTTTTGTCGCATCAAATTCCATTTAATTCGTCAGTCAAGGGGTTAATCAAAAATAAAGAAAATATATTTCTTAAAGGTTATTATACTTTTAATATAATAATTTATTTAACTTATCAATAAATTACAAAAGTAAAATTGTAAAAATATAGCTTAAATTTTTACTATCTACATTTGAATATTCACATATCACAGGAGTTATACAATGGACATATCAAATGATTGGAGTATAAAGAAAAACGCATGGAAAGAATGTTATAAATTTTTCACCAATTGACTTATAAGGTCAATATTAGAAAGTTTATTTCTTCAAAACACTACAAAAATGTTAAACTATAACAAGTTTCCTGCATGACCATTATATCAACACATTTTATTTGTTGGAACATACAGAAAAATTTACTCAAGATCAATGTATATTTGATATTAAAAGTTATTTCTTTTCAAATATGTTGAAAGTCAACAAAATAAGTAATAAATAGAAAAGTTAATCATACATGCATTGAAACAGTATTAATATCAAATGGTTATGTTTTATTTATGTTGAGAATTATAATATGTATATAGTGACAAAATACAATATTCTGAGAAATAAAGAAATTATTAAAATTAATGAAATATTTTATCTAATAAATACACTAATCAAGCTATCTTATCAACATGTAAGGAATAATAATAAAATGATACAAACAGCAAGTTTAAGGCTACATTTCATAACTCATCATTATGGTAGCTTATCTATTTAATGTGATGAGGTACAACAGCAAATAACCCTTAAAATTGCTTTGTGCATCTATAATGGCATTTCATGGCAGTTTCATATGTTGATAAATGCCACTTTTGTATGCTAAACATAGGATCCGCATAAAAATATAATAAAAAAATTAGAGAAATAACTTTGTTTGTCATACACAAGCAAGACTGCATTTTTATTTAATAAGCACGATTCAGAAAACGTCAATAAAAATAACAGTCATTATATTTATAAAAATAAATTGAAAACAGAAAATTTACTTACTTAGTCCTGGTTTTTAAATATCCTTCTACAGCTTGGAGAAAACCTTCAGGTTGTCTAAATCCATACCCAGGCATATCAACCAAAAAAAGACGATTTCCAACTTGGAAAAAATTAACTATTTGTTCTTGCCCCTTAAAAAATGTATTACAACACATATAATGTGGAAAATATAACACAATTACTCATTTAAAATTACTGTACAATTGAGTGATTCACAGATAAAAAAAGTACAAGAATAATTAAAAGTATTTCCATGTGCTGCTAAATAATATAAGACATTAAATATTATTTTATAATGAAATGCAAATATTTTTTCTTCTGTAGAAAAAATCTTTTTTAATTAAGGCAACAATGATTGTTGACAACATTAAAATTTTCAAACGGAAAATATTTTACTCCTTTCCACTTGAAATTTCTCCATTCTTTTTTGAGGAGGATTTTCAAAGAAAGCAGAGTTTAAATAAGAAAATACCGGGTGGCCATAATTAAACTGACAGTGCTCACAGTGTTCTGAGGCGTGATCTATTTATGAGAATGACGGCACATTTTGGAGGAAGATTAAACAAAACGAGGGATGAAGGATTCCGCGAAAAAACAAATTAGTTCTAAAAGTCACCGCAAGGGGAATATTTCACGCTGTGTAATAGAAAATAAAGTGTTAACAAATGCAAATCAGTACGGAAATTACTTTTTACTTTGCATGCAAATGAGGTTCCATGCAGAATGACGCCATATTTTGGAGGAAGATTAAACAAGATTGGGGACAAAGGATTCTGCGAAAAAACAAATTAGTTCTAAAATTTACCACAAGGAGAATATTTGCTGTGTAGTAGAAAATTCAGATGAGGTTCCATGTGGCTGCCATTGTTGTGGATCACATATTGCATTCTGTGCACACTATGCACAACAGCAGGAAGTAACATGTCTGCAGGAATCTCCTGTACAGTCCGTGATATGTTATCCTTCAACGTAGCTAGGTCCTGGACCACTCCTTGATAGACCTTGGGCTTAAGGTAACCCCATAGCCAGATGTCACATGGGGTAAGATCAGGTGATCAAGGTGGCCATGCAGTTGGAAAGTAGAGGCTAATGACTTTTTCTGTTGTGAATTTCTGTCGTAGCATCTGTTGCCCTTGTATAGCAACGTGTGGAGGAGCTCCATCTTGCATGAAAATGATTTCCTCCAGGCATTGTCTTTGCTGAAGTGCCAGAATGACAAATCTGTTCAACATATAGCAATATTTCTCTCTGGTAACAGAACAGGTATCTGGTCCTGTTAGGGTAATGTTCTCATAGAAGAATGAACCTACGATAAATTCCACTGTGAACCCACAACAAACAGTAAATTTTGATGAATGTAAGGGAACTTCTGTGATTGCATGTGGTGATTTGTCATCCCAAATTCGGTAGTTCTGGGTATTTATTCCATAGCCAAGCATCATCCACCTCCATTCTGGCAAGAAAGGTGAGAGAAAAAGTCAATCACTTATCATGGTCGGGATACACTAACTCCTGCACACTGCTGATCTTGTACAGATAGAAGTTGAGAATCTTTCGTAAGATTTTCCGTACCATACTGTAAGGCATACCCATATTCCGAGATACTCCACGAGCACTAGAGGTGGCAGCAATATTGTCTTGTTCTCTTTCGACAAGTGCTGTGGCAACTGCTTAGATTGTATCCTGTGGTACAGGTTTTCGTCCTCTGTCTGACTGAACCTTCAGAGCACCTGTTTTCTCAAACGCTGCAACATTTTCTTTTAGTTTATTAAGTGACAAAGGACCAATACCTTTAGGCATTTTTTGCGTGTTCTGAAAGCACGAAGAGCCGCTGATACCTTGAACTGGTTGAGGTAAAAGAATTTGACCAATAATGCAGGGTCGACTAAAGAAGGAGACATTGCACACAAACTTTCAATCCGATTGATTCGAAACGTAACACATTGCCTTTTAAAACCCAAGCAGCTGGCACTGTGCCAATGAATGTAACATGAAATTTGAATAAAGAACTTCTTCTGTTCAGCATGTGATATTGTAGATAACGAGACTTTATCGGTGTTTATGTAGATTTTACGCTTTTTTAAAAGTCTTGCCATATTGCATTTGAACTACATCAGAAAATGTGCATAATAAAAGGTAGTTTTATTCCATATTAATTTGCATTTGTTAACACTCTATTTTCTATTACACAGCACCAAATATTCCAATGGCGGTAACTTTTGGAACTAATTTGATTTTTGCGGAATCTTTTGTCTCTTGTCTTGTTTAATCTTCCTACAAAATGTGGCATCATTCTCGCAAATAGATCGCGCTACATAACACTGCGAGCACTATCAGTTTAATTATGGCCACTCGGTAATAAAAATTTAATTTTTATTTATTTATTTAGAAACAACCATGAAACATTGAAATTAAAATGAAGAATTATCAATTCAGCTACATTAAACTAACTAAATTTTACCCTCACAAAACCCTATTCTGTAACCTCAACATGGTGTGAGGGTGTATACAGGTAGCACAGGTGATGTACGTCTGGAACCTAAACTTGGTATGGTGGTGAGGGGCTCAGTGTTCTGGATCTCTAAGGTGTCGCAATAAAGCAAGGAAGCAGGTGGAGACTGCTCAGAAAGTGGGTGGTACCAAAAGACTTAGGCCTGAGGTATCAACCCCTTCTCCCAGTAACACTGCCTCCAAAAAGCTCAGGGATGATAATCAACCTGGGACTTTTGCTCAGGCTGTTAAAAGCCATAAAGCAGCAATTGTAAAGGATGGTTTCCCAACCATCAAACTCAACAAGGAGGATGTTGACTCCATACAGCTAGAGATTCTGACCAGGACGGATGAAGTCCCCATAGGAAATCATCTGCCTAGGGTTCGAGGTTTCAGCTTAGTGTCTGGGGCACTAATTCTCCTCTGTGATGACCTTGAAACTTTGGAATGGATTAAAAAATCCTTCCATGGTAACAAGAGTCTGTTTGGTGGTGAGAGGCTCAGTGTTCTGGATCCCAGTGATCTATGTAAACCGGTAAAGGTGGCCTTTAAGACAAGGGACACCCATACCAAGGATCCTGCCGTCTTTTTGAAACGGATCATAGACTCAACCCGGAGTTGAAGTCTTTAGAATAACGTACTCCGCAGAAATCTGTAGACACATTCTATTAGATGGATCTTCGAAGTTGATATGAAAGCCTCAGAAGCCATTAAAAAGGCAAATTATGGTGTCTATACTGGTTTGGATTGGGGTACCTTCAAAATTCTCCGGGACCCAAAAGGATTGCCAGAAGGATGTACAGAGCATTGAAGAGATGGAAGTTGTACAAGAAGGTGCAACTTCCTCTCAAGTAAGTAAATCCTCTCCTACTTCTAGTGAGGAAAGTGAATTACCTAACATTGAAGAACTGGATTTAGATTCTGGTTCTGCTATAACCCTGCAACCTAGCTCTCCTCTATCTGAGAGTGAGATAGAAAAGGTTCTGCAGGAATCTCAAGTAAGTCCCCCACTTACAGAGACTTGGGAAGCACTGCTTCTTAGCTTCTTTGGGTGTCACAGTGGTAAGTATCATCAAAGTAGCACAGATCAATCTTCATCATAGTCGATCAGCTTCAGGTATTCTTAGCAAGAAGATGAGTAGAGGGGAGGTTGACATTGTTTTTATCCAAGAGCCATGGACTTGCAATGGTTCTGTTTTGGGCCTACATGTCCAGGGTTTTTAATATATTTTATGATAAATGTTGTTTGAGACCAAGAGCATGTATTGCTATAAGCAACAAATTAAATGCCCTCATTCGGGTTAAATACCTAAATGGGGATAATGTTGCTGTAAAAATATCCTGCTTATTGCAAGGAATAAAAGATGAAATCATCTATATGTCTTCATATCTTCCTTTTGAAGATAAAGACACATTTAATGTGTAAATCGTCAGTCTTCTAGATTATAACAATTTGAGTAAGAAACTCATCATAGGATGTGATGCAAATGCTCACCACACTGTGTGGGGAAGTAGTGATTGCAACAGACGTGGTGAGGATCTTTTAGAATATATTTTGTATTATAATCTATCTATTCTTAATAGAGGTAATGAACCCACCTTTATTACTATAAATAGAAGAGAAGTCATTGACATCACTTTATGTAACAGTAAGTGTGCTGACTTTATGAAAGATTAGAAAGTGCCTGATGAAATAAGTTTATCTGACCACCAATACATTAGCTTTTCTGTTTTAGTAGCAAATAGACTAGAGGTGGTAGGTAGGAACCTGAAAAATACCAACTGGGGTTCCTACAAAAAAGATTAAAGATCTCCTCAAGGAAAGTGACTTCGGTAAGTTATCTTCAGTAGCAGATTTGGAGTTGGCCGTTGATCATATGCAACATGCCATTCTCCAAGCATACTATCCAAATTGTGATGTCAGCAATACTTGCTCTCCAAGGTTAGTTCCTTGGTGGTCTAAAGAGTTAAGTAAACTGTAAAGACAATGTAGAAAGCTCTTTAATAGAGCCAAAAAGAATGGTGAGTAGCATAAATATAAACTTGGCACTTACCACTTATAATAAAGCTATCAGGAATTCTAAAAAGAATTCTTGGCATAATTACTGCACGGACATAAAAACTGTCTGTTACTGCAAGACTCGTTAAAATAATGTCTAAAGACAAGAACTGCTGTCTAAACACTCTTAAATTGCAAAATGATAAGTTTTCAGAATCTGGGAGAGAGACACTGGCTGAACTGTTCAGAGTTCAATTTCCAGGTTCCAATATAATAAATGAAACTCCTAATTTTACTCTCTCTACATCAAATTGTGGTAGAAGTAAATGGGATGCTGCCAAAAAAATCATAACTTATGGTCGAACAAAATGGGCAATAATGTCCTTTAAACCTTTTTAAATCACCAGGAATGGATGGAATTGTACCGGCTCTGCTTATTGAGGAAATCCAGTGAATTGCTCCAATTCTCTGTAGAATTTTATGGGTAAGTATAGCCTTTGGGCATACATCTATTGCTTGGAGGCATACAAAAGTTATTTTTATTCCTAAAATAGGGAAAGATAATTACTATGAAGCTAAATCTTTTAGACCTATCAGCTTAACATCTTTTCTTCTAAAGGCAATTGAAAAGCTGATAGATATATTAGAGAAGTCAATTTAGTGGAAAAACCACTTTCTGACTCTCAATATGCATATCAACCTGGTAGATCCACTGACAGTGCCATCTACAACCTATCCTTCATTTTGGAGAAGAACTTTAAGGCTAAGGAACTTGCTTTAGCTGTTTTCTTAGATATTGAAGGTGCCCTAGATAAGGTACCCATTGGAACTATTTTACAATTGCTTGCTAGAAAGGGAGTTAATGACACAATCTGTTCTTGGATAGAAAATCTGCTCAATAACAGATTTGTCAGTGCCTCATTTTTAGGTGAAAACATGATGATCCAAGCCAAAGTTGGTTGTCCACAGGGAGGGGTTCTTTCACCCATCTTATGGTGCTGTGTTGTAGATTCCCTTTTAGAGGTGTTAGAAAAACTAGGCATAACCACCATTGGATATGCAGATGATTTAGTTATAATCGTCAGAGGTAAGTTTGGTGAAACAATCTCTAGCATCATGTCCAACACCCTCAAACAAGTTGAGACTTGGTGTAAAAAAAGGCCTTTCGTAAACCTGCAAAAAACCATTATGGTAGCCTTCGCAAAGAAAAAGAATCATAATCTGAGAAAGATAACTTTTTTGGTCAAGAGTTAACTTGCTGCAAAGAAGTTAAATTCTTAGGAGTATTTTTTGACATGAACTTAAGTTGGAACAAGCACTTCAACTTTTGTATTGAAAGAGCAAAAAAAAAAAAAGCTTTCTGGTCATGTAGAAATGCATTTGGAAGAACTTGGGGCTTAAATCCCAAAGTTATTCATTGGATTTACAGTATGACCATTTGTCCCATTATTACCTAAGGCTCAGTGGTCTGGTGGCCTAGAATCAAAAATGAAACTGCTAAAGCAGAATTAACAAAATTACAAACGATGCTTTGTGTAGCTATTTCTGGGTGTGTTTGAACAACTCCCACATCTACACTGGAGCTTCTGCTTGGTATGCATCCTCTTTATATGCATATTAAAGCAGAAGCAATACTTAGCATGAAGAGGCTTAAAAATACAGGTCAGTGTTAGGACTACTCTAGGTTTTTATCCTGGGGAAACCACAATGCTGACGTAACTAGCCATCCTTTTATAAGTATGCCTACAGATTACACGATTGTTAAGTTTGCTTTTGATAAGCCTTATAAAATCAAATTTCCCTTGAGAGAAGACTGGAATAATGTTGTCATTAGTGAAAGCTGTATTTACTGGTATACTGATGGCTCAAAAATGAATTCCAACACTGGGGCTGGTATTTGTTGTCCTGCTGATGGCAAAAAGCTATCATTCCCCTTGGGTAAATATACAACTGTATTCCAAGCAGAAGTCTTTGCCATTCTCATGTGCAGAAGAATATGCTTGGACAAAAACTATTCTTGTAAAAAAATAATTATCTCTTCTGACAGTCAAGCTGCATTACAAGCTCTACAGAAGTCTACTGTAACTTCTGTTCTTGTCTGGGAATGTTATCTCACTCTGTGTAAATTAGCTAATAATAACCACATCACTTTAATGTGGGTGCCTGGGCACTCTGGTATTCCTGGCAATGAATTAGCTGATGAGCTGGCAAGGACTGGATCAACAACCGACTTTTTTGGTACTGAACCAGTGCTAGGTATTTCAAAAAATTGATCAGAAAGAATGTCTTTGATCTCTTCAGAAAACAACAGTTTATGAATTGGTACAATGCCAATGATCAAAGACAAGCAAGGCTATTAAACAGCACGTGCCCTAGTAAAAGGCAAAAAGAATTATTAAAGTTCAATAGAAGCAGTCTAAGGAAAGCAGTGGGACTACTTACAGGACACTGCCACCTTAAAAGACATCTCACCATAATGGGAATTTCAGATGATCCCATTTGTAGAGGTTGTCATTATATGGAAGAAACTTAAATACACATCTTATGTGAATGTGAACCCTTTTCGGCACATAGATTTGAACACCTGGGTCAGCACTTGATTGAACCTTGGATGTTGCAGGAAATTCCTGTAAAATGTCTGCTGAATTTTGCTTCAGCCACTGGTCTCTTCAAATAGGACTTTCTAAGGGGTAAAGTACAATAGACCTATGGTCGTGGTGCTAGGTTCTTTAAGAACCACCCTATCTTCAATCAAATCTAATCTAACTAAATTTTAAAAAAGTGAATCATTTTTTTTTATTAATAGACAAATTTGTATTTTGTTAAGGGGCTTGTGTAACTAATAGAAATTGACAGAACATAACACGCAACATAATTATTTGTGTTTTAACAAAATTATGAACAATTATCATAACTTCGTTCACAAAATGTGTTTCCAAATGATGCATAATTTTTGCATTTAACTTGTAGAGACAACTTAAAGAATAATAAAATATAAATATACTACTTTTGATTGCACCAAAAGTTTAGCAGCTTGATAAATAAAAAAATACAACTTATCATAAGCACCAAAAATACATGGGATAAACGCCATGAAGACGAAAATTTATATTTTTCACTAATAATTAAAAGATGTAAAAATATTTTGAACAACATAAACTTTAACTAAACTATAAAAGCTATATGAAATTATAAAGTAGATAATTAACATTCTATTACTTTTCATTACAAAACTAAAAAATAATAAAAAGTTATTAACAATGATACATATTTATATGTGTTTGACGACTAGACAGGAAACTTACTGGTTTTTTTGCTGTTCTCAGCACTAGTCCAGGAGCTCTAACAAACAAAGCTCGTAACAATGATGATTTTCCAACATTACTTCGCCCAATGAATGTTACCTAATAGGAAAATGCATAGAAAAATAAGTCATTGTTAAAATACTTTTATATATTATACAACATGAATTTAGCACAACTTATATTTAATATTTTTGTAAAAAATAAGAACATTTTTAAAACTTTCTATTTTTTTTTATTCTAATATTATAAATTTCAAATAAACACGTTTTCATTTAACTTTTCATTTATTAAGCAATTGTAAACAATCAGTGTAGCACAAAATATATTAACATTTTTTAAAACTGAATAGCACTATTTATCCAATTTAAAATTTAGTAAAATTTGTAACTTAGATAAAAAAGATAATTTGATCTGAATCACAAATTTTATATTTCAAAGCACTATTTGGAAAAATTTGATCACTACAATTTTTAACAAAAATCTGAAAATTTACTTACAAGAGAAAATTAAAAATTTTCCATGAAATTACTTCCATCAGAACATGAGAATTCAGAAATTTCTCATGACAATGTATAATACTGAAGATACATAAGCCTTTAACTCAGTTACATTTCAACTCACAAGGTAATTTTGTCCATTCAAACTGTAAATCAGAATTAAGATCATATCATAGTACACTAAGTAACAAATGCTTTTGCCATGATACTCTTGTAGAAATCCTTTCAGTATCTATATATTTGGATTTTCAGCAACAATGATGTATAAAAATAAAAAGAACAAAACTAAAAATTAATTTTAATACTTATCTGAATTATAACATTTAAAAAACTTTAAATGTCATTTCAAAATTCAAACGGTAAATTAATGAAAGTTTAACGAAGTGAAATTTTTTGGCCATGATGACAACAATTATCATGGCTAAAACATACAAGTCTAACAGTATAAAACTTTCGAAATTTCTAAAATTGAAGATATTTGTCCTCATGAAACTACACATTAATCATAAATATTTTTATAATTTTAACAAAACAGAAAAATAAGATTTCCATTAATTCTCAAAATTTAACATTTTCAAATCGAAAATGTTAAATAATTTTCAACTTGAAAATGTTTGATTAGCTTAGAGAACAAATATAGTATGTAAAGTACACTAAAAATTAATTTTTAACGCAAAAAAAGTTAATTATTTATACTGTTTTCTTACTTCTGGTAAATCAGGTTGAGGAAATGCTTCGATTTGTGAAGTAGATGAAAAATGTTTTATTTCATGACCTTGTTCAGGCATAAAAAGTTTCTGCGCTATTTTCATATCTTGAATACTTGGATTAAATGGTAATTCATCTTCTTTAAATAAGGGAACTTCAATAAACTGTTGTAACTCTATGCAAGGATTTTTAAATCTAGGATCAATTTTCTTTGCTCCAGGATAAGTTGAAAAGGACTTCAACAAACATCGAATTTTAGAACCCGCTAACTTCTGCATTTTAAACTATAAGGGAAAAAAGGATAAAAATACCAATTTAAAACTATTATATTTAATAATTTGTAAATTACTTAGAAAAGAAAACAAATGTATTACATTGCATGAATTTTAGTAATTAATAAAGAAAATCTATAAAAAAACATTAAAATTAAAACTAAATATATTAATTTTGTTCAAAAAATTTCTTCTTTTAATGTAATACTTTCAAAACACATATATTAAAACTGAAAACACATTTAATATTGAAACAGTGTTATCAACTGCAAATAATGTAAATAAAACTCACAGCTTTGAAGTAAAGATGTTTCATAAACTATACGTAAAAAGTAAATTTTTAAAAATCAAACAAAAAAAATTTTATGCAAAAAATTTAAGGATTTTTTTCTATTAATTTTAAATGTTTAAAATAACTGAAACTAAATCAAATTTATAAAATTCTGTTTATATTAACTAAAATTTAAAAAAAAATTAATATATCTAAACACAAGAGTTTAGAGATTTTTATATAATTGATATAAAAAAAGATGAGCAGAAAAACAATACGATTAAAAAAAAATTCCATATATTACAAAACTACTGTATGGACTTAAGCAAATGTATGGATAGTTAAAAATAATATTGCAAAATTTACTTCCAAATTAAAATAAACTCACATTTCACAAAAAATAAAAACCATGAGGCTAATTAGCTGCATTTTAAATAAATTCTTTCTTTCCTATTCCTAAATCATTTTTAGAAAAAAACTTAGAGGCACAACAATCACAAAAGGGCCGAAACCTACAGACCCCATATATGTTTTCTTGACCAAGGGAAATTGGGTATGAAGCATGTCTTGATTAGAATGTCAGCTGAACGCAAAATTCCCAGTGTTTAATTCCGAAACAAGTTTGGTACAGTTTTATTGACCCATTGAAAGGATAAAAGGCTGTATTAGCCTTTTTCCAGTCTGAGGATTGAACTTCAGACCTGGAAGTTCAATCCTCAGACTGGAAAAAGTGTGAGGATTGAACTTGGAAGTGTGTGAATACCCCAACACCTCTAGGCTGAGTTTATTTTTTCATTTTAACCAAAAAATTCATATTAAAAAAGAAAAACGGAAAGACTCAGTAAATGTAGCTTTTAGGAATTAAAACTGCAAAATTATTTTTAGTCTTACACCTTCATAACATCAATAAATTTTTTTTCCTACTTCTACAGCTTTAAGATTATTCTACAAAAGACATGGTAATAATTCTTTTAAATTCCATACATCATCAATACTGAAGTGATATCTGAAGCCAGCAAATAAGTTCTTTGCATAAAAGTTTAAAAAAAATCAATATGTTAGGAGTTACTTATTTTGTTATACGTTTTGATACAGAGGAATGAAATGTAATCTTTATAAAACAGAAACACATCTTAAATGCTATCAGAATTTAAATCAAAAAATGCTTTATTAATTAGCCTCTGTGGTAATCTAATTTATACTAATTCTCTGCAGAGGCAGAGTATGAGTAAAGTAGTCTGACTTTACTCTCATTTATGTAAAAAGAACTCATTTCCAGATAAATTATGTAATGGCTAATACTGAAATTTTGTTAGTTCTCTTTTTAATATTTTAACTATTTAGATTTAATAAATAGATTGTTTAAATAACTCAATCATTCAACATTCTTAATGATCTGATGATATAACCATTATAAATTTTCTAAAGTAAGAGTTTAATATAATTTTTTATAAATTTTCTAAAGTAATTTTCTTTCTAGCCTAGATGTGATGCCTGCATTCATGAATAAAAATTCTAAATGAAGAAACCAAAGTTTAAGTTCAGATTTCCAGAAGGGGGAGCTTGGAAAGCAATACTTGCTGTTTCAGCTTCATTAGCCATGTCGACTCAGGGTGAAGAAAGAAAAATCATCTGATTTTCTGTTTAAGTTTCAAAAAACACTACTTTATCTCTTTTTGAAACGAATAGAAAAAATTTAACACTGAATAGCAGACAGGAGTTTAGATAAGAGTCTTGAAACAACAGCAATAAAATATACCTGCATGAAGGGTGCAGAAGAGAGTCCTAACTTCCTGGTTTGAGGAGGCCATAAAGAGGAGGCAACACTGGTTCTTCAATAGAAGATTTCAAAAATCAATGCAAAATATTTTGCTTTTAAAATTCAACTTTCATGGTCCAAAACTCTGGAGTCTGAGAAGTGTTCTGAATTTCCTCTCACTTATGTAAAAACTCACTTCCAGATGAATTATATAACCTCTAATATTGAAATTTTCTTTGCCCTTTTCTTAATATTTTAATTATTTAGATTTAATAAATAGTTTAAATTACTTAATCATTCAACCTTCTTATTGATCTGATAATATATCCATCATATATCTTCTAAAAGACCTTTTCTGAATCAACTTGCAGGAATGAATAATTGCAGAGCTAAAACCGACTTGTGCAATTTTGAAATGAGAATTCTACTCATAAATTTTTGTATTTTAAATCCATATGAGATATATAATAGTCTAAAAGAAAAACTTTTCCACTTTTATAACCTCATTGGCTTTCCAGCTGACACAAATAATTTTCAAAAGCACATTTTATCAGTAAAGCAATTTTGTTTGATTTCCAGCTTGTTTAGTGAATTTTAATCTTAAAGTAAGATAGTAATTTAGATCAATTTATAACTATTAGTGTCAGTTGCTTTTATCCAAATTACAGTAGTACAACATATATTCTTTTGTTTTTAGCATTTTCCCACCATAATAATTCTTTCTTTAAATGCATAGGTTTCATCTGGTAACAGATTGAGAGAAAAACTGGTTTGATTAAAAACATCTTTCAAAATAATTTATGGTCAAAATGCTTTGATCTTATTTAGTTATCAGTATTACCTTAACACTTTTAGATTTGCCATACTTTATTCTATAAGAAATTTTATAATATTCTTTAAATCTATTCCCTAAAAGTAAAATGTTCAAATCAGTAATGAATGTATTTTAATTTTAAAAATGTTACATTCAGTAAGAATTTATTCACCTAAGACTAAATATCATCAGAAGATCCTCAAAACTTGTTTGAATCATTTTAGAAAAGAATTTTTGGTGTTGTTATTTCCAATTCTTCAGAGATCTAGCGGCAACTAGATCTCAGATCAACTAGAGATCAGCTGCAGGGCACCATGAACCCTTGTGAAGTTGAGCACCAAAAGCAGACTCGCGCAAACATGAACCTGAGTGAACTCCAAAGAATCTACAATGCAATCGGAGGAAGTCGGCTTCAGATTGTATTTTGGGCACATTTTTAAATGGTCACAAGTACTGTTGTGAGTTTAGAAAATATATCAAAAAGCACAATAAAATATATATACTAAATTTGATAAATTCTTTACCTGATGAAACTAGTAGTGTTTATGATTGATTCATTAATTTTAGGATCAATGATCAATCAATTCTTTAATGAGAATTTTGGTTTCATTTAAAGTGCATAAGAGTTGAACAGTTAAAAAATTATAACATTGCAAGAATCATGCATAAGGAACCTAAGTAGGATTTTAATTACAGTGATAACATCCAAATTAGTAAATGAACAATATATTTTAAGATAAAAATTTTATGATTTAAATTTAAACTAATTCTTTTAGTAGTTTATATAACTAAAAATAATAATTTTCTTATTCATTCCTTTTATTTAAACAGAATTCAGGACTGGATAACAATTAGATGATGGGCAGTAACATTTTTAATTAGGTAAAAAAAAAAGTGAGCAAAAAGCAAAGATATTTATAGGGCAAAAACCACTGTAAAGTGATTTAATATTAAAAAATACTAATATTAATATTATATATTAAAAGTATTTGCTTTATTTAAATATTCATATTTGCTTAAAATACTTTAACATACATAAAATTTATATATATATACATAAAGCAAAGTTAGAAATATTACAAATAATTCAAGATTATGAGGATGAGTAATTGATACATGAACTTAGTGAGATTAGCAATTCACTCAGCACAAAGTAAACAAAAGTAGAATCACCAAATAAATGCTATCAAAGTTTTCTACTTGAAATATACACTAGAAATACAAACATTAAAAGTAGTATAAATAAAATTTTAATTCAATTTTGTAAATAGTGTGCCGTACTTAAAAAGGAAACTTTAGGAAGCAAATTTAGCAATTTAAAAAATTAATTATAGAAAAATTTTAGGAATAATGAAGCTACTATGCATGTTAAAATTTGAAGACAATTATTTCCAAAAAAAAAAAATTTACATCAATATCATATCTTAGTTATTAATTTATAGAAATAAATGACACTGATTTCACCAAGTGTGCATGCTATTAGTAATTTCCTTCATTGTAAAACACAGAAACAAATATATAACAAAATTATATATACTACTAAAAATAAATGTGAATGTAATGAGAAAATACTTTTCTTTTTATAAAATTTGATTTGTTAAGATATAAGTAATATATAAATTTACATTTGTTGTTTTTAAAACAGTTAAATAAACTATAATTACAAAAATCGAATAACAGGATTTAGTACTAGTAACATCTAATGAATATATTTATTCACATTTATTAATACCCTTCTAACTAACTTCTTAAGAGTCAAATTGTATTTTTAACAAAAGCTGCAAAAAACTAGTATTATACTGAGTGCTGTCAACTATTTTAAAAAAGATTATTAATAAATTATAAATGCAATAAATCTAGAATATATCAATGTAGTTAAAATAGGGCAGAATCGTAGGAGCCAGCCCAGTGATAATATGCAGCAAACTGATTTACTGTATTAGAATATGTTTCCTTTGTGTTTGTATATTTAACTTGTATTTTTTTTATATTATCTGATGTAGGCACAAAATTTATTTGGTGTTATAGCAGCCTTTGAAGTATATTTCATTTATGTTTGGAAATTAAATGCTTAAAGATTTGTTTCTACAGTGTGTCAAAATGAAATTGAAATGTTTAAAGTAACATTTTGTTTACTGAGTGAATATCAAACTGAAGAAATTGAACTATATAATTGGTGTGTAGAAAAGAAAAGGTATGGATAGGTATTAATTGAATTTTTGTTTAATTCTGCAAGTGATAAATAGGCGAGTATTATCTTTTATGTGTTATTCAATAAAAATTACTGTTGCATGTAATAACTTATGTAATTTATTGAATATTCTGTAAAAATATGTGATACATAATAATTTACCATGAATTGTAAGGCATATACTCAAGTCTTCATAAAAATGTATGTTAAATATAATTAAAATCTCTAATTCTTTTTTTCATAAAAAATGCATTTTACTTATATTATTGATTTACCTTTATTGCCTGATTTTTTCAGGAGGTATATAACACTAGAGTGATATTTTTTTAAAGATGGAAGCCAGTGCCTACTTAATTAAAATGAGAGTTTTCATAAAAAACATTTTTTTACATAAACAGATTTAGCTTTATAGATGGCTTCATTCTGGGGCTAGATTACATTACACTGAAGTTTTTTAAGGTGGGTGCCACTGCCTGGTTAATTAAAATTTGAATTTTTACATTAAAAAGCATTATTTATGTATGTAATTTAGGTGACGAGATAACTATCAGCACTTTGTAAAAACATAGGAAACGGTAGAAACCTAAGTAGGTTTGTAGAGTTCTATAAAAAAAAAGTTTCTAAAACTGAAAAAATTCCCTAATAAAAAAATTAAATATACAAAAATCAATAAAATTCAAAATTATTTCATCATTTTGTAAAACCATAATATTAGAGCACTACTGGAATTAAAGCAGAAAAAATATTTTCATATTTAAAATTTATTAAAACTTTCAAATATTAAACCTTTCATATTTGTAAATAGAATTTATATATAAAAAAATAAAGAAATCAAACTTCCTAAATATTTTGTTTTAATATCAAATGTAATCGAAACATGTTTTTAACATTTAAATTTGTAAGATTTTAAATTAATTGATATGTAAATTATAAACTATTCCCACATAACCAGAAATATTTATGAGATACACAGATAAAGGTTAATTCTTATCCAGATATCAATTAGACCTACATCACATCCACGAGATATCCAAAACATGGATAAGCCCTAGCTATCATAAAATATCATTTTGAAAATATTTCATAGATATCTAGCTTTAATATATCGTAGATATTTAAAATTCTTGCAAATTGAATATCCATATTTCGTAATGGCAATGTATCTGACAGACACTAGAAATCTAGATATCATTAGATATAGACACCTTTGAATATTTGTAGGATATCAAGAACTGGATGTCAACTGAACATTCAATATAGTAGTTCATTCAATAACAAAGCAAATTAATTCGGGAAACAACCTTGCTATGAATGAAATGATTTTAAATTAAAGTGGCAACAATCATGACTCTATTTTGATGTTGATCATTATTACAGATGAGATTAGAAGACATAAGTTTTTTTGCGAGTGTTTCTGAAAAAAAAATTTTTTTCATTTCAATCCTTAATTGTTTGGTACATTATAATCATATGTTGATTAAATAAATAGTTTTCTTTTACTTCAATATCTTTAGTTATGAACAACAAAATGTTGAAAACAATGTAAATACTAAGCAACAAGATTAATACTGCTGCTTAAAAAAAATGCTTCATTATTAAAGTTAAAATAAGTAATATACAAATCTTAAATTAAGTTTTTAATTAGAAAAAGTTTCTTTTACAGAACAGTACCAAATTTTATTGTTTATTGGGCATCATTGAATAAAAAAAGCTTGAAAACTTTTTAAAGAACTTAAAAACTTAATTGTTTTAACTTATAAATATTGTATATTAGTTATTATAGAAAAATATTCTTAAGCATCTTTGAGGACATTTAATTTCTTAATACATTAAGGTGTACATTAAAAATACATTACTTTTGCAAACAAATTTAATCCTTCTCATTGATGAAAACAATTTTAAGCTTATAGTTACATACTTTTAAAATCAATATCTAAATATATCTCAAAATGTAGTGAATTATAGGTATAAAAAGATTTTAAAAATTAATTTAAAAAAACTTATTATCAAAACTTTAGGACCACAAAATTATTATTATTAATATTCTCCATCACTGTTTCCATAATATTAACTCTATGTTTACTGACCTCACACAGTATATTAATATGTTTTAAGTACAAATATACAATATTGCAGACATGGAAAAAATTGTTGCAAGTTCCGCCTAGTTGACACTAAATATTTTTTTTCCCTCAGTGCATATTTAATGAAAATTAAAATTTTAAAACTCTAAATAACTTAAAATTTTTATTCAATTAAAAAAAATTTCACTGCTGTTTATTTGCTAATATAAATATGGGTATTGAATATATAATTTTAATAACAATAAGAAAAGTATTTAAGTAGGCAATTTACTTTTAACATTATAATGTAAGCCAAAACACAGTTGTATTCACAGCTCTGTAGTAGAGCTCTTAAATGTTTATTATTTTGGGGTACAAAAGCCAACAGTAATCATTAGAATTGAATTTTTACCAAAGATGAATGTTTTATCAAAACAACAACCATGTATTTAGTTTTTTATTGTTGGCAAAAAAAAAATTGGTTTTGTATAATTTTTTTTTAACTAGTCATATCAGGATTTTGCACAAGTACTATGTTTGGTTACAGTTAGGAAATTTATCATTCAGTGCTCAACATTTCCAAGTTTTGTTGTTTGAAATATTATAAATAGAAATCAGATGAGTCATTCATCAAAAAAATTTCCAGAGAATTTACAATACATTGCAATCTCTTTTCTTATGTTGAATTTCTATTTGATATAAAAATTTACTAATAGTCATTGTTTACCAAATATCTCTAAAAAGTTCAGGTTATGTGGCAATCTTGTCTAGCTAAATTTCTATTAGAAATTTAAAAAATTTTAATATTCACAACTAAATATGGTTATAATAAAAGTAATGTAAAATAGACTTTTACTTGTTTTTAAAATATGTTGCATTAAAATTATTTACATATGAAGGTTAAAAATTTTATTATTCTTAAAATAGAGCTTTCCCTGCTCTAATGAAAACTAAAGTTTTAAATTTCAGCTCATTTTATTGGATTGAATTATATTCTAGAAACTTGATTTTTCAAACAGATTTACTTCATTAAAAGGAAAAGTTTTTAGTTTTAAATTAAAGATTTCCTTCATGAATTAAAAATTCTTTTCTATAAATTATCTATTTGTATTTACCCCCAAGTAACTTGCATTTTCTTTTATAAATTTACAAATTAATAGCACACCAATTTACGTATTTTTATTATGCTTGAGTTAGATATATGAATTAAGAGAATTATTTTGGCTAATAAATCAATAACTAACACTCTGCAATTTGTTGACGATGATAAAAACAGAAAAAACTTTTCTGTTATTATTGCTTAATTTTTATAGCTATTTAGTGCTCTTTGTAAAACAAGTTACTGTTTAAAGAATAACATGAACCCTTTTTTAAAAACACAATTGTTACAAGAAGAAAAAATACATATACTTCTGCTTTTTAACTATAAAAACAGGAAAAGTATACTCCTGAAAACATTTGTCATTGATATTTAAAAATAATTTATGTTTATTTTGGTATTAAGTCTTAATTGTTTAAGGAATTCAGTTTTTAATTCACTGGATATGTATCAGGATTTGCATAATAAATGATATAGAAATGTACCACATTTACATCTAGTTTACTTCTGGACAGATTGAATAAAAAACATTAAACTCAGTTTTCATCGTGAACGATGCGTTTTAAAATATTTTTACTTACATCCTATATAATTTTTTCTTTTTTTATTATATGTAATTCAGTTATCCTCCTAACGTTTTTCCTTGCTTAGTTATTTTAAATAGCAAATTGTCATTTTTCCTGCCATTTATTAACTTGTTTTCCTCACCTTAACATCCATTGCTGATTTCTTCAATTTTTTTATAAATCTTTTTAGATTTCTTATTTATCTTATATATAGGTACACTTTTATTATATTAATGTTTAAAACATAATATTTATTTTGCTAAAGTATTCTGAGTTCTAAACACATCCAACACTTCATTATGTCACTATTAATTAAGTTCCAACAATAATCTCATTTATCTATGAGGATGTTTTTATTTTTCTTGTATTTTCCTTTTAATACAAACATTTAATGTTTATTTTGTTATTGTGTTTGCTTACTGATTGATGAGAAATTTATAGTTTCCAAAAAGGATTCAGATTTTTTTTCCTTTAAAATTTACTTTCCTTCAGATTGATAATTAATAGTTACATTATGTTTAAATTTTTTTAATGTAGTACCTACAAGGTTTAGATTAATTTTGATATATTTATTGGCGAGTATTTTATCAAATGAAAAAATCTGAAATAATTTTATCACTGTTTAAGTTGGCAATATTATCAACTTCGCAACAGTTTTGTGAAGACCTTCAATTAAATTTATTGCCTAATAGTACTCTATAAGTAAAAATTAGAATTTTTTCCTGTTTCAGTTGACAGAAATATATTTTGCATGTACCTTATATTTAAATTGACAAATATTTCATTAATCAATGATAATATACTTTTTATCAAGTGTTATCTAAAATGGTCTTATTGTATACTTCATTAAAAATACAAATGGGAAAATATAATTGCTTAATTTTATTTGTGTTAATATTTTTTCCCTTCTTTCTTGATTTAGCCAGTGTTAAGACATCAGAGAAGTGAAATTTTAGTTGGTATGAAAGATATAGCAGTCACTTTGTTAATGATTTTTTTAAGATTAAAAAAAAATTCTAAATAAACATTGCTCTCTGACTTTTGTTTACCTGATTCTCATGATACTTTGTTATTGGTAAAATACAGGTCACATTTATATTCAAAGTGTAAGACAATTTTATACTAAGTACATTAAATTGTGAATATTTTAAGATTTAGTATTTTTTTATTTTGCAGTAGTTTTAATTATTTCTGGATAATGAATCAAATAAAAGGAAATAATTTTAAATTATAATACTCTAATAAGAAAATCTTGCAACAATTACTAAATTTTAATAATACCTTATACTGATAACTTGGCGCTACATAAAGATAAATATATGAATTAATCACAATTACATGATCAAAATGTATTAAATGCATTTTAAATTATTAATAAATTATATATCATAAAAATTTCAATAAATTTTATTTTAAACTTTTTAATTAAGAATATGAAGTAAAAAAAAAAACATGTCCATTTAATTTTTTATTGAGAAAATAAAACATGGAAGGGCTTGTAAATATGTAACACATTTCAATAAAAAATTTATTTCACAAAATTTCTTAAGAGGAATGTTTACTTTTGAATATAAAAAATATACACTTTAGCAATTTAAAATTTTCATAATGAATTCTTGTTGAATGAATGCTGTATACTATATATTATATATAGTCTTCGAATTTTCAAAAACCTTTTACTCCTTAATATTTTTTAAAATTTGTATAGTTAAATTTTTTACTTGAAACGCTAATATTTTCAATGTTCAGTTTTAGTAGTAAAGAACGGAAGTTAAAAGAATTTTCGAAGTAAATTTTAAAAAATATATACATGTATGTATTGTAAACTGAGATTGGGGTTCAAAATATGTATATTTATTATCTGTATTTAATAAATAGTTGATCAGTATGTATTATTATAAAACTAAGAAGTTACTTAAAAATCAGCAATTGAATTAAATATTTAAGAACGCATATAAAGAAATCAATTCTGAAAAGTTGAACCCATATATTTTGTTTTTAGATTCAAGTCTGATGCAATAGTAAAAATTATTTGAGAAAATACTTCAATTTTTTTTTTTAATTTTCAAGAAATCAGCCCATTTATTAACAAAAGTCTCAATTATTCATATAAAATTTAATTTCGATGCTTTCACTACTTCAATTGCTTTAAAATTTTTAAAGTTTGATTAAAAGTAAAATTTTACATGGTTTCAATTTTTAATAATTAACTAACATTGTGTTTGAACTTTTAATATTAGAAAAGTCTTTATAAATTTTTTTATTTGAAATTAAGTATGTACTCAATAAAGCAATAAATGTGTCTTTGTAACCTACAAAAAATATTGGGCTATACAGAAAGTTCATGCCAATTTTTGGCAAGTCGCTTGAGAAGATATCTGAATCTGAATATGTGTTCATTATCTGAACACAATAATCTTTCATGAAAGTGTTTGTTGTCCAATTTGTTACCAGTTCAAAGAGTTTATGAACCCATCACCCACTCTATTTGAAAAAAAGTTTTATGAAGATTTGTTAATCAATAAATAATACAGAAAGCATAATGAACTAGCTTTAGTCACCCCAAAAGCATTCGAAGAAGGTAATGCTCTGTGTCTAGTGGGATTTGAAAGGAATCTTTATCAAAGTGAAGCAATAAATTCAGAAAAGTATTGATCTCAGTTAAATGAATTGAAGACAACAATCAAACAAAAACATCCAGAAATAGTGAATCAAAAAGGTGTTGTATTTCACCTGGACAAACAAACAATTCCAGACATACGCCTTTACAACTTGAAAAAACTGTTGGAGTTTGGTTGAGATGTTTTACCCATCCATGGTATCAGTCAGACCTGGCTCCCTTGGATTTTCCCCCATTTCCGATTACTACAAAACTTCTTTAATTTGAAAAATTTTAATTCCTTGGTTGAGATAGAAACTCACTTAGACAAGTTTTTTGCTGAAAATCCCAATAGATTTTGGAAAGGCTGAATTCTCAAGTTGTATGAAAGATGCAGAAAGGTATGGAAAACAGAATGGTACCTAAATAATTTAATGAATATATGTTGAAATTAAAATGAGCTGTATTTGAATTTTCCTTAAAATCGGCACAAATTTTCTGTACAACCCAATATTTTCCCTAACTGCAATCCAATATTTCAAAATAATTTATTAGTAAATAACTTCTTAAAAGTTTGGGGAAATACTTTAATGATGCAAATTTCAACAGAAATGCTTTCAGCATTTAACAATTTTGGTATATTTATAATTAATAAAAAATAAGTAAATAATTAAGACATCTAAAGCATATCCAATTAGATTTGATTTGGATATGTCATGGATATCGGAGCATCCCATGTTTTTTGGATATCTAGGAAACATGCAAAGGATACCTAAAATATTCAAGAGATATCCATCAGATGTTCCAATATCCAAATATTTGCAGGATATCCAATTGCTGCAATCCCTTGGATAACTGGTGGACGATATTTAGGTATCATCTGGATATCGAAGAGACAAGGCAATATCCATATCCATATATATATATATACATAAATGTCCAAAAGATATCTCTAGGATGTATATGGATTTTCATGGTTGTTTTGGTTAATGTGTGAAAAGTAGCATCTCATGTTAGAAATGAAAATATGAACAAATATAGATACTGAAAAAATTTATTAAAACTTGAACAAAATTCTATATTTCATTAATAATAAAAGTGCTTTAAGAAAATAATGAAAATAATAAGCATGCTTATGCATTAAGGTGAATGAAACTATATAAATTAAAAATGATTAAACTTAATCTGTTTCCATGTCATGTAATCTCTAATTTTATAATTTCTAATTTTGTAAAAAGTTTTTAGCTTATTATTAATTTCAGTTAAAGATATGATCCATGGATATTAATTTTTATAAAACATTCAGTTGTCTAGTTAACTTTTATTGTATTATATGCTCTTTCACTTCCTTTAAGAATCAGCCAATTTTTTATCCAAATTGTAAAAAAAAAATACACTATAGTTTAAAGCAATTTCTGAACCTTTACAAATTTCTAACCTCAAGATGAGATTTAATACCACAAACTGTTGAAATAAAGCAAGAGAGCGACAAGAGCTGGTTTGTGTACCAAATACAATAAACCTGTAGATTACTACACCAGAATGAATCCTTGTGATTTTATAATGTAACCTAAAGTGTGCATGCATAAAATTTATTTGGAGTTATAGTAACCCTTGAAGGTGTTACTAAGTGATTCATTTATTTTACATTTGTGTTTGAAGTTTTTTTTTTTTTTTGTCACGTGCAAGCTAGGCTGACAATGTGGGGTGCGCTGTTCCACTTTTTCATACTGAACCATATTTGGTGTGGAGTCTGACTGCTTCAGTGCATACACATGCTATATGCTTTAAAAATGCTTTATTAGGTCCACATTGCAACATTATTTGTTCTATATTACACTGGCCTATGGACCAATCAGAGATGATAGATGTATTTTATTTCCAAAATTAAGATGTGGACAGAGTAAGATTTTTATACACGACATCAGTAAGATTTCTATACAGGACATTTTATACTGGCGTTTTCCTTATAATTTTAAAAGTTATGTATTAAAATAAGAATATTTAAAGAAAATATCTCTATTTAGTTTACGAATAATTTAAAATAAATTAATAATATATGTATATCTCTAAATTCAAGCTATCAATGAATGCCAATTTTATTTCATTTTAGACCATATTATCCTTTACTTAGTTATTAGAAGCCACTTTTACTAAAATAATGTTTATCACAAGAATTGAAAATAACAAATGCTTTTAATAAAATACGATATATATATTGTGCCAGCTAAGCTGACAATATGGGGTGCTCTGCTCCATTTTTTCATACTGAACCATATTTGATATGGAGGTCAACTGTTTCAGTACACACATGCCATAGGGATCTGTTTATAGGGTAGGCAACCATTCACACTTCATTCATACACAGAAAGGACAAAGATAGGATAGATAGAGAAAATACATCCATGCCCGAACTGGGATTTGAACCCAGGACCTCCCTATCTGCAGTCAGGCACTTTGACCACTAGACAGGGGGGTCAGAAAGAGTAGTTAAGGTAGTGTCAAGTAAAAATAATAAATTTAATTAAATTTTTTTTTTTCAAATTTGAAACATGAATATTGTCTAACTGGTCCTAAGGGTTCTTATATGAATGAAGATTCTTAAATCAGTATTTCATGTGTTATTCCATTAAAATTGCTGTTGCATGTAATAATTTATTAAGTATGTGTAGAAATATTTGGCAAATACATATTTAGGTTTAGTGTGAATTATAGTTTATGTTCATTAGAAATTCAATATTAATTTTTTTCTACATTACATATCAAGCATTACGGCCCGGTTATCTCCAGGTTAGATTGCGTTTACACTGATGTTTGTTTAAGGTGGATGCCACCAGGTAAATTAAAATCCAAGTTTCATATAATATGTTATTTAAATTAATGAAATAATTTTATTGCCTGGTTGTCTTTTATGCTAAATAGCATTTACACTGTTTAAGATTGGGTCAACAACCCAATGAATTACAATCTGAGTACTTTTAACACAACGTTATTGATTTAGAATTATAGCACTGTTGTTAATATTTCCATGGTATTGTTATATGCTGATTATTTTTAAAGTGTTTTTATTTTCACTCATTAAAAGAATATATTTAAAAAAATGTCTGTTGCAAGTAATTATAGTGAAATATTTGATTTTGATATTTAAATTTTACTAATTAACAATCAAATACCTTGAAAACCAATATTGTTTATGTTACTTATATAGTCATTACTTAGCTTTTAACCTATGAGCATTTGTACTGCAATTTAATTTCTTAAGTGTGTATCACTGCTCAATTGGTTAAAAATCAAATGTTTTTCTTGTTTTAATTTGGCTTTCTGAGGTCAACAAATGAGCTAATCTGGTAGCACTACATAAAATATATTTTAAAAGATATGCATCATTGGTAGATTAATTAGAAATCATGTATTTTAAAAACATGTTCATTTTATTTATTTTAATTTAGCTTTATTATTTGGTAGTTGACGCTCTACAATGTTTTTTTTTAAATGTACACCACTGTTTGATTAATTAAAATTGATCATAAAAAGAATATCAGGTCTGTTAATCACAAAAGCATTATTGTTTTCAGTTCTTACCTATTTTATTTTATTTTCTAATATATATTTTTACAAAATGTATAAAGTTAAAATTTGATTTTAAAGACTTTGTTATAAAGCATTCTTATGGCAAGTAAATAAAAAAATATTGGAAAAATTGATATGGAAAATCAAATGTTTAAAAACAATTTTAATTGGTGAGAAAATTATAAAGCAATTAATGAAAATTTAGTAAAAATATGAACTAGTGAAGGTGATAAAATGTGTTACCTCGTCGGAATGAGTTTGTACGACGTAACGTGATTGTATACATGAGCAAAATATGTTTTGTATGCTAGTTACCCTGAAGCATTTGATTAGTGATTAATTTATAACTGATTATAGTTTAAGCTTTTAAAGTGGATGATTTAATGTTTATATATTGAAATTTCTATGAAAATTAAGTTTTTGAATATAAGTTGGCAATAATTTTTTATTCAAGTTTCTTAAGTAAAATTTATTTTAAAAGCTTACAAATAAGCTTATTTTTATTATTTTGAATTATTATTTTCCTCATAGGGTATATATGGCCATATAATTATTCTCAGAATATGGTAGCATATCAATGCTGATGATTCTACAAGCAATGATTAGGTTAATATTTTATGTTTTTAAATTAATATTGCTGTTGTATGAAATATTTATGTTATTAACTACTGTTCATAAATATTTCATTAGTATTTAGACTATTTAGGATAGTAATGTTGATTCATTTGAAAGTCAGTTTTTATAAGAATGTTTGATTTATATGACACATTTTATTTATATTAAAAATTTAACATTTTACCTGGTTCAATACAGCTTTAGATTGCACTACACTATAATTATTTTAAGGTGGCTGCCTATGTGATACTTAGAATATATTTGAAGATATTTAGTATATATTATGTAATCATTGTGAAATTAATTTCTAGTTAGTAGCATTTTAATACTTTTGTAGAAAGTAATTATAACGAAATATTCAAAATTTTGACGATTGAAATTTTAAACAGTGCAAGATTGCATAGTTGAAGTTCGAGCGCAATCGGTATTTGGTAACCAGATTTTGCATATAGTAATGTAATGTAGGTTAGTGCAATAACAGTGTAGCACTAAGTGCAAAAATTGAAAATCAATACAAACCTCCAAAGTTATCAAAACTGGAAATCACACTAACTGTAACAAGTAGCACAGTTCAACTTAACTTTATTACTTTTTAAAAAATATTTCTGCAGTAATATATATGTTCAGAAAAATTCTAGAGCATACATTTTGCCAATCTGATGGTAATTGAGCCAGAATTAAATGATAAATAATGCAAATAAAAACGTTTCAAATAAAAAAAGATCATATTTTTATGTCTTCAATGACACAAGGAATTCAAAATGGAAATATTTAGCATTCATAAAATTAAAATCATAAAAGGGATCTTATAAAATAGGTAAAAAATAACACACAAACTACACTTAAAATTTAAAAGCCTAATTGTAAATATTAAACTATTTTATTCAATTTATGACTGCCTAAAACATTTTTAAAATTTTTTAAATATTTTCCACAGACATGATACACACATTAATAAAATAACAGTTCTCACTGATACTTAATAGTTTAAAATAAACTAAAAAGCTAAGTGTATGTGATTTAAATACATTAAAATATTTTAGAGGCATTAAGGAATTTAAAACATTCGTTCCTACTTAGTAACAATTTAAGCTTTATTAATACGAGGTAAAAGTTAACTGCATTATTTGAAGCAAACATATTAATTTATACAATAAATAAATTTAGAATAAAGCTTGTTTTGCACATAAAAGCTTTAAAAAATATTAAAATATTATAAATAACAGCTTATTATTTTGCATATGCACTGCTACTTTTAAATAATAATTGAAAAATTTGAGTGTACACATATATTCTCAATTGTTTAAACAATTAAAAAATTAGATTGTTTGCATGAAAATATATAGCAGTTGTGAAATATATTTAAAGTATATGTTAAATTCTGTGTGTATCAACTTTACTAAATCCTACCACCAGGTGCAAGAGCCAAATGAACCAGACCAGCAGGTTGTAACACCATTATGAATTCTTCTGCATGGTAATTTTCAATGTGAGTATTAGTGAGCAATGTGATTCTGTGACAAACTCTGATATGCACATAATTTGATTAGAGTTTTTGTAACCCTTGAACCTAATGGGATATTACATATTTTTAATTTGAATATGTATTTTGAAGTTTTTAATAAATTTAACTGTTATTCAGCTAACCCACACTTTTGAATTTTGCTTGAAATTTTGTTTAAAGTTTAAGTTAAAGATGATTGCTTTGAGAAATTATATTTTAAATATGTACCTTAAAATATAGTTAGAAAATTTATTGTGTCACAAAGATTTTTAGTATTTGTGTATTGCAAATTTATGGTGAAAATTGAATTTGCATATTTATTTTTGGCCTCTGTGACCTAGTTGGTTAAGGTGTTTGTTCTTGTTATCGGAAGGCAATAAGTTTGAATTCTGACCCAATTGAAGATCCCTTGTGTTCACTAATAATGACTGAATCATATTAAAATGGCATGGTTGTAATGTCATCCATGTGAAATGATAACTTTAGAGGTGGCTGGCTAAGTCTAGGAAATTTTGCTTGGACCCTGCTTCTAAATTACAAAGAGTCACTTTCAGAGCTATGATAGCCTATTATATAAGTAAATATACTGGATGCACCACAATACAAGTTGTTATCACTTCTGCCCCTGTACTGCTGAAAGTTTAAAATGCTTACTGGTAGAATTTTTATTTTATTATTATTTTGTTATTTGGAATGTTTGAAAGTTGTATTGATTATGAATATGATGATTAGTGATTTTACTTTTTATGTATTAATTTATTCAAATTTCTGAATATGTTAATAAAAATTTAAGTAAAAATATGAACATTAAATTTATACTGGAACACACTGCTACCAAGATATTAAGTAAGATTGAATAGTGAAAAACTTAAAACAAAAAAGGAATAAGCAAAATCAATGAAAAAGAATAAATATATATATTGGATTCTCATCAAAAGTATCCTCCCAGAGAATTTAAAAAAAACATTTTTCTGAGAATGAGAAGAAATTTTTAGAAGTCCCAGCCAAACCCAAAGCCTTCAATCATAAATACAATAGAATACAGTTACAAAGTTCAAAAAGCATCTAAGTAAATACAGTTTTCCTAGATAGAAGCAAACTTTTTCAATAGATACATAAACTTTTATACCTTTTCAAATACCAAGTAATTTTTTTCTCTTATTCCATTAAAAGTACTCAGATTTAACTTTAATTTGGCTCTCGTCAAAATGCCTTATTGGTAAATTGAAATTACTGATAATGCTTTGTTTTAATTTAATTACTTTTGGTCAATATTGCATTAATCAACATTAACAAGAAAATATATAAATTGAATTATAAATAAATTTTCCTTACTTATTAATATTTTATTGTTATCATTTGTAATGTAAAGCTTGATTGCACAGTCTGAATATTTGTCAAAACATCACATTCAAAATATATTGGTACTTTTTCATTTTTGTTCGTACTAAAACAATAGCCAATAAAACCCTTTCTATGATACTTGCAAAATAAGATTTACTTTAGCAAATTAAATTATTTTATCTTAGCATTAGCAAATTAAATTATTTTATCAAATCATTTATTTTTATCATTGAATTTTTATCACACATAATTTAAGAGCAAAACAAGAGATTTTCAAATTTAAGAAAATTTTCACGATTATAAAGTTATCCATTAGTATAAATATGAAAAATACATAAATTATAAAATATCAATTACTAACTTTTCAATACTTAAATTTTATTAAAGTAGAGTATGTTCTACTAAAAATAGATTTTAATTAAGAAATTTAAAAATCAATTAAAATACCATTAGATTTTTCAAGGAAATATACATCTAGATTTCATAAATACACAACCCATTATCTGAAAGTTTAATTTTATGTAAATACATTACATAAAATTGTTACATAACAATCAGCTTGTAAAGTTCCAATATTTGTTATAACCAGCTTGGACAAAAAGACTGAATTTTTGCCAAAAAGAATCTCATCCAAAATACAATTTTGTTAAAAGAATCATAAAAGTTATTGTAAAAAATTTTAATAAATAGGTAACTTGTGAACAATGAATGTACAATACTCACTGTCGCTCTTCATTTACTATCATTAGTTGAAACATTCATTTTTACCATGGAATATCTATCCCACATAATTCAAGACTTTTAAAAGAAAAACGATATCTTCAAATTCAAGCATTATTTCACAATTAAGAATTTGTAAAAGCCTTTAAAATTATTTATACATAGTCATGTAATGAAATAGTAATATTAACAACATTTTATCAATTCTTTCGTTTAAAAGGAATATTCAAACAATGATTTTAAAAATAATCGATTAAGAATTATTTTCTAAGTAGGATTGATTTAACAACATTATAACAGTAACACTTCGAGGGTTATGGTGGTAAAATATATCATATTTTCAAACTCATATGAAAAACAGTTCTTATATGTTCCTTACTAAATAATTTTCAGCAAGAGGAAATATTTTTACAATTTTTAAATTATACATAGAAAAATTAAATTATGAACATAAATAATGATTTAAATTTTTTTTAAAAATATTTTTATGGTACATTAGTTTTAAATTCCTTACCAACATTATAACCTGTTTAGCGTACAAAGATTATTAACATTGTATGAAGTAAATTCCACACTTTTAATATAATTAGAAATCTAGCATTGCAAGATTACAAGAACAAATCAGATTATGAAACAAAACTGAACATGGGGGATAGAGACGGGTGTCAAACTATTTTGTTTTTGATTCGATTTTTTCAAAACGGATCAAAAATGTTAAAGTAGGTAGTAGGTGGATCATGGTAACTAGGTAGGGGAAAGACCGGAAAGTGGTATGTAGAGAATACCGATGCGTGTTAAATACGGTAGATAATGTATTATATTATTAAGATTTTATTCTTTACCAAATTATTTTTCTTTATAAATGAAATATTGCTATAAAAATTATTTAGAATGTGCTATAGGAAATACATGAATAATAATATTCATACTTAAAAATAGTATTTACTTTCACTTTATTGATGAAAAAGCAGGCTAAGAAATCAGTTGTCTTTATCCGTTTACAGACAACGTTTTTAAAAATTTATTTATCCATTTTTTTCAAAGTATAAAATCATTTTGAAGTTTTCCCCTCTAAATACTGTAGTCCATTCAATGGTTATTTGTTTTGCAAAGGTCTTAGCAATTCAACATTTTTTCTTGTTAGATATCTGCAATCTCTTATTTGTTCTGATTCAATATATACTCAATAATTTTCTCATTCAATGTATTTCTCTCATACATATCACATTTGAGTCTATATTTTAAAAATCCTCAAACGAAATTTCAGGCAGTAAAGGAGTTCTTTCTTGGAATTGAAGAATGACTGACTCATCCTCACTCAAATTATCAGGTAAATTATCTTGACTTTGTTCAACTATGGTGGGCTCTTTAATATACATTACTCCTGGAAGAATCATTCTCCAAGCATTCTCAGAAATCAACACCAATCACTGTTTGCAAAACTGCCAAACGACAATTGTCCTTGAAGATGTTGTCTATGCTTTGATTCATGGGCTGGAAGACGGGAAGTGGCATTAGGTGGATGGAACTTCTGACGAATCGATTCAAAATCCAAGTCTCCCACAGTTATCCACATTTAGAAGAACTTTATAACTTTCCAATACAAAATGAAGAACGAAAGTCAATTTTCATAAATGCTTCCCAACATCCAAACTTAATGTTAAAATCATATGCAGCTGGTAGTTTGTAAATATTTTTTAAACATCTAGGCACTAAATATTATCCTATGAAAAGCAGAGACAGTTTCTCTGTTTCATTTATATTAGTTACGAGCAATAGTGTAATTCTATGATTCATTTTTTTCATCCCTACTACATATATGGCCCTTAAAGCAAAATGTCTTTCCTGTCTGTTTGCATTCAAAACATTAATTTGGGTTCTATATGGTAAGTAATGATTCAGTATATCTTATTTCCATTCAAGTTTGGAAATTTTATTCCATGTTACACTTTCACCACAGAGTTTTTTAAAGCTTAGTCTCTGGCTTTAAATTTCGGACCCAATCGTCTGATGCTTTGAAATCTTTTATATTCAAATTCATAAAAAAGCAGTTGAATAGCCAGACATAACTTTAATGCCATTACCATCAAGAGGAATGTTCATTCCTCCCATTTTTCTCATCCAAATAAGCAAAATCTGCCTAGTTTAACTCACATTGCTTCTTTACAATATTTTCGAAACGGAGTTCTTTTGCTGGTACTGATTGCTTTTCCAAGGATTTTTTTCCTCAGCTTTTTAAAACGTCAGGATGCTGTTTTTTTTTTTTTTTTTTTTTTTTTTAATTCCATTCTTTTTAGCAATTTTTGTCTTATTTAATGTTTTTCGTCTACTTCTTTTAAAATTTTCATTTTTATTTCAAATGATAAGCATTTCCGTTTCTTCAATTATTGCAAATCCTCAATGGAATTGACTCAGTCTCCCTCTCGACATTCTTTTTAGCAATTTTTGTCTTATTTAATGTTTTTCGTCTACTTCTTTTAAAATTTTTATTTCAAATGATAAGCATTTCCGTTTTTTCAACTATTGCAAATCCTCAATGGAATTGACTCAGTCTCCCTCCCGACAAATGAAACTTCCCAAACTAAAGTTGTTCAAGTGAAACGAAACCAATTGAAGAAACACTCTCACGTTCTATGTTCTCTCCAACGAACAAGATACCAAATATTGGTCTGTGAGTATATGTTTCACAGAGACGTAGTTAACGACGTTAGAAGAGGGATGCCAAAGAGTAGTTTAAAAAAATTACAGAAAAATTTTATCTATTTATTTATTTTGAATGAAATATCAATTTTATTCGGAGAAATATATTTTAAATTTAATAATTATCTTCCTGTTTTTACATTTCTATATTATTAAGTTTCTCTGGTTTACCTCATATTAAAAATTCTGTTTTCTTAATCTCATATTTCAGTATTTTTTCTTAAAGTTTTTATTCTTTCCTCAAGGTTTGTGCCGCTATATCATTATTTTGTATAATAAATCTTGTACATTTGTAAATAACACGAATATGTTGAATTTTTTTTCATAAAAATTCTGAAATACATACTATATTGGTTATTTTTCTTTTTATGCATTTGAGATATTTTAAAGATTTAATTTATGAACCAAAATAACTTGTGTTGATCTTATATCTATTAATGTATGAATCGATAATTTAGGGAGATTCCAAAAAGGTAAGCTCATGATCTGATTTGTAACTGATTTAACTTAGTGAATGCAGCAAGATTCATTTTATTAAAATTTATTTAATATTTCACTTAATATTTTACATTTTCTCTTATATAAATAAGAAAAGTTTTAAGCTCATTTTGACTAAAATATTATAATAAAATCAACCTCTTAGAAGAAAATTTCAATAAAATGAAATATTATTAAAAAACTTGTCAAAATATTATGAAAACACAAGTCAAAAAAATTTTTACAGGTACTTAAAATTTTCATTTTCAATATTAAATAAGAAAGATGCAAAACCCACAAAAAATTTTGTTTCCAATAAAATGAATGGAAGTCTTGAAAGAGAGTATTTCATTTCTCAATTTTTAATTATTTCTTTTTAAAATTCCGATTAAATTTTAAATATATAGGTTACGCGATATTTGAATCTTTGAAATTTCGATTAGACAACAAGTATATAATAATGGAAATATAGTATCGAAAATTATATCACATAACTAAACTATGTCACAGAATCTATTCTTTCCCGGAACTTCTAAATTATAAGCTCTTTAAAATGGCTTGTATATGTTCAGTAATATATCTTAGAAAAAAATATTTTTAAATTATATATATATTCGATATTTCTTAGACCTCAGTGAAGTTAAATCTGGATAATACAGTGAGTTAAATCTTTTAAAAAATTCATTAAAAAATTGATGTTGTATGTAATATTCTACTGATGACAAAAAATTGAATTTGATTTTAAAATTTTTCATTTGCTGATTAAATTAATTACACTTGAGTCCCTTATTTATCAGTCAAAGAAGGAGACCGAACAGAATGAGGAAACTAAAAATGTCGAAACAATCAAATGACATAAAGATATCAATTTTCATGTCCACTTCATTTACTATAAATTGTTGAATGTATTCATAGTATCAGAATAATAAATAATATAAACCGTATTTGAAAGATGTTATTGATTCTTGAAACTTCTCCGAGAAATATTTGTGCATCGCCGCAGAACAAAGAATGGCCTTTTTTATCTAAAACTTTGTGGTAAATCCTTATGTCTATTGTCTCGTCATATTCGTGAGAAAAACTGCATTGAAATGTCTTTCTCATTAGTGATCCTCTTTGCCCGAAAATGCTTGTGTCCAGCAACAGACTAACCTCCTACAGAAAGGAAAATTTTATTTTCAAAATAACACTTAAGGGCCTGCTACACCTCCGTTGGGGAAAATCGAATCCTATGTTAATCCTATGGATAATATTTTAACGTTTCACAAGTGCTATTTTCATGATACAAACTTCCGAAACCTTTTGCAAATTACAAAAAACAGAGCTACTGTCACTTCGACGTCCATTTTTAAAGTTTAAAAGTTTTTCAAATATTTTTTAAATGTCAAAATATCTCCATCCGAATAAATTTTAACCAAATTTTAATTTCATTGAGGTTGTACAAAACTTGGTTTTAAGATATTTCATTTTTTTCTCCGTACAGTTACAAAATGAACATTTTTGTATTTTTTTTAAGCTAAAAATATTTTTGATTGTATTAATACTTCGATACGAATTTTGATTACAAATCAAACTCATTCTTATTTCTGAAAATCCACGTCTGTACACAACGCCACCTATGAAACTGGAAAATTTTTAACGCCAAACTTGGCTGATTTTTCTACTTCATTATGGTAATCTAAAGAAGGAGGAATTTCTGAGAAAAACTTCTCCCCATATGATTCCCGCTGTTTTACCATGTGGTTGGCAAACACTTCTAAATCGAGCAAGACGAATTAGCTTTTCTCACTCATGAAATAGAAAAGACATCTGTAAATAATGCATCTTAGATTTCTGTTTATTAGCGTTGGAAAAGTAGCTATGGTATGTACTTTTAAATCAACTTTGATTATTTTCATTTAAGTAAATTTTAAAAATGAAATATTATAAACAATTTTGTGTTACCTTGTTCAATTATATTATATACTACGATTTTGAAATAAGACTACCTATGTATTAAAAACTTAAAGAACTTAATATAAAAAAAATGCATTTTACACTGGACACACACACATATATATATGTATATATATATATATATATATATATATATATGTGTGTGTGTGTGTGTGTGTGTGTGTGAGTGTTATATAAAAAGATATATATATATATATATATATATATATATATATATATATATATATCTTATAAAATAAAATATCTTATTAGAACGATAAGTTTATTAGAATAATAGTGAGACAAATATTTTAATTGGATTTTTAATCATTTTCCAAAATTATTGAGTTTTTACCTTCATAAACATTTGGACATTTAATTTTATTTTCAACTTATTTCATGAAAAAAAAATAGGCTAAACTGAGTATTACGGTCACACCTCGTAAATCTCAGAAGGTCGCCACGGTCTGAGCGAAAAATCGCCAAATCGGTAAAATTTGGCGATTATTTTTCATCGCCAAGTTTTTTCGCCATAAAATCACCAAAAGCGATTAGTCGCCAAATGTGTCACTGCATATCGTCCGAATACCCCGGAAACGCTAGCCATTTTTATTTTGGATTTTTTTATCGGCTGTAAAGAGCGGTAATTTAAATCTTGCTTTTTCATATTTATATTTTATTTCGCTTCGGATGTAGCGTGTAATATAAATATTATCTTTTATGTACACATTTTTTTATTTCGGGTCGGATATAGTGCCGGAATTTCAATCCTATCTATTTGTTTTATTTCGCTGTGTGGATATTGTGCCGAAATTTCAATAATGTCCTTTATATTCCTTTTGTATTTCGCTGAGAATATAGCGAAGGAATTTCTATCCTGTCTTTTATATTCGTTTTGTTTTTTGCTGTGGGTATAGCGCCGGATTTTCAATCCCGTATTTTATTTTCAATTTTGATTTTGCTGTGCGTGTAGAGAGCCTGGTGAAAAATGTAGGTAAGAATTTTATTTTATTTTCTGCAGGCATGCTGAATTCCTAGAAGTGTATGTATATTCTAGATTTGTTTACTTTTATGTAGTAATGATTTGTAACATTCTGTGTTTAATAGCTGAAATTCTGTTTTTTAATTTGTTTTTAACTAAATATTATTAAATGTAATTATTTTTGCTACTCTATTTACTTAATTTTAATCCTGAAATATTTTTAAATAGAATTTTTAACCAATTCTTATTACGATCACTGTTTTCTTGCATGCGGTTAGGCTTAGCGATTCGAAATATGGGGGGAAAACCGGCATTAAGTTTTAGGGGAGGGAAGGGGGAATTTCTAATCGGGTGAAACTCCCGCCGTTTTTCTGCGCCAATTACAGGTCGATTGGCACTCTTTTTGGGTTGCCAATCAATTTCCAAAACACCCGTCTCAGGCCCTTGGCGAAAAATAATTTCGCCAATTTCGCCAAAGTGTTGACCGTAATACTCAGTTTTACCAAAAAATACACTATAAGGTATGATTAATAAGCAAACGACACCGGTATACTAAAATATTGCGTCTGATAAGAAATTGAACACTTTAAATTTGAAAAATTATAAATATCTTTGAAAAAAAATTGGGTTTGTAGTAAAACTTCAGCGGAAAAACATAAAAGCACTTCAATATCCAAACGAACGATAACAATATATTGCAAGACACTACAATACAGATGACATCAATGCTCTTGGGGGAATCATTTTATGCTCACGAAATTTATTTGAGAAGAATATTGTCCTGCGCCACGCAAATGACATTATTTTTGACAAAAAAGGAATAAAAGTAATAAAATATCAAAAGAGTGAATAAATATCCTGTAGCACTTAAGACGATATAAAATATGAAACTGAAGTTATAGTATTGATGTTCGAGAAGAAATACTTGAGAGAGAATATCAGGACGGAAATTGAGAATCAATTATATATGCTCAAAGTGACTAGTCTAGAAATAGTGTGATTGAACGACTTTCTTTCTCTGTATGGCTACAACAATAATTAAATCATCAATTACCTTGTTGTCACTAAGCTGGGATACGCAGTACAATACCGTCTCCAAACAGCTTTCTAATACAGCCATTTCAAACTATTCAACCGCAAGATTCTGTTGAACATATTATTCACCTTGACGCATTTCTCAATTGATGTTGAATGCTGTTTTCCGAAAAATCAAATTTCTTGTAAATTCATTTCAACACTTTTACCATTTTAAATGTATTTGGATTTTTTTCTCTCATAAATTAAACTCTGCAAAATTAGCCTATTTTAAACATGAAAAAAGTGATTACGGTACGAAAAGAAAATTTCATCTTTCCACTAAAAGAAAAACAATGAAAAATCGATTTCCTTTCCGATCGCAAAAAAAAAGAAAAAAAGACAAAAAAAGTTGAAATATATATATATATATACATACATACATACATATATATATATATATATATATATATATATATATATATATATATATATATATATATATATATATATATATATATATATATATATATATATAAAAGATTTATATTAATTACTATTTTACCTCATATATGTTTCAAGGTATTAACTAAATTTCCCATATGCTCATGAAATTGTATTATATTTTACTCGTATTTCTATGAAATTATATTTTTCTCGTATGCTATAAGTTGTATTTGCATTTGATTTTTTGTTGACAAATAAATCTAATATATGAAATTGTATTATTTTTTACTCGTATTACTATTAAATTGTATTTTTCTCGTATGCCATAAGTTGCATTTGCATTTGATTATTTGTTGACAAATATAAACCTAATTTATATTTCTCACAATTTTACTCTAAACTTATTTTAATCTAATTTACCTGTGTGTTTTTATAAGGCATATTTAGTACTAATCTAATTTTGTTTTTATCAAGACAGGGGAAAATATCTAATAAAATTATTGAAGAGTTTTAAAATCTTCAGAACTAAAGTATATTTCACAACACATTTTACACCACAATATCAACTTTTTAAAAATCGTGTACTTCTAATTATATCTTAGTTAATTTTATTTGTATACAGGAATAAAGTTAGGGACTTGTGAGATGAAAGATAAGAGATGAATCTCTCTTTCAAGTTGTAAGTAATTCGAATTATATAAAATAGATGTAGTGATTATTATATAAATAACTACAGTTACAATATTTTTATGATAATTACGATACGATTATACATATATATAAATATATACACACATATATATATAGCGAGAGATAGATAGATAGATATAGATAATCGTAACGTTATTTTCATAAAAATATATATTATAACTGTATTTATATATAATAATCATTTCATCTATTTTTATATAATTAGAATTTATATATATATATATATATGTATGTATAAAGTTTTAAAAAAACAAGAAAAAAGTTAAATATTTTTATATTGAGTTAGTTTTGAAAATAATAGTTTTTAATTATTTGTTGCATTCATATTCAAAAGTATCTTAAGTCAATGGATCAAGTCTCATAAAATCCAATTGAACCAAGGCACTTAAAAAAATATATTTTTAATCATTGTATAGTATTTTAGGTTTTATTTGAATTCTGATAATCATTTTTGAGCATTTAATTAGTAACTGTAAAATCACTCAACATTTGCAATTTGTCTTCATATATTTTAGTGCGAATAATAAAAATTGAACTCTAAAATATAAATAAATAATATTTTCTTTAGTATCACTGACAGCTAATTTTCCATAAGACAGCAACAGGTAATTCTGGTGTCAGTTCGTTGAGCATTTGTACTGACCCACTTTTCCTTAAGCCTATTCTAAGAACCCTGAGGGTAATTTGAGGTAAACATCTGTTAGGAGCAAATTTAAAACTCTCTTTTTGGCTGTTTTTATGCCGTTACTACTTTAGTTTTTCACGATATAACGCGCCAAATCTGGCAGACTCGCTAACTTCGAAGGATTGATTGACAAGCAATTTCAACCAATAATAATGTTTGGGATACTCCCCTCTACAAGCTTTGAGAACTAACACCAGATGGGGTGACAAGACAACAGAAGTTCTCAAGTAGGTCTGGAAGAGCCTTAACACTGCCATATCAACACCCCCAAAAGACAAGGCCTGCGCACTGCTATGATGAGTCATCCACAGGAAGCTGGTTGTTTCGTCTCCTTTATGGCGATCTAAATAACTTACTTTTTACTATGTATTACGAGAAATGTTCAATTATAATTGAATCACGCCACATGGAATTATTTAAGTACTTGATAAATCTGTGTTTAATAATTGTTTGGAAAATTTTAACATTTGTGTAAATTGATCTAAGCCAAATTATTGTACTAAATAAAATAAAAACAGAACAGAATTTTTTCCAAGATCATTCCTTTATTTAAATGATTTAATTAAAAAAATGTTTCAGTTTATTATAATAGTATACTTAAAAATTTTAGAAAACAAAATATTTAATTTGTCAAACTAAGTGATTAGAAAATATAAGAAATATAAATAAAATAGTACTTTAACAATTAAATTTGTAATTCTTAGGTTAAAAGTGTTTTTTATAATTATAATAAAATGTTATGTATTTTGTTTCATTTGTTTTTCCTAAATTTCCAATTTTATTATTTTTTATTTTATCAACCATTATTTGTAGTTTGATAAGATTTTTAAGTAACTTGTGGAAAAATTTATGAAACTATTAGGATCATATTTGAAATATATTCCTGTACATTTTTCTCTTAGTTTAAAATAAATTTATGATATCACGTAACACAATGAATATACACTTTAAAGTTTTTCACAATAATCATTTAATTAAACATGATTTTTATGATTTAATCTGATAATATCAACATTACTTAGCGTATTAGTATTGAAAATACAGGCAAATATTAAATCATTAATATCAAAAATATATAAAAAAATGAATTTTTAAATTAAATTTTTGGCCAAATAAAAACATTCATCTTTTCCATTATACAAATAACCGGAGTAAATGTAACATTTGCTTTTATTGCATTATTATTTTCTTTTTCATTAAATATCACATAAAAATAGCAAAATTTATAACTTGTTCAAATAATAAAAATAGAATAACGACACCAGAGTATGCTTAAAATAACTTTATTAAACACTAAAATTCCACAATAAAATTTATTATAAATTAATATCAAAATGTAACTAATTTGTTTGGATATGCAAAATAATTTTTTGAAATAAGCAAAATGTAAATAACAATGTTAGTTTAAGGGAACATCAATTTTTAATAATTATATACATCTACAGAAAACTCTTCTCTGAAATTTATATTATTTTCCTAATGTTTGTAATTTTCTTTTGGATTTTGAATTTAGGAGTTTTTTATTTATTAAATCATCATTAATTTTTTTACAATAATTTTTAAGTAAAATATTAGTAGAAATTAAAACAATATTTTTTACTAAATCATTACTGTCATGTTTGCAATATTCTGAAGTTAAATTAATTTCAGCTAATCTAAGATTTTTTAATGTTACATTGCTTGCAATAAATATATGATTGTTACACTTCAAAAAATCGTTTTCATATTCAGAAGATAATAGTTTAGAAATAACAGTATAATTAAAATGAATTATTTTGATGATTTCATCACAAGGATATTTTAAACCACCCCAATCTATATTTTTAATTAAAAGATAGTTTTCACATTCATCGTCAACTTCGCTTATTAAATAAACACAGCACATTTCACATTTAATTTTTTTAAGAGAGAATGGACGCAATAGCCTGCTATGTATGTTAAAATAGTTAACAAATGAGAATATTTTTTTTAAATCATTTGAGTTTACTTTAAAATTAAACATTGATTCTTTAGGGTCGGGAATATCAAGATTTAGATTTTCATCAACATCATCATTTAAATTAATTTCAACATTTCCATGAACAGCAGAATTTAATGCTAAAGGAATAAGGCTCCTAATCCTTAGTTTAGTTTCTGTTTCGAATATTTGAGTGAGAGAAATGTTATATTTAGATCCAGCCAACTGTCTATAAAGATCAAAACGTTCTTCGAGAGAATCTGTCTGAAATTTTCCCGTTAAAACATATTCCATATTTAATATTTTTGAACAATAATCTACAATTTCTATAAGAGCATTTGTAGTATGTGTTAATGCTAAGTGAGTTTCTGCACTTAATTTTCCTGTATCACTTTTACAGCTTTTCCAATTATTTAACCATAACGGAAATTTTTTTAAGAAGATTAAGCTTTTATCCATAGATGTATTAGTAAGTGGTTTTTGATATTCATTTCTTTTTGCATTCCCTTTAAAAACACTTTTTACATAAACGATATCCCACTAAGTGGTTATGTGATTTATAAATACAGCTGTTTCTTCATAGTTATGTAAATCGAAAACAGGTTCTGCAGTTTTTAGCCCCTCTGAAAAATGACAATTAAAAATTTGAAGAACTAATTTTAAATTTTGCCTTTCTAAATTTGATGGACAAAGAGATTTAGAAGAGAGGGTGTGACAATATTTGACAGTATTAATGGATTCAATTTCATGCAGTTTCATCAAGGTGTTAAATGAAGCTGTTTTTAATTTTTCATCAGGAAATTTGAAATCAAAATTTGGATAGTAAAACTCTACTTCTGAATTTTTCTGCTTAAGCCAGTTATTCCTTATATTTTTAAGCAAATGAACAGAATCTAATACAAAATATAATGGTCTTTTTGAATCAATGGGATGATTATATTTAGTTTTGTGAGAAGGGGAGGTCTGAAAAAAAGGACATAGATTTCCTATTAACAGCATTGTTATCACTGCATGTACAAAAGATTTTTTCTAAGCCGGTTATTGCATCAAAAAGAAACTGGTATAAAATTTCTCCTGATATGGTTTTTATTGGATATATATGTACAACATCTTTGTAAGTTGAACAAACACTTTGAATCATAAATGTATAAGCTGTTGTTGATACAGCATCAGAGTTCACAGAATATCCTATTAAATTACCACCTTTATAATCTAATGAAGCTTTTTTGTGTATTTCATCCATTAATAAAACTACTTTTTTATAATTTTCATTAAGGTGAGAATATTTGTCTCTAATATATAAAAGAAAATTATTCTTGTTCTGCTCTTTCAAAGGATTTGCTATATAATTGACGAATAAACGTTTCAATATTGCTGGATGTGGAAGAATTAAATACGAGCTTTTACGTAAAAATTTATAACAGTGGGGTGATATAGGAAAAAGCATGGAGCATAAAATTAAAAAGTTAGCAGAATATTTTCTATGATTTAAAGAATATTGTAACAGAGAAATCTGTTCTTCTAAGCAATCAAATAAATTTTCATTACTCTCACAAATAATTTTCAACTCACTAATAACAGATTTACACAAATCAATTACGTTATTCTTATCCTTAATTTTTTCAAAATTTTCTAATGCTTGTAATACATTATCTTATAATCATAGGAAATTTAAAATTGTTTATCTTATTAATTGGAACACCTTTAATTGAACTTACCAAATTCAAATTTTCATCAACTGTTACTGATGATTCAAGAACAGGAACTTTTGTAGGACTTATCAATAAAAACATAATGATATCCTTATTGGTAACAACAGTCCATGACAATGGAAATTCAAACTTATGTAAACAGTTCTTGAGTTCACTTAAATCCTTAAAGTAAAATTTTATCCCTGTAGTCCTTTTCACTTTTTATACTTTCTTCTAAGACACATGCAAAGTTCTGATTTTCAATTCTTATCTTTTTTTGCGTCTGGCTCCTCTCGGTGATTCTTGGCTGTTGTTAACTATTTCGGACAATTTGGAAATATGGAGGGTATAGCATCTAACTTCAATCGTGGGTGTCGTAAGGAAGCGCTCGCTCAGTTTTTCACCTGTTTTCTCTACATATACCTCTGAACATCTCAGGATATCACTCTGTGCAAAGTGATGTTCGCAAATCTGAAAAAAAAGAAAAGAAAAATTACTATTAATATAAATGTAAAACCATATATATTTAGTTGAATTCTCTAAGACACTTTTAAAAGTTGTTTTGATAACATCATATTTCATTCTGATAAAGTTCAAGCAATATTTATAATTACTATTTTAACTGGTAAAAAATGTTAAACTTGAATTAAAATTATCTAAAAGTTAGAATTTGTGATTTATTTTACAATTTAAATTATGTGTATCATGTAATTAAAATTATATCTAATTCCTTTTTCTACTTCATATTATAGATTAATATAATGAGAACGTAAATAATAATTATTTCCTCAAATATATTGAATAATTACTCCTACATCTATTATTTTACATATGTAAAATGTGAAATAAATCATTCTTCAAATATTTAATTCCTAAATTAATTATTAATTTATAATAGAATTATTCAGATGTAGCAAAAATGTCTCACTAAACACAGTAAAACTTAATATACCAATAATGATAAAAATAATTAATTTGATTAATTAAATAGTGAATATTTTTAGTAATTATCAAATCTATTGAAACTTTTACAAATAGAGCCAAATGAACTACAGAATTAGAATTATTTTTTAAGATGAAAAACGTACAATTACAGGGTAAAACTGAGTATTAGGGTCTCACCTTGGCGAACTTGGCGAAATTTTTTTTCGCCAAGGACCTGAGACGAGTGTTTTGGAAATTGATTGGCAACCCAAAAAGAGCGCCAGTCGATATGTAATAGGCGCCGAAAAACGGCGGGAGTTTCACCCGACTAGAAATTCCCCTTCCCTTCCCTAAAACTAAATGCCGGTCCCAACCCCCCCCCCATATTTCGAATCGCTAAGCCTAACCGCATGCAAGAACACAGTGATCGTAATAAGAATTGATTATACATATATAAAAATTCTATTTAAAAATGTTGCAGGATTAAAATTAAGTAAATAAAGTAGCAAAAATATTACATTTAATAATATTTAGTTAAAAACAAATTAAAAAATAGAATTTCAGCTATTAAAAACAGAATGTTACAAATCATTACTACATAAAAGTAAACAAATCTAGAATAATTTTAGAGCATAGATTTTATAGTTTCGTTTATTATTGGAAATTTAAATACATACATTTCTAGGAATTCTGCATGCCTGCAGAAAATAAAATAAAATTCTTACCTACATTTTTCATCCGGCGCTCTACACGCACAGCAAAATCAAAATTGAATATAAAATACGGGATTGAAAATCCGGCGCTATATCCACAGCAAAAAACAAAACGAATATAAAAGACAGGATAGAAATACCTTCGCTATATTCTCAGCGAAATACAAAACGAATATAAAAGACATTATTGAAATTTCGGCACTATATCCACACAGCGAAATAAAACAAATAGATAGGATTGAAATTCCGGCAATATATCCGACCCGAAATAAAAAAATGTGTATATAAAAGATAATATTTATATTACACGCTACATCCGAAGTGAAATAAAATATAAATATGAAAAAACAGGATTTAAATTACCGCGCTTTACAGCCGATAAAAAAAAATCCGAAATAAAAATGGCTAGCGTTTCCGGGATATTCGGACGATATGCATAGTGACACATTTGGCGACTAATCGCTTTTGGTGATTTTATGGCGAAAAAACTTGGCGATGAAAAATAATCACCAAATTTTACCGATTTGGTGATTTTTCGCTCAGACCGTGGCGACCTACTGAGATTTACAAGGTGAGACCGTAATACTCAGCTTAGACTAACGATTTAATTATTATTATTATTTGAAATAAATAACATAAGACCTACCCTAGAATTTTTTGTCACTTTTAGATTTTCTTGAGGAATAACAGTCAGCCACTTTTTTAGCATGTTTTTATTTTTAGGAAACCTATAAAGACAGATACCTTTGATTCTCCATCGTAGTTCGATCGGCAATTTATAACTGAACACTTGAATGGCATTTTTATGAAATTTCTTGAATTAATATAATACTTTTAATGAATATTTTAAGACAAGGCTTATCACACACACGTGCAAAATTAACTCCGTACAGAGACTGAAATGAGTCGTCGAGCAGGCGACAGGAAATGGAGAGAGAAATTTCAACTTTAGGGGGTCGTTGGTCAGCCTTCTGTGGATGACTCATTCCAGAAAGAAGTTTTGGTGCGCAGACCTTGTCTTTAGGGGGTGTTGGCCATATCCAATGAAGGGAATTGAGTTCCTGGAATCGAAATACGACACAACGGTAGGAATGGAGAAGAATAATTACCTCCAAATTCTATCAAAGTACAGTTTCCTTTTTCTTTTACCGATTACCTGGTTGGAATATCATAATTTTCCAAGTATCGCGAGTTAAATTCACAAACTTTAGTCTTTAGCAAATACTGTTGTTTCATTAAAAACTATGGCTTCATTGGAAATGTTAACTTTTGATTATAAAGTCCTTTTTTTTCTCTGCCACGCATTCTTTACATTTTGCATTTTTAACAGAGATTTTTCGTCAATATGAATAATTATTAACATACGTCTATAGTTTTGAAATCTAAAATACAGTTGATTATTTAAAATTAATCATTTGAAATCAAAATATTTAAAATTTAAAGATTTTCGAAAATAATTTTTACTTAACTTATAATTTTGTTGGCTTATATTAATAATTATTATTCTTAGTTAATGAAAAGACCTGGAGAAAGAGAACACTCTCTTTAGGGAAGATATGGTGTTAATGTTTGCTCCGTCAAATGACGCATTTTATCGCTTTTTATTTGACTGCAAAAGAAATATATGATGATTATTAGAATTAATGATAAATATTTATTTCTGAAACAAATTCTCAATAATGTGCATTTCTAATGTTTGCTATGCTGATAATATTGTCTTATTATTTAGTGGAAAAAGATTTGAAAAATAATTCTTTGCACTTCAAATATTAAAAGTATTTCATCGCCATTAATAGACGCTCATTTACAAACATAAAAATCAAAAACATTTATTGTTAGTAAAAATAACTAAAAATAAAAGAGATATTTTTTTATTTTTATATTTGTAAATAACATAAAACACACAACAAAAACATAGACAACTATCTATCATATCTTACATCCAAGCGTACATGATTTCAAGAATTTAAATTAATACTTTTCTTGTTAGTTTAACTCCTTTTTTTTAAAATGATGATTTTATTAATGCATGTGGCACCAGTGGTTATGATATTTCAATATTAATAATTGGTACCTTTAAATTTGTTGTCTATTAAAGGTTCTGGAATTTGAAGTATTGATTCATGGTAAGAATTTTTTATTTTAATGAAAAAAGATGTTTAAGATTATGTTAAATGATTTAGCATGATATGTTTACATCTTCAGTGATTTAGCATTTAGAATGTGACTGTGTGTGATCTGTGAATATGATTTTCTATGAGATTTTGTGTACGCTTAATTTGGAAGCAAAATTTCCTAATTCCATAATGCTTGTAATGCTGGATACTTTGTATATTCTTATTTTGTGTCATTATTTTGTTTAATACTCTTACAAAAACCATCTGATCATAATATCTTCTAAGCAAATAATATTTTTTTAATTACACTTTATACACCTAAGTAAATTAATAAAAAAATGCTCAATTTCAGGAAAAAATCCTAAATTATAATAGCAAATGAAACTCTTAATACATTGATTTCGTTTCTACTAAACTTATTTTTAAATAAATATAGTTAAAACCTTTTTGTATGAGAAAAATTTAGTTTATTGTAAAAAATGAAATTAGTAACGAACTGAAATTCAAACCATTTGCTTGTATATGTATATCCTGAAGGAAGTTAAGAAGCATGTTCTCAATGAAATTGAAATCAAAATGCCTACGTAAACAGAGCAAAGTTTCTGGAATGAATTTATATGTGTATTTCCATTCAAATTTTGTTTATTAATTTGATTTAATAAATGATGTTCTGATTTAGTTTCAAACAGAAATATCAATATTCTTATATTTTTAATTGTATTCCTTTAAAGTTATTCTGTGGTTATTCACTTTTCTACAGACTTCAAAGGCAAAAATAAACTAAATGGCATCTACGTGTGTGTGTTGTGTTTTACACTCAATAACCTGAATTTTATTTCTATTAAATATCTCTCTTCTTCATTGATTTAAAATTTGAATATTATTAAAAAAAGATATACACATTTCATCACTGTAAATATCATTTATTTATTAAATCTTGTTTGGAAATTCATTTTTCTATAGTAAGTGTTTCATATTCTGCTCTGCTATGCACGAAAAATTGCTTATGATGGGCTGAACCTACCCATTCAACACAATTTCGTCCAGTAGACGTCGATATTATATCATAAACGGGATGTACTCTATAATCCAGTAGACGTCTCATTTTGGTTTAGTTTAGATCCACGGCACGTCAAATATCCACCCATTTTACGTCCACTATACGTCTACGAGACGTTGCCATTGGATGGTTAAAGGACGAAATTTGGATGTATTCATACGTGCTGCTCTATACTAGGTAGTTTTATGGATGCATTCTAGATGTGCGAAGATAGTGAAATAACCCCTCATCTATCTTAGTGGCTCATATTTTTGTCCACTAGACACTGAGAGAATTGCTTGTAATTAAATTGCTTCTTATGAAATTGATTTTGCATCACATTTTTCTTAATTATAAGTCAAATATCCTAAATTTTTTACATATTTACTGTTCAAGTTTAGACAAAGTAATGAAATTCTCAGAATTGATAAATTAGCATTATTTTTATGCTCATTATTTTATAGTTAAACATTTTGTAGTTTTATAGTTAAAATTTTGAAAATTTAGTTTCTTATTGTTTAAAATAAAAGATTTTTTTTTCTTTGGAAAAGTTGAAATTACTTCTAAGAAGCTTCCAGTGTGAATACATAAATATATATAAACTACTATTATTTCTAGAGGGTAATAATAAAATAGTCAAGGAGAGAGAGAGGGAGATTTTTATATGTAGAGTTTAATTTTTTTATGTTAATATATCAGGCAAATTTTCATAGTTTAGTTTCATAGTTTCTATTGTTCATTGCTTAATTTTTTAATTAATTTTGTAGTAAGAGAAATTTATATGAATTATTTCTCAGCCTAATATTTTAACTATTTAAATATAATTTCAACAATATCTTTTTTTTGTACAAGATAAAAGAGAAACTTTTAATTAACTAAAATTTTCCACTCAATTGAATATTTCAAATTATAATGGCAAAAAGTTCTGAAAATTACTTATTTCATTGTTTAAAAGCTGAATTATTTTTCTGTTTAAAATTGGTTTACGAAAACATTCCAGCAAGAGAGTAAAAATTAATTTATTCAAGAAAAATATAAAAAACTAATAGAATTGATTTTTAATGCACACAACTTATTCTAATTATTTACATTATACAGAAATAATTGATTCTTTCATTGATAAATCTTGATTTTGCATGACGTAACCAGTTTATTATCGCAGCTTTCATTTCACCACCGGTTGCCTTTGAATACTGTGGAGTTCGCTGCATAGCATCTGAAAATAAAGTATATTTAAAATAATTAACAATAACGATTAACATTTTCAGATCAATAACCTCAGACAAAATAATAGTATAAATCCAGAAGACCATTTTCAGGAATATTTAATTCTTATTAATCTAGTTTTTGATACATAAAACTAATTGTATGAAAATCTCATTAATAAAAAACAGCGTAAATTAATCAGAAAAATATCAAAAAATTTTTTCACTTATTTAAGACATTAAGTAACTTGTAATAACATTCTTAGAAATATTTATATTTTTAATTCAGTAAATGTTTTAAATATCTAATTACCAATTCAATTTCTAAGAAATGTCAGCTATGTAAATATGGTAATCTTGGTGTTTGATTAAATAATTAAAATTACAAAATGTTTAAAATATTTTCCAAAAACCTTAAAAGTATTAGATAGAATTGAATATTACTTTTATAATGGGAACAGTGCTTAAGTAATCAAACCAAGAATTGAATTTCATATTAGCACTTATATAAATATATTTCATTGAAAAATGTATTTTTCTATCATTTCTACAAAAGAAAACTTTTAATGACATGTTTATTCAAGCATTGCACTTACTGAGATCTAACTGCTACATATTTAGTCCATTAAAGAATTTCTTATCCGTACACCAAAATAACGGAACTCGGATGCTAGTTCATTGGTCATAAATTTTTTCATGATACTAATGGTGCAATTCCCGGAAGAAGTTCCCACAGGCAAATTTAAAAAGTGGCACTTAAACAAAACACATAAAAATATAAATATTTTATAATCTAAAAATGAAATTAATATATTAAATTTAGCAACATAGTCATAATAATTATTATTATTTACAGCATAAAACTGACATAAGTTTTAGAAAAATAAATCTGCAATATATTCCTACATTTAAAAAAGCATTTATAAAAAAATACTCAACAACTTTATTACCATCACGCTCTAAATTAAAAAAGAAAGTAGATTTTTTTTAGATGCGACAGAAACGGTATATTCGCCGAAACGTAACGATTCGGAGAGCGATGAAGATTAGGTGAGTTATTTTGTTTTTCATTATAATTTTATTCATATTTAGAAACTAAAGTTTTTATAAAAAATGAATGTTTAAGTTGTGTGTATTGCGTTTTTCATGTTAGTGATAGAATATGCCGCGTACAGAAATTTCTTTTATGTGGGCGTAACAGCTCGATATATTAAAATTCGAGTTTAAGCAAAAAGTGACATTTGTTAACGTTAGAAATTTAGCTTTATGCCCGGTTGCCACTGTAGTACGTAGCTGTACATTCCATTTTTTTTAGGATAGTGCAGTTGCATGGCATGATAAAATTCGAATTTTAAAAATCTCGTTTCTAGTTATTAGAATATTAAAACTTCTATAGTACTTAATTATAATGAATATATTCAAAATTTCGATATTTGGAAATCGGAAATACACGATTTCAAACCTGCATTTAAAACACGATCGGTATTGGTAGACAGATATCACGCGTAGTGACGTAATTAGGTTGGCGACAGAGCTGCTGAGAGCTTAGCGCGAAAATTTGAAATCGCGCCAAACCTGTACAGCTTTGAAAACTTTCACCGAAAAGTGAATTACTAAAAAATAACTTTAAAGGAATACAATTGAAAATAGAAGAACATTGATACTTCTGTTTAAATTAGAGCATCATTTATTAAATCAAATTAATCAACAAAATTTGAATGTGGAAATACACATATAATATTCATTCCAGAAACTTTGTTCGGTGTTCTGCTTATGTAAGCATTTTGTTTTTAATTTCACTGAGAGCAGGAGTTCTTAACTTCCTTTCAGGGTATACACTTACTAGCCAATGGTTTGAATTTCAAAAATTTCAGTTAGTTACTGATTTACTTTTTCACAATAAACTAAAATTTTCTCATACAAGAAAGTTTTAACTATATTGATTTACAAATAACTTTAGTAGATACGAAATCAATGTATTAAGAGTTTCATTTGTTAAAAAATTAGTGTTACAGAAATGAATACTTTTTTTATAAATAATCGAAGAATTTATACTGTATTTCACATTTTAATAAGCATAATTAGTAAATAAAAATTTATACCTCATCAGTAAAGATTCTGAATACAATTCTGGTTCAAATTATATCAGGAAATCTTCAATTTCTGTAATCCAATGAATTAAAAAATTCTTTTTAAAGTCAAAGCATTTAATAAGTCAAATTTAGATTACGAAAATTAATATATTTCATAATCAGAAATGTCATACATTTCAGAAAATGAAAGCTTACATGTTTATTTTTATAATGTTTACATTTATAAATTTATTTTGATAATCAACTGAATAACATTGAATCATTCCCTGCAATTTAAACTAAATATATTTAAAGCTTTATTTATTTCCCTACATTTCATGTCATAATCAACCTAAGCAAAAAAAAAAAAAAAAAAAAAAAAAAAATTAAACATTAAGGTTTTACTGCCTTTTTTAAATTTTCAAATCCTGGCATGCACATTTTCATATCACATATTGTAAAACAGTTACGGAATCAAACAATTAATTTAAAGTAACGTAAGTTTAATGTACTGCTAAAATCCATATTTCATCTCTTAATGTCTCCTCATTGCGTTGCTTATGATTGGCTTAGAGGGAAGAAAGCAAGTTTGCCAGATTTCTTTCCTCATCATTGGCGCAAGTGCCTGAACTTTCAACTTTGTCGCCAAGGTGCTGAATCTTCGATGGTTTCAAAAGACGCGACCGGCTCACTGTCTGGATATTTACCCAATAGAAAACATATGGTTCATGGTTGCTCAAAAATTGACCCAGATTACATACCCAGCTCTGCCACAGCAGATCAGCTTTGGCAACGTGTGGAAACTACTTGGTCTCCTGTACCTCAAGAGCACATGCAAAGTCTCTTTGAATCAATACCGAGGCGTGTGACAGTGGTGATCTCCAACAATGGTGGCTGCTCTCGCTACACATTTTTCAGGAACCACACTTTAGAGAAGTCGATAAATTTAATTATTTGATACTTGGTTAACATGTTATGTAAAAATTAATTTTTTTAGTTACATCTCTTGTCTTTCTTGGGGTTGCAATTTGGGTGGCCAGCAGTGTAGTTAGTATGGAGAGAAAAGTACAGTGGGGATTTAGTATAGATAATACTGATTTTTATGAAGAAAGAGATTCTGGGAAATAGAGCACGTTAAAACCAAAGTTTATAAATATAAAGGAAGAAGAATGTGTAATTCATTTAAAAATAATGTTAAGAGAGCCAATAAAGTGATATATATAGTTAAAATGCCTTTAAAAGAAGACCAAAAGTGTTTAGGTAAATCTAAAAAAATGCATTAAAAATTTAATTCATTATGGAATCGATTTTTAAGATACGCTGGGTGTATTTAAAAATGTATAAAGAATTTTTAAGAGAGTATTAGAAATTGGGTCGTATGACACAGATATTCCAGAATGTGAGGAACAAGTAGGAACATATTATATGCCCCATTTAATAATCCATCGCTCTCATAATCGTTTTACAAACTCAACGTAATATTTAACGCGTCTTCTCAAATAACTTTATGAAATTCATTAACTGCTTACAATTTAACGCTGGTATTTTACAAGAGGATCTTATTTCAATAATGATAAAGTTTCGTGAACACATTTATGCTTTTGTAGCTGATATAAAACAAGTGTATAGAATGGTTTAATTTATCATAATCAATTTTAGCTTTTGAGAATTATTTGGAGAGAGGAAGTGAATGAACCAGTTAAAAATTATTAGCTCAAATCAGTTACATAGCGCACAGTTAGTGCATCTTACCTAGCAACTAGAGTGATTTTTCAGTTATCAAAAGACGAAAGAGAAAAATTAGCATTACCAATTTTAGAGAGAGACTATTTATGTAAACATTTTGTTTTTAATTTCACTGAGAGCATGAGTTCTGAACTTCCTTTCAGGGTATACACTTATAGCTAATGGTTTGAATTCCAAAAACTTCAATTAGTTACTGATTTCATTTTTTACAATAAACTAAAATTTTCGTATACAAGAAGGTTTAAACTATATTGATTTAAAAATAACTTTAGTAAATACGAAATTAATGTATTAAGAGATTCATTTGCTATTATAATTTATAATTTTTTCCTTAAAATGAGCATCCATATATTTACTTAAATATATAAAGTGCATTTAAAAAATTATTTATTTCGAAGATATTATGATCAGATGGTTTTTTTAAGAATATTAAGCAAAATAATAGTACAAAATCAGAATATACAAACTATCCAGCATCACAAGCATTATGGAAATTTTGCTTCTAAATTAAGTGTACACAAAATCTTATAGAAAATCACATTCACAGATCACACACAGTCTAAATGCTAAATCACTGAAGATTTAAACAATTCATACTAAATCATTTTTCATAATCTTAAACTCATCTTTTCATTCAAATAAAAAAAATGCTTACCATGAATCAATACTTCAAATCCTAGAGCCTTTAGTAGACAATAAATTTAAATTTTCCATAAGATACTCCAGGAAAGTTAAAAATTCCAAATGTGGTATAGGAAACAAACATATCTTCCATTTAACTACAAAATATAAAAATTAATTTTCAAGCATACATTTTAATAGCTCTTCATTTGAAATATTAGTCCAGCATACATTAAAATAATTGGGTAATATAATTTTTTCTTGCTAAGTAGCAAAATCTTGAATTATTAATTTAAAATTTGATATTCAATTATAAAGTACTCAGAGTTTTAATTCAACAGTAAAAAGTATTTAAATTAACATTAAATCTTATAATTAAGACTGTTCTAAAAATAAATTTTCTATATTTCAATCAAATCTTATTATTTATCTTGTTGAAATCAAGAAATAAATACGCAAGTCCTTGTGTGACAAAATAATAAATATAAGTAATTTTGGAGAGAAAAATATTTTAAATTGCAGGACAGAGAAATGGTAATAAATTTTCTTCCAGCTATTTTCATCCTTTTATTTCTATTTTCAACCTATCCTTATATTGCAATGTTTGCTATTTTCAGCCTAGAAATAACTGGAGTGTTTAATGATATAAAAAAATTATTACGTTAAGCTATCTAGCACATTCTATAAATGATAGATGATCTTTTAACGTTAAACATGGTAGGCTTTCTACTCTTAAATAACACTCTTCAGTTTCTATTGTGACTTATTTGGAATAAAAATAAGAGTTAATTAAAAATACTAAAAAATAGGAAAGCAAATATTTTTCAACTTACTTCGTTAAACACTTCTTAATGTAGCTATAAACGATTGTAAACTGTGAGGCAAACGATAATTTAAAATTATGGAATAAATAAACAAAAATATTTACAATTGCAGTTAATTACGTACTTTTAATATATGCCCAGATAACATCCGTTATGAATGTCTGAAGTACATCCACCATGGCAGTAAAAATTACATCTATCATGGACATATAAATTACGTCTATTACAGATCCAAACTTTACTACTCCAAAACTCATGCATTGTGAATGTGAATCCGACGTTCATATTTAGCCATATATATATAATACACACATATTTATGTTACCATATGTTTAATAATAACATCGGATTTTAGGTTTTGGGGGTAGTTTCATGGTTAATAATATGCAAAACATAGCAAGTAAGAAATAAAATATAATGTATCTAAACATAAAAATATTTTCATTTTGATTATAAATGTAATTTCAAATAGATTAAAATTTTTATGCTAACAAAAATCTGTTATTACAAATAAAAGAAAAATCAAACTCAGCAACAAAGCAAATTATTGAAAACTTCTAGAAAACTTTATTGAAGTTGAAAGCGGTTGCGACTAAACTTCAATTATCAAAGTTTCCAAACGATTAAAATTCAAAACCATTAATCGCAATTAGTAAGAAAATTCTTGTGAAAGAAAATGCTACTAAACAGCACCGAAAAATAGTCAGCCATATTGGATTTAAATCTATATATGTTATATTTTGGCAAAACCTTGGCATGTCCAAAATGCTTAGAAACTTGGCTACCTTTCTAGGACCATTAATGGCTTATCATGGAAGACTGGGGATAATTTATTCCCATGGTAGGCCCAATCTTGGCTTATATTGGTATAATGAATAATTGGAGAAACATGGGCCCCCATGATAGGCCAAACCTTGGCTTATCTTGGCATGCCCAATAATGGGAAAAACATGGCGCCCATTATAGATCCATTCTTGGGTTTATCTTGGCATATTGTATATTAGGGAAAACTAGACCTCCATCATTGGTACCTTATTGGGGTTATCCTGGCAAGATTGCCAATATTGGGTAAAGCTATTTTGTTACTTGAGATCAGTTCTTGAAAGACATATTCTTTTATATCCGGGTGAGGAATTTTATGTTGTAGATTTTTGTATATTTAAGTTATACCCTGAATTATTCTCAATGTAATGTGTTACATAGGTAAGAAGAAAAGACGGATTAAAAGATTTTGGACTCGAGTTAAAAAATATTTTTGTCCCGACTGTTTTTCCACTCTTTCTTTGATCACGGTTCCTTCTCAGAATAATCTTTCTTGTAGCTTTGAAGCATCGGTTTTTCTCACCGTTTCCACCTCCCAAAAATACCCAGTTTCGTCTCCAACTGAAAAAAAAAAAAATGGCGAACAACAAAGCCATACACATTAACAGGAATCGTAATCCTAAATGCAGATACATCTGGAAAACCCGTTATTATTTAATCTAGTACTCTATTTAATTCATAAGGAGCAGATTTGCTGCAAAACGATAAACAACTTACTTGAATTTTTCTTTCATGCAACACCAATTATACTCGCATACATCTATCAACATTTTCGAAATATTCTGTTTGTGGACATCATTAAAGTCTCGAACTCAGCTTGTCTCTCGTTCTTTAGAACATCATCCCTAGACTGGTATCTGATAAAATTGCATGTGACTGGAAAACAAAAATAAAATTTCATATTTTTTTCATTTTATTTATTAACATTCAAATAAATATTTGAGCCTGAAAATTGTAGGGAATAATAAATACACACAATATTAATAAAAGTGTTATAAGTATACCTTAATATTCATTATATTAGTTAACATAAAATACATCGATAATGATGTACAAAATCGTACATTTTGTAAAAATACATTTTTACAAAATAATAATAAAAGCATTGAAATATTATTGTAGTTTTTGGCAATTTGACCCTTGCCACAGTCCGTGGAAAGATGTCACGGTTGCTAAGGTAACGTCAGTATTTTCGGTGTTTGGTTTCGTAATACAGTCGCCATTTAACAAAAATAGCTAGATGCGTCAAATCTGGTTGTTCTAAGTCATCGTAAGAATCTTCTGTTAATTTTTACTTTAAACAGGGCTTATTCTGTGGATAAATAGGAATTTAAAACATCGATCAACATGCATCGACAAGGTAATGAAGTTTTTCCCTTTATTTATTATAAAAGGAATAATATGAATAGTAGTGAATCTGATGAAAATGTTAAGAATGATATAGGTAATTGTAAAACTCCTCTACTTATTGCTATTGCTGAGCGACAAAATATTAATTTGATTCAAAAGTTTATATCTGAAAAAGAAATTAAAAAAGTTGATGGAGGCTTAAATAACTGTTTGCATATTGCCGTCAGCGTAGTTCCTTACCATATTGATCTAATTGAAGAGCTTATATTGTCGGATGCTGAAGTTAATGCACAAAATTACCAGGGTGACACACCATTACATATCGCTTCCCAAAATCCGCAGTGTGATATAAATCTCGTCAAACTATTAATTGATAATGATGCTAATATTAACATTAAAAATAATGTCCTTGAAACACCTCTTTTTTCATTTATTAGGAGATGTAATGAAATAGAGAAATGTGAAGAGTATTTTAAAATTATTCAGCTTCTTCTTAAAAAGGAAGCAGAACTAAACATTCAGAATAACATTAATATTTTTCCGGTTCAAATTGCTGCTTCCCTCCCTTCTTTTATTAATTTAAAATTGGTTCAAGAGTTCTCAAACCATAGAGCTGATCTATTTGTTCGTAGTTGTACTGGAGATACACTGCTTCATAAAATTGTTAGAGATACAAATGATGTGAAGTTTGTTGAGTTTTTGATTGAAGAACACCCACTATATGTTGTTTCTGAAAATAATGAAGGGCATACACCTCTCCATACTGCTGTTTATAACAGTTGTAGTGTTGACATCATAAGAGAACTGGTAAATAATGGAGCTAATCCTTATGATGCCGATAACAATGGAAATCAGCCTATACATATGGTGCACTCTGCACCTTTTTCAACAATATCTTATTTAATAAAGCGTGCAGTTCATATTGATTGCACTAATTCATTTGGACGCACACCTTTAATGGAATCAATTATAGCCGCGAGGCAAAGTGAAGAATCTATTCGTGCCTTGATATACTTTGGAGCCAGTGTAAATCACACAGATAAGGATGGATATTCTATATTACATTATACTTTAAATAATACTAAAATTAAACCTGCAATTGTTCAGCTGTTACTAGAAAAAGGAGCAAATCCTTTTAATACCAAATTTGGTCTTACACCACCTATTTATTTTTGCTCTCATAATGTTGAAACTGCAAAAATATACATTCAGTATGTACTTCTTCATGTTATTGGGAATAGGATGGAAATCAGGAAACCCTGTATAGAATTAATGGATTTTGATTATCATGATAATGAAATGAATGAAACATTATCAGAATTTCGTGATAATTGCGTTGATGAATTATTATTAATGAAGAGGGATCAGTTAAGTGAAGAAGTTCTTTTATATGATTTTGTGTATTCCCAATGCAGCTTTTTAGCATCTGATGATGCTAGTTCAGTTTCATTTGAGAGGGAAATTCTTGGAAGACTTGCTAGTGAAAGATATAGGCACTGTCAATTTCTTTTGCGTGGTTCCTTAAAAGAAGAGAAACTTGAGGAGTATCTATCTACATATCTATATACATTAAAAATTTATGCAAAACTTTCCAATGATGCCAAGCAAAATTCTGCAAATCCTGAGCCATGGAACCCTGTTCAAATCTCTGGAAAAAGTGTTGTTTTAAATTATGCTTCCATCTCTCACATATTTACTTTTCTTGACAGGGAAAGTAAAATAAATTTCGCCTTTCTTTTATATAAACTGCAATCACCAGTTTAAAGCTGTCCTATAGTGCTAAATTGGATAAATAACTTGGTGTCTGTCGACATACCAATGGTATTAAAATCATGAATTTTAGTATTATTTTTATCTACTTGAGTTAATTTTTTAAATAATTTAATCTGACATTGGTCATTTTGTATACATTTTTTTATTTATAAAATGTGCAGGTTATGAATCTCATAAAAAAGATTTGTAAAATGACTCTCTTATGCTTGTACTAATAATAATTAGTACCACTACTTATTTTGAGTTATGTTCATTATAAGATTAATTAAGAGTCTTCTAATTTGGTATATTGCAATCATTTTGTTTTTAAGGCATTATATTCTTAAAACTTAGGCTGTACATCTGAAATACTTATTACTAAAGATGAACTGTCGAAAACGATAAAAATTTTAAAAGTAACCATTCTTTTACTATATTGATAGTATCTTCTTAACTATTAAGTATATAAAGAAATATAATGATGTGCAATAAAGCATATATATTCATGATGTTCTCTATAAATTATGATTTCTAACACTTGTGTCAATGGTCTAAAATGTTTGTGGTGATATTTTCATTTATATATATATATCCAAGATATTTAGCATGTTAATTAGTGTTGGTAATGTAAGTCAATGTTATGATGTGTTTGTACTGTAATTCTTAAATCACCAAATTTTTTATGCTTTTATCTACATTTGTATGCATTCTTTTTAAATGTATAGTATAATTTCAAATCAGTATTAAAATCTTCAAATGGTTATAAAAATCAAAAGCTGTTTATCTTTTCTAAACAGTTTGCTTTAACTTTTCTTTGTATATTTGTAATTGTTAAATTAAATGTTGCATTTTTCTTTGCAGTGTTGCATCATAACATAAAATATTATAATATAAGTAAAAATTATTTTACATATTATAATTCTAGTTTATATGTATTATCCTAATATGGTAGGTTATGAATCTCATAAAAAAGATTTGTAAAATGACTCTCTTATACTTGTACTAATAATAATTAGTACCACTACTTATTTTGAGTTATGTTCATTATAAGATTAATTAAGAGTCTTCTAATTTGGTATATTGCAATCATTTTGTTTTTAAGGCATTATATTCTTAAAACTTAGGCTGTACATCTGAAATACTTATTACTAAAGATGAACTGTCGAAAACGATAAAAATTTTAAAAGTAACCATTCTTTTACTATATTGAATTGATATTTTTTATTATTGATAGTAACTTCTTAACTATTAAGTATATAAAGAAATATAATGATGTGCAGTAAAGCATATATATTCATGATGTTCTGTATATATTATGATTTCTAACACTTGTGTCAATGGTCTAAAATTTTTGTGGTGATATTTTCATTTATATTTATATATCCAAGATATTTAGCATGTTAATTAGTGTTGGTAATGTAAGTCAATGTTATGATATGTTTGTACTGTAATTCTTAAATCGCCAAATTTTTTATGCTTTTATCTACATTTGTATGCATTCTTTTTAAATATATAGTATAATTTCAAATCAGTATTAAAATCTTCAAATGGTTATAAAAATCAAAAGCTGTTTAGCTTTTCTAAACAGTTTGCTTTAACTTTTCTTTGTATATTTGTAATTGTTAAATTAAATGTTGCATTTTTCTTTGCAGTGTTGCATCATATCATAAAATATTATAATATAAGTAAAAATTATTTTATATATTATAATTCTAGTTTATATGTATTATCCTAATGACTTAATATTTATAAGATGAAATTTGTTAAATTTTAATTTATTATGGAAGAGACATAGGAGTAATGGTGGTGCTAAAATCTTGCAAGCTGATAATGGTTTGGTACAATTTTTGCATCAATCATTGGACAGTTATCTCGCCAATCTAAATTACATCACTTTGTACAATATCTGGTTTTCAACATGTGGACTGTGCTCAAACTCTGACTTCTGATATAAATCTTGTGCTTTTTTAAATTCAAATATGATTAAATAAATTTCAACTATTTAATTATGGTTACTTAATACACAAATGTTTCAACGGTAAATATAAAAAAACAAGAAGAGTAAAAGCTTTATGGGTTACTATAAATGCTAACAAATTTTATGCATACATATTTTGTGTTATGTTATAAAATCAAAAGAATCCATTATTCATTCTGTTTCAGTATTCAAAAGATCTGATGCCTTTACCACCCATACTAGCTTGTAGGATTAAGCCATGCTATATTTAAACAAGAAACTAAGAAAATTATATTTATATTCACACACACACATATATATATACACACACACATATACATCTCTGGAACTTTAAATGTTTTTTAAGCAAATAACCTAAGAGGAAAGAATAAAATTTATTTACTCGTAGATTATTAGTTACAAATTTTGATATTTATGTACATTTTTATCATTGAATGCAAAATTTCTTTAAATTTCATTTTCTTTTTTATTTTTTTTAAATGATTATACTGATTGCTAAAAATTATTCATAGTGTATCAGTATTATTTAATAAATGTAACTATTCTTTATATGTGTTTACAATGTTTTTCTTGCAATTCTGTGTTTTTACCATTTCTTTGCATTTAAAAATTACAATTAAAATCAAATATTTTGATATTAGTTATATAAAATTAAAATGTATTTTTAAAATTTTATTTTATAATTTTTGAAAAGATTTATAACTCTAGAAAATATTTTACATTGTAATGGTGCTATTACAGTATTTGATAATTGTAACCAATTTTATTTATTTGTGTATTTGTCAATGTTTTATTATAGTATATTTATCTTATGTTCCTATATATTCATAATATTTATTTATCGTATATTCTAATATTTTTTATTCTTTGAATTTTAAAATTTAATTTTTTGATGGATGTTGGTATGCAGAACTAACATTTTTTATTGATTTGTAATTAATCAAGGTGTTTTTTTAATAATTATATATATGAAGTCTTTCAAATGTATTACACTATAAATGTACTGTGCCATTGTTTGATAAAATAATTATTTTCTTTCTCTCTCTATATATAATAAAGTTGAAAGTTCTTTATATTTTTGAGCATTTTTTATTGATATATTTACTTACTTTTTGCATAACAGTTTCTGAAAAAGAATTAAATTTTCTTTGTATACATAAATATTTGTGTAATAAATGTATGAAAACTGTTTACTAATAAAAAAATGTTAAAAAATGTTTCTTGCATTATTTTCAATTTGAATTGATGTATATACATATTTGAGAATAGAAAGCATGATTATTTTCAGAACCTCTTCTTTCATAAGTCATTTTTACTTTCATTGGAGACTTATTATTTTACTATGCTGTGATTAAATGCTATATTCTTCATAATACAGTACATTAAGCAACAGATAATTTTCAGATTTTCTAATGATTGAGAAATAAAAATGGTTTCTGTAAGGGTGAAAGCATTTCAGAGTAATGAGAAAAGGAGCATAATTTTGTTGCAATGAAATAAAACTGAGAGGAATTAAAAACAATATCAATATTGCTTTTGAATTTTGTAAACACATTACAATTTGTCTTTGTTTATTGTAAATTGTATAATAAATTTGGTAACATGTACACACATTTAGAAAATACTTTTGTTGAAAATTCTATAGTAACAGAGAATTATAGGCTATCAACACATTTGTTGCTCAAGACTTGTGAAGAGCTACCCAAGGTTTTTGCTTTAATAAAATTATAGAAAAAATCTAATTTCTTACAAGTATGATCATTTGCATTAAAAGTATTCATTTTTCTTTTTTAATGTGTTCAATATATTTATATTTCAAATCAAATTAGAATCAAAATCAACATTAAATTATCACTGTTGCTATTTAGATGACCAGAACAAGTAATTAAAGAATTTTACTACTCAGACTTTAATGTTGTGAAGTTTCAGAGAATAAAAAATTGTTACTCAGTAAGTATTATAAATGAATTGAATGTTTGCACTTAATGAAACATTTCATGATTTTTGTACATGGTTTACAATGTAATGGATCATTCAATATTAAGTAAACAAGTCTAGAATATAGATGTGTAATTTAAATTTTTTTCTGGCTAAAATATTTTGATACTATCTTTTAATTAACTTGGCTTTTATTTTTATTATAAGGCTTATCGAAGAGTCTCGTTAACATATTTATATGTACATATTTTTAATGCAGAATAAATCTGTGGAAATGAGTTCTGTAAATAAATTTAATATTTTGATTACAGTATTTATTTATGTAATAAATAGCATTATATTTAATTAATTAATTCAAGAGCTGAATATTTTAATGGAATTATGACTTATGTAGTTGTAGATTTATGTAATGTTTTTTAAATCATTAATTTTAAAATTGAATATAAATATTTTAGATGTACAATCACATGTATTTAGTTTCAATGAGCTATTGTTCAAAATTCCTTTTAGTATCTAGGGTACATCTGTAGCTAAAGATATGCTTTAAAACTTCCCAAGGTTTCCAGTGAAATAAAATTTCTAAAACAAAAACTTGAAAGATGAGAAAAAAAAAATTATTTCTTAGAAGTATGCACATTTGCTTGAATATTGTAATTTTATTTTATTTTATTTATTTTTTTTATTTATTTATGTATAAAATCAAAATATATTTAAATTTAAAATCATCCTAGAATAACAACATTATTGTTGAATAGGTGATGATAAAAGGTAATAAATGTGTTCAACTCAGAATTAAATGGTGGAGTTTCTGAGATTAAAAAATAATTACTCAGAAAGCCTTATTAAATTAATTAAATGATTGTATTTTACAAAAAAAACTTTATAGGTATGCATAAAGCAAAAGCACAGCATTCATGAAAGATTAAGTAAGCAAATTTGGTATATGGATATGTAATAATTGCATTGTTTAAATTTTTATAATTCGAATTTTAAACTAATCAACTATTACATATTCCATTAAAAATAATGACTAAATAATAATGGTTACCAATAAAAATAGTGGTTAAAAAACTGAGATTTTATTTTTTACATTTATTTAGCTTTTGTTTTAACATAACAATTATATAAGCATTCTCATTCACATTACATTAACATATGGTAAATAGAAGTGTAAACTAATTTCTGTTTTTTTAATCACAGTATTTAAGTAATGAATAACACCTTATTAAATTTATAAATGTGAAAAGTGTTTCTGATGTAATTCTTTTGAAAAAGTTAATTTTAAAATACATAAATATTTTTAATCTACAGTTATTTTTCTATATTGTATTACTAAAATGGGATGTGTAAATAGTTACCAAAGCTTTTAGCCAAAAGTAATTTATCAAGGTATTTATTTGATATATATAAATGTTTGCACCTCTGGGAAAGTTTAAACGAATTCTAGGAAACTGTTGAATCTATTTATTGAGAATATGTATGAATCTTATTAAATATGATACAAGCATAAAGTATAATATATTCTTAAATTTCTTAAATTCTGAGTATTTTTCAGTGCCATTGCATGTGATGAATTCCATTTAAAACAATTAAGATCATTTATATCAAGTTAGAAATCCACAGATTTAGGGGCATTAAGGTGCCATTAAGCAGTTAATGCTCTTGCCTTTGGTTCAACAGCTTATGGGTGTGATTCACACTCATGAGTGTTTGGAGTGGTCCCAAATATAATTTAAAATGTAAATCCTGGTCTATATAGTCTTCGTCTGTAAAGAATCACCATTGAGTTACAAACCAGAACAGAGTTTAAAAAATTACAATTTTTTGTCGTTTCCCAAATTTTTGTGTGCTTTCTTTTTTAATTTTTCGTAGTATCATTGTATATTTGATAAATTTCATTTAAAAGAATTAAGATCATTTATATCAAGTTGTAAATCTAGATTTAGGGACATCAAGCTGCCAGCTAAGTAGTTAATGTTCTTATCTATTGTTCAACAGCTTGCATGTTTGATTCACGCCTTTGACATAGGTGTTTGTAGTGGTTCCGCATACAATTTAATATCCAAATCCTGGTCTAACTAGTTCTCGTGTGCAAACAATCACTATTGAGTTACAAACCAAAACAGAGTTAGGAAAATTACAATTTTTTGTCCTTTCCAAATTTTCGTGTATTTTCTTTATATATTTAATTTTGTGATAATTGTGGCCATTTTTATTGGATTTACTTGTTACTTACATTATTTACAAGCTAATTGAATGAATGGGATTATTTTAAGTTTTACTGTATAAGTATTTAAAATAGCTTTAAAGTTTTCAATGATTTAAAATTTAATAAATTCTGTCACACTTTAAATTTATTATTAATTTTGGTTTAGTGTTCAATATTTTTCACTTAAAAGCAGTATAGTAAAAGAATTTTAATTCATTGCGTCATTAAATTTGGAAATTTGATTGAGAAATTTTAATACTATTTTCAGCTGTATTTTATGCTGGATAACAATTACATATGCAGAGTTTTTAATTTCTCTTTGTGCAAAGAGAAAAATTCCAATTAAACTAAGTTTTAAGTTAAGAAACTAGAATTAAATTTTTAATTTCATTTTTTTTAACACACATAAGTGTTATTTTTCATCCTTTCTTTGGAAAAATATTGAAAAAATTCTTTTATTATAAATTAAAATTTAGTGTTATATTTGGTTTTAACTTTAAATATATGTTAGATATATGGTTAATATAATACTCCAACATAATATCAATTTGTATTTTTATATTAGGTATTTGTATGCAAATTTTCTATTATTTTTTCAATATAATAAAAAAATAACATTTATCTTTTATAATTCATTTTTATATTTTTATCATTCTTTGCAAAAAATTTTAAAATTATTTGCGATTTGTAATTGGTTAGTTTCATTTTTTAACATAATATAAAATAACCTTTGACAGGCTTGAATTTCTTAATAAAATGAAAAATAGTGATTGTATATACTATTAATTCTTATTAATTTGGGTATTTCATGCACAAATTATAGTTAAATTATTTCATAAAATGTTTTCTTCTCCAAAATTTATATGCCGTATTGAATTTTTTAGTAGAAGACACTCACTCAATATATCAATGCATTTTGTAATGTTATTGTATTTCAATTTGTTAAAATACTGCATTAAATAGCATCTGATACATTGTAATTAGTTTATTACTTGTATTTGATTAAATGGCTTTACTCATAGTTATTTTTGAATCTAATATTCTTATTGTAACATTAACTATAAACCATCCCTCACCAGAGTCTGTTGATATTTATTTGTACATGCACTTCAGCTTATTACGAAATTGATTGTTGAATAATATGATATTCAAGGATAAAAAAATCAAATATATTTCATACTTAAATATTTCTTTCATTATTTTATAAAAATTTAATTTTCTGAAGTAATATAGTATATATCGAAACATATAAGAATGTAAATATGTATGATAATCTGAGTATATGAGCATTTAGAGAAACATGAGCATTAAGAGAAACATGTTAAATATGCAAATATATCTGGTGTAAGACTCAACTATGTTATGATAAGCATTACCAAAATATAAAGAATAGCACTCATCTGAAAGATTGGTAAAATATAAATATATTTTAAAAATAATTTAAATAAAATTATTAAAACATGATGTTCTTAATGTTATTTTAACAATATTGCCCAGTAAGTAACTTGCTTATGCACTGCATTTTTTTGTAGACTGTTTCTATTGCAGGTGTACATGAAAGCTGAAAATGTTCCATTTTATGTCTTTTGAATTATTTTAAAATAAAGACCCACCTGTAAATTTAACACAGCTTAACTATATTTAGAAAAATTTATAAAAATCCATAACTCAAAAACATTTAAAACACTTTTAAAATATTTTATTATTTTTATAGGAGGTAATAACTCAACCAATGCCATCACTTCTGCTCTTTTATATTGAAAATGTCAGCCATATTACGATAAGTTAAAAAAATATATTTCAAGAAAAAATATGATTAAATATGTAGATACCTATTGCAGGTGTACAAGATAAATATATTTCAAGTAACATTGTATGTATTGTTTTGCACACACATGTAAGCACTAAAGAGTAGACATAAAATCAAATGTTTTTGAAAAATATACAGAATGTTAGATAAAGATATAGAAATGATTTTTGCTTCGTGTGAAAATAATTTTCTATGATGGTTTTTTTTTCTTATTATAGAATGTATGGAATTTTTTAAAAATATTTAAGTATTCTTTTTTCTATTTTTTAATAAGTTTCTGGTTATTTAAGTAATTTGTGTGTTAATAGTGCATTATCTTATGAATAAACCTTAGGAATCCTATGCAAATGATTTTATACTATAAAAGTAGGATGTAAATTGCACATTACATATAACCTTATAATAATACATTTCTAAATTATAAAAAAGAATTTATTTTTAAGAGATGCTAACTTTTGTAACAAGAAATATCTGTTATAATTTATGAATCAATTGTTTATCAGATTCTTCTAAAATTCGTAATTTCTCTTCTAGTTTTTCATTGAAAAAAATTACTAATTATTGATATAACTTGTTTATATAATAGTCATTAGAATTTTTTTAATTCTTTATAAAGTGTGCATATATTATCATTGCAATTTGTTTATAATAAAGAAATTTATTAATAATGTATTTCATAAGATGACTTCAAAATTTAAATGAAAGATATTATTTTCCATGCTATTTTCATGGCAAAATGTAAATTACAGTTTACTTCCATAAATTAATCCAGTTTTTATATTCTACAAATATAATAATCAAAGAATTAATTTTAAAATAATTGAATACAATATACAATGAACATAAATACACAAATTCTAATGATAACGCATATGTTGATATATATATGTATCTCTCATGAGTAATGCTTTTGACTAAAATATTTATATCCAGTAGCAGAATGTTTTATCAAGAAAACGCAATGGTAAGTTCTATTTCTTTTTTGTAGTATATACTTTGAATTTGCTTAGTAAATATGAATTTCCTATCAGTATCATTGTAATTAATGTAGTGGATAAATGGTTTTGAAATTTAAAATCAAATTGTTAATTTTAAAATCTTACTAATTTAATATCAAAATTATTTAGTATTCCTTCATTTTCGAAAATGGTTTTTGTTCGACTTAATTTTTTACAGGCATTCTATAAGCACTTTGTTTTAAAAAGTTAATTGCCAATGACGAACGTTATAGCTGTATTAATATTTTTACTTTCTTGAGAACCTTTATGTTAAACATTTCTTGATATTTTTAACTAATTATTTCAATTTATACGAAAATTATTTTAATCTAGAATGAAATTATTCTTAAGAAATAATAAAAATCATGCATCACTATTATTCCGAGCTTCGTTTTAAACATTTTGTGATAAAAACTTTAAAAATCAGAGCCTTTATTAATTATTTTCCATAATTACTTTGAATAAAAAGATTATATTAGTGAAAAATTATTTTAATTAATAATTAATAGTAAAAATGAACTTTTACTTTAATTCTCATATTATATTTATTGGTTCGTACCGATGAAGTGCTGTCACAGCAGTGCCATTTTTATACATAAGAAAAAAAATGTGAGTGTTGAAAAACTGCATTTTAGAAGAGCACATGTAAAATGATTTAGGTGACTCAGCTACAAAAAATGGAGAGTTTTTAAATTTTAGTGTCCTAGAGCTCATTTATATATATTTGAGGTAGTGACATCAATATCTCTCCAATTTCACCGAAACCTTTGGATTGACTGATATATTGGCTACAACGATTGCGAGAATGATGAGTAAACAACCACACCCCAACACTCTTTAAAAGCGATATCAGTTATGAAGTATACGCTTGATCTTTTTTGGTCATTCGCTCCCATTCGATAATTTATATTACCAATGTGAGTTAATTGTGTTGAGCTTAATAAATTATTTTTTCAGTATTTCTGTATGGTTCATTAATTTATTCATATATAGATTAAGAATTGAATTTTGAGTTTCGTTTTCAAAATGTTTAAAAACGTAAATAAAATTGATTTGCAAGTTGCGGCTACAGAGTTAGAAGAGGTCATTACTGATAAAATGACAATTGTAGAGCTAACAATCATTATAAAGAATAATGTCACATTTAAAACTGAACCCAAATATTTAGCTGATCTCCTAAAATCTGTAAAAGAGAAACAATTATTAGAATTAGAGAGAATTGAGAAAATTAAACAAAAACACAGAATTGCAAATGGAACAAATAGAACAATAATATAGAATTGCAAATAGAACAATTGGAACTAATAAAATAAAAGATAATGAAAGCTGAATTATAGAACTAACAAGCCTGTGAGAGGAGATTTAAAAGCAGTAGAAACTAATTCAGGAAACAAATCTGAGGATTTCAACCCTTTAGATTTCGTAATAAAAGTATTAAAACATTAACAACTTTTATATACCGAGTAAACCAGAAGGTTGGAATCTATTTTTTACTTCTTTGGAGAGATCATTGGTTACAAAAAATGTTTAAAATAAATTTAAAGTTGAGACTTTTTTAAACTTGCTTGGTGAGAAAGCAGCTAGTATAATTTCTTACATTGGGGATGAAGAGCTAAATGATTTGAAAAAGTTAAAGAAATTATTGTCAGACAATATTAGCCCACACCAAAATCATATTTAATAAATTCAGAAAAAAATAAGACAGCCAAATGAAACTCATGTTCAGTTCGCTTCGAGCGTAACAAATTCTGATTATTTTTTTTTAAGAAAAGTGTCAAGGATTTTGAGAAATTAAAACAATTGCATCTAGTAAAATATTTCAGTTACTATACCTCATATCAGTATTGGACAGCAATTATCAAATACTTGGTTTGAACCTATAAAATTAGTATAAGAAATTGATTCATTTTATGTACCCTGAGTGAAATCGCTAGCATTTGAGAAAAAACTACGGAATTCGAAAACACAAAAATCGCAAATCAAAGAATTTTTTCTATAGTATTTTATTCGCGCGCGCGCGATTCTAAGAATTTAAAAGGGCTCCTTGTTCCGAAAATCATCCCTTATATAAATGCAAAAATTACATGGCTTTGCCTGTTTCAGATATAGTAGTTAAGAAAATTAATTATTGCTTTAATTACCGTGGTAAACATCTAATGAATAATTGGAAATCGCAGTTTTCATGTTTATTTCAAAGAGAAGGAATCAAATTGGGGCATCATTGCTCTTTCCATTTCCCGCAAACTGAAGAATTACCGCTTTTGCAAAGTGAAAGCGTTACACACCCTTATCGGCCCCCAATGAAGTTTTCATTTTCCCCGCTTTCTTGGGGACGTCGTGAACACAAACAAGAGAGAAACAAGTTCTCGATGGCCGCGGCTTTCTCCGTTCTTCCATTCAAACCGAAATACCTTGTTCTTTCTACGCGAATAAATCGGTCAATAATTGTCTCCCTTAGTACGGTGAATTGCTTGGCTAAGAGATCAGGAAGGAAATTTTTACAGAGCACGAGCTACTTTCACTGAATAAGTAAATGATTACTGATTGTGCAAATAGCTTATAGGTCGAAAACGAAATTAAACGAATTTGACAGTTTGTGGTATATGTGATACATATACAACAGTTAAATCGGTTAGCAAGACTACAAATTTAGAAGGACATTTTAAAAAAACAGTTAGAATTTTTATTTGTTTCTAAAATTACTGATTTTATGCCGTCAAAGATGCTTAAAATTAATGTACCAGAGTTAAAATATGTAAAATTAACAGATGAAAATTTAATAAACCAGATTGTATGGATTTACTTTAGGGGCCAAAGTATTTTACGAAATATTACGCCCAGATATCAGATTTATCCTGTATATAGAGACTGGGTTCTTGAAAATACCGTGTTTGATTTTATAAACTTCTATTTACTGTAAATGTAACATCCTGAAGGAAGTATCAAATAACATGAAATTATGAACGTACATTAGCGGAGGTGAGGTATGCAAGTGATTAGAATTTCAGCGCTGACGGACATAACGTGCGTCTGTGACGCCATTTCAAAGCGCTATTTAAGGCTTGGATATTTCAATGATTTCAAGTTCGGCAGTTATGTTTATCTTGTTTTTTTTTTAAACGATCATTTATGCCTCGTAACAAACACTTTTGATCAATTATCCATGTTCGACAGAGGAAGGATAGTGGCCTACCGAGATTGTGAATTATCTTTCAGGGAAATCGGAAGTCATGTTGCACAAAATCAAACAACTGTAATGCGGATATGTGATCAATTGATGCAAAAGGATTTGACGGACCGACGTGTTCGACCACATCCACCTCAGTGCGCCATTTAAAGTGACAGGCAAATTGTGAGCATGGCAGTGACGGATCACTCAGCCTCATCACGAACCATAGAACAGCAAATTCTGTCTATAATGCATCATCCAGTGTATGCGCGTACCATGCCAGTCCGATTGTAGCAGAGTTGTCTGTCAGCGAGACGTCCATTGCTTCGTCTACCGTTGCGCAGAACCATAGACAATTCTGCCGCCAATACTGCGATGAAAGTAGAATGTGGATGATAGATTGGAATGAAATTTCCTTTACTGACGAGTTAAGGTTCTGTCTGCAACACCACGATGGTCCCTTTCGAGTCTTGTGACACCGTGGATGCTGAACAGCTACATTATGTACCACCATACTGGTCCTGAACCGGGTATTATGGTATGAGCCGGTTATGGATAACACTCTCGCTCTTTTGTTGTAAAAATGGGCGGTGCTTTAAACAGTCATCGCTACATTTCCGAAGTGTTAGAGTCAGTTATCCTTCCTTATATTCAGGGTTTGCCAACAGTCATTTTTCAACAGGATAATGCGTGACCACATGTGGAACACATTGTCCAAGGTTTCTTCGTCAAATGCCAGATTGAATTGCTTCCCTGGCCGGCTCACTGTCTGGATATTTTCCCGATAGAAAACATGGTTCATGGTTGCTCAACAATTGACCCAGATTACATTTCCAGCTCTGCCACAGCAGATCAGCTTTGGCAACGTGTGGAAACTACTTGGTCTGCTGTAGCTCAAGAGCACATCCAAAGTCTCTTTGAATCAATGCCGAAGCGTGTGACAGTGGTGATCTCCAACAATGGTGGCTGCTCTCGCTACAGATTTTTGCAGGAACCACACTTTACAGAAGTCGATAGATTTAATTATTTGATACTTGGTTAACATGTTATGTGAAAATAAATTTTTTTCGTTATATCTCTTGTCTTTCTTGGGGTTGCAATTTGGGTGGCCAGCAGTGTAGTTAGTATGAGCTTACCCAGCACCCAGTGCGATGGAGGGAAAAGTACATTGGGGATTTATTATAGATATTACTGATTTTTATGAAGAAAGAGAGATTTTGGGAAATATAGAATGTTAAAACCAAAGTTTCTAAATATAAAGGAAGAATATGTGTAATTCATTTAAAAATAATGTTAAGAGAGACAGTAAATTGAGATATATAGTTAAAATGCCTTTAAAAGAAGACCTAAAGTGTTTAGGTAAATTTAAAGAAATTGCATTAAAAAATTTAATTCATTATGGAATCGTTTTTTAAGAGAGCCTGAGTATTTAAAATTGTATAAAGAATCTTTAAAAGAGTATTAGAAATTGGGTCATATGACAGATATTACAGATTGTAATGGACAAGTAGGAACATATTATATACCCCATTTAAGTATCCATCGCTCTCATAATCGTTTTACAAATTCAACGTAGTATTCAACGCGTCTTCTCAAATAACTTTAGGAAATTCACTAACTGCTTACAATTTAATGCTGGTATTTTACAAAAGGACCTACTTTCAATAATGATAAAGTTTCGTGAACACATTTATGCTTTTGTAGCTGATATAAAACAAGTGTATAGAATGGTTTAATTTATCATAATCAATTTTAGCTTTTGAGAATTATTTGGAGAGAGAAAGTGAATGAACCAGTTAAAAATTATTAGCTCAAATCAGTTACATAGCGCACAGTTAGTGCAACATATCTAGCAACTAGATTGATTTTTCAGTTATGAAAAGACGAAAGAGAATAATACCCCTTAGCATTACCAGTTTTAGAGAGAGACTTTTATATGGATGATGTTCTTACCGGTGCTGTCACTAAAATTCAAGCAAAAAATCTTCAACCTGATCTACTAAATGTCTTTAGGAATTGAGGAGCGCGACTATACGTAGCAGTAATTCTGAATTAAAGACAGGGTCTCATAATAACTATAATTTTCAGGTAGAGATAAAGGTTTTAGGAGTTCTGTGGAAACGTAGCAAAGATCATTTCAATTTTCAAATTTATATTGAGAGTGTAATTCCTCCTACGAAATGATCAGTGCTGTCTGCGCTTGCAGGAACTTTTGATCCCCTTGTCTTTTTGGGTCCAGTCATAACTAAATCTAAAATTTTCTTGCCAAAACTTTGGTGTTTAAAACTAGACTTGAGTTATACTCTTCCTGCAATGGAAGCCCAACAGTGGCAAAATTTTACTGAAACTTTACCAATGATTTGCAAGGTTAGAATTAAAAGATGGTATTGATAGATAAATCTGTGCATATTGAGCTTCATTGATTTGTGGAGGCCACTTTGTCTGCTTATGCCAATAACATTTACTGCAAATTGACATCAAACTGAAGCTGTGCTGAATTGAATTTGGTGTGTGGCAAGTCACGTGTGTCACCCTTTAAGGAAGCTAAAATCCCAAGGCTGGAACTGTGTGCAGCATTTCACTCACTGAAGCTGATAACAAAGGTTAAAAATACCCTACAGCTTAAGAAGAGAGACATCTATTTGTGGAGTGATTTTATGATAACATTTTCGTATATCCGAAAAAGGCCATAACTTCTGAAGACGTTTGTGGCCAACCGTGTAGCGCCAATACAGATCTTGATTGAGATTCTTTAGTGGCATGACGTATTTTCCAAGGAGAGTTGCTGACTTTATTTCGAAAGAATGGAACTTGATAAATTGATTGATAATGAACTATGGTTTAATGGTCCTCTTTACGTTTTCAAAGAAGAATATCCTATCAGAGAAATTTCTTTATTAATCATCCACGGTGAGTTTACTTTTGAACTTAGACATTTACATCAAAGTCACTCGTCGATGCTGATTCTAACTTCAAATTATTTTATTGGCGATTTACTCAATAGTAGTAATAATTATTCTAAAATATTGCATATAAAATATTTTCAGATTCATTCACAACTTAAAAAGCTCTACTAAAAAGAAGATAGGAGAATTGTCAGCAAAAGAAATCAAGGTATCAGAAGAGGTAAAAGAGGCTCCGAAATTAAAATTCCCCGACGAAATTGAATGTTTCGTTTAACAAAAACCTGTCTCATAAAAAGTATATATTCCGATAATGCAACAAATTCACAGTTGCAAATAAAGAGCTGTCCAGATTGCCGTGCTTAGTTTCAAAACCAGATGAGAAAATTGTAAATTATATGTCAATAGAGGGAATTGATTGACATTTTCTTCCTCCTAGAGCCCCCAATTTTGGCGGTTTGAGACAGTGGTGTGAAAGCATTTAAATTTCATTTTACTAGTTAATGAAATTTAGAGTTTACTAGTTTTCATTTTATTAGTTTTATTCTAATGCTATACTTAATTATGAGAGATTTTGATTGTCATTACTCAGATAGTGTGTGTTCTTAATTTCAGACTACTTGTACCTCTGTAATCAGATATTGATGTGTATGATGTATTAACAATTTCTCACTTCCTATTTGGTAGACTTTTAATACTATATTTGAACCTAATTTAATAGAGATTAATAAAAATAAATTAAGTAACTGGAAAAAATTAACGAAAATTATTCGAATTTTTTGGAGAAAATAGCAGATGAAATGTCTTAATAATTTGCAACAGAGGTTCGAATGGAGAATTGAGAAGAAAAATGTTAAAATCAACGAGCTAGCACTCATTAAAGATGAAAATATATTTTTTCTCAAAAATGGTCATTAGGTAAAATAGTACAACTCTATTTGGGCGATGACAAAGGGATCAGAAATGTTAAAGTAAAAACTTCTTCCTGAACCCTCAAATGAACCATTTCAAAATTTTTTATTTTATCTATTAGTGTATAGTTTTTGTTAGTATATTATATTTATTATTTGTATTAATTTGTGTTTAGATTAATTTTTGTGTGTAAAGTTTTTAATTATTTGCATGTTCATTGATTGAATGTAGCATGACAACGTGAGGCGGAATGTTACGTACCAATGAAGAGCTGTTACAGCAGTGCCATTTTATATGCATGAAAAGCAAAACAAAAATTATGAGAATTGAGTTACTGCTTTTGAGAAAAGCAGATGTAAAATTAGTGTGGTGAATCAGCAACAAAAATCAAATAGTTTTCAAATTTTCGCCAACTACAGACCATTTATATATTTGAGCTATTGACTACAATATATATATATATATATATATATATATATATATATATATATATATATATATATATATATATATATATATATATATACATACGAGGATCACCCCGAAATTTTTGAGATACAACTAGGCTTTTAAAGTTATACTTACAAAATTTTTAGGTGTGTTCAAAGCAGTCTCCTCCAGCATCAATGCACTTTTGTAGACGAATTTTCCACAGTTTAAATGCCTCAAGCCATTCATTTCTTGGAATAGAGGAAAAAATTGCATTTATGACCAAATCAATCTCTTCTTCTGAATAAAAACGACGTCCACGTAAGTTCTTTTTTAGATTAAAGAATAACCAAAGGCCGCACATAGCTAGAACCGGTGAATATGCTGGATGTTCGATCACTTTAATTTGTTTTTGTTAAAGAAACTCAACTGTTAATCCGGCTGTATGTGAAGATGCATTGTCATTGTGAAGCATTAGTCCTCTAACATTCAGTTCTTGTAGAATTTCTGGAAGACATTTAGTGGTATACCAGTTGTCCTTTTATTTGATGGCTTTGATCACTCCCGTACTTCTGAAGAAAACGGCATACATCACTTTTTCAGTGGGCGTTGTTTTTTCACTATTGTAGGCGTGGGATCATCTTCAAAGACGCAGACTTTGCCTTCTTGACGTGTTGGAAAGTCAAAAAACGGTATGTTCGTTACATTACCTGTTACAATTTTAGAAATGATGCGGTGGCCACCATCATTTAGCAATTTAAGAGTTTCTTTACTGATTCTCACACGCTCCTCTTTTTGGTACTCAGTTAGATTATGGGGAACCCAACAGCAAATTACTTTTTTCGTATGTAATTCTTCATGAATGATTTTGTGTGTAGCTGCGGATTCAATGTTAAGTTCTTTCTGTATCATTTGATAGTTACAGCGATTTTCATCCATTAACATTTTTCGTATGGCAGACACATTATCCGGGATTACTGCCGACGGCGGCCTTCCTGTGTGTTCTTCATCCAGAAGAAAATTGCGACCTCTTCTAAATTCTTTAAACCCTCTGAATACAGTAATACGAGTTGGAGATTCATCACCAAATGCTAACTGCAACCGTTGAACGCATTTTTCTTGATTTAATCCTGCTTTAAAATCGTAGAAAATCATAGCGCAAAAACGTTCTCACGTCAACTCCATTATCTCTTCTATTTAAAATTTATTCTATGCTAAACAAGTTGAAGTAAATCAGTAAAATATCGTCTTCTGTGTTAAAATACTTTGTATTTTAAAATTAAACCATTATTTTTATTTTATAAATTCTCGTCTGCGCGTATCTCAAAAATTTCAGAGTAACCCTCGTGTATATATATATATAGAGAGAGAGAGACGAAAATGATAAAAATCATGGAAACTCTACTTTTTTTCTGCTGGAAATTCTCTAAAAGAAGTAATATCTTTCTTTGTTTAGTTTCAGGCTGCTTTAATTTTAGCACATTAATTTTAAAATTATTCACACAAGTTTTTTTAATAAATCTCCTCGTTTGTAATAGTAGCAACTCGTCCAGACTACTTGCGTTTAATGTTCCACCAACGATTTGTGAGCGTCAAGGACTTAACAAAAGTGGTTCGAATTCTCTTTCAGAAATATATATATATATATATATATATATATATATATATATATATATATATATATATATATATATATATATATATATATATATATATATATATATATATATATATATATCGCCTCTATAAACTGCAATAATTTCATAAGTATAGGATTTTGTGCATGAACTGATTTCTCAACAGTGCATTATAAATATTCCGATCTTTTTGGATTTTTGTCGGATTAATCCTTCGTAAAAATTGTGTGGAAATTTCGTCAAACCAATCCAATCTCTAAACCCTTTTATCAAATCTCTAGTATAATTCTTCAAAAGATTTTAAATTAATGGAGAAAATTATATTAATTTATTTAGCATTAAATATAAAATTATGTTCTGTTTAAGATTAATTGATATCTGTCAAATTATAAATTCACGCATAAACTATTTCTTCGAAAATATGTTCGATTCCATTTATTATGCTCAATTTCATTTGAAAGAAATTAATTTTAGTTTTTGGTTTAAGTGCAATGTGTGTATTCTTGTTGTTCATGTGAATGCTGAAATCTGTATTATTTCTGCAACTGTGAATGTATCGCTGATGTGATGCATTTAAGTTCTTAAATTCCCACGAAGTGAAGGTTGATTAAAAAAAATTTTCTAATTTAATTCATAAATAAAAAATTTATTATGGATATTAATGAAAATATGAATTTTTAAAAAAGAATGCATTTTATGACTTAAATGTCTTAACAGTTAAGTTAAACTTTTCTTATATAATGGAAATAATAAAACTATCTGTCTAGTTTAGCCATCTACCTAACCTAGTCAATGGATTTGGCGAGATTGGAGATTTTTGGCAACATTTGGGAGTGCGATAAATTTTGTGATATGAGCTTCATCCTACGAGTCGATTTGAGTGCTAAATGTGCCTTATCTGTAGATTACAACTCAGAATGTATTTGTTCGCCGATTCTATGACGTATTACAACGTGTGTGATTCGTTTGCTGGTTTATAGTTTTAGTTGCTATTTATTTTTAAATATAGTTGTGCCTGTGAAATTTTGCTCTCTATTTAGAAGTTGATTAAATGTTATAATTTTTTAAGTTGTGTTTAACTTTTAATTCATAGTTTTGTAATTTAATTTACAATTTTTAACTTTATTTTGAAAATTTTTTTTTAAAATTTGGAGCTCCAGGTAAGCTGATTAGGTAAGTACACATACTTTGTGCTATTCTATTTAATTTGCAATTTTACATAATAATATATGTATAATTTATAAGGTATTGTGTGTGGAAATATTTGATATATTTCTAATCGAAATGTATTACTTGATAAATTAAAATTATAATAATTTGTTATTTTAAGATGTACTCAGTGCCCAGTTCCAGAAACAACAGTTTTCATAAAAATGGAAGTTATATACGCTTTTAATTTATGGCGCAGTTGATAATATTTGCTTGGTTTTATTATATACGGTGTATTTTAAAAATGTTTTTATTCCTTTGATTAATTAAAAAAATCAAATAATTGATTGTGATTATAATTTATTGTCCGATTATGAATAGTATTGACTTTTAGAGATTTCTATTTGTTTTGTAATGTGCAAAATATGCGTAATTATGTTTCCATGTGTCTAATATTAAGCAAACATAGTAAAATAATTGATAGTTGATATCGAAAATAGCGCGGAATTGCAATACAAAGATGGAGATGAGCGCAATTTGGATTTCGTAAACATTTCCGCGACCTGTTCTTGATTTGGCGAGATTTGGAGGGTTACTGCTTGGGATATGCCAAATGGTTATTTTTCAATAAACTGTTACTACTGTTATATTTTTAGAAGATAACAGTCATCAATGACTTTTATAAAATAACAAATGAAATTGGCTACTTCTGATTGGCTTAAAAATAGCGAAAAACTACATTTTTATGTAGGAACATTTCAATATCGCCAATAACGAACTGTTACTGGCGACATTGAGGGGTGTTAAATAATAGTTTGAGAGTCAACTCATATAGGTTTGCTCAGTGGAAAATATTTGCTGGGAAAAAATACTTAAACCGTGACATTCACAGGGTAAAACAAAAGGAATTAAGTGCAAATAAATGACCAAGATGTATATGAGCAAGCATCTTAACCGTTTTATTAAAATATTCCACAGTTGGGAATGGATATATATATATATACTCAATCAGGTACTTTTATATACTCTTAAATTTCAGCTAGGTTTAGTGGCAAGACGTAATCTTTCAATTGAAAAGTTCTGGGTTCGATGTCAGTCATTGAACTGGATGTATGTATTGCCCATCAGCAATTATATTTGTCAGTGTGAATAATTGCATGCTTACTGGAGTTCCTCTTGTTTGAGATGTTAATACATTCCACTATCCATGAAAAGTTTTTCCGTAAATCTATATTTGGTTTGGTCGTATTTAAGTACATGATTTTAAAATTTATGAACATTTGTTTTATATAAAATAATATTTTACATTGTGTTGTTAAGAAGATTATTATATAAGATTCAAAAATTTATATCATAAGCAAATCGCAAATGATATAATATACGTTATTTCTATATTTTGTTGTTTCATTTGAGTTGAAATGTAAAATACTTTTATGAATCATTATAAAAATTATTATGCAAATAATTAATTTATAAAAGTTTTTTGAATAAATAAAACTCTCATAATTGTATCTCATTTATGCAGCTAAAGATTTTTTTTATTATATTATTGCAGTTAACATCTACACTGGATGAATTTTCAAAATATATCATATTTAATTAAGTGATGAAAAGGAAAAACGATAATATATATATATTATAAATATAATAAATAAATATATATATAATAATATATATATATATATATATATATATATATATATATATATATATATATATATATATATATATATATATATATTATAATAAATAAATATATATATATTAATATAAATAAATAATATATATATATTATAAAAATTAATTAATTTAAAAGCGGCCCACCTTGTCTAGTGGTCAGAGTACCTGACTGCAGAGATGGAGGTACTGGATTCGAATCCCAGTTCGGGCATGGATGTACTTGGGTTGTGAATGGTTGTCTAGCCTGTAAACGAGTACCTATGGCATGTGTGTACTGGGTAAGTTGGATTCCACAAAAATATGGTTTAGTTGAAAAAGTAGAGCAGTGCTCCCCATTATGTCAGCCTCGCTGGCACAAGTTGTTTAGGAAATTTATAAAAAAATGGTAATATAATAATGAGAGAGAGAGAGAGAGAGAGAGAACAATATATAAAATAATTATGTATTTTGGAATTTTTTAAAAATAATTCTTTTAGTCTTAATTTTTACAAACCTTACTTTTTCATATTAAAAGAATGAATAAAATCTTTACTTTTAAAAATTTTACAATAATTATTACGGAATTTCTTTAATTAGACCTTTGATTATTTTTAAGCTTTGCAACCTATGTCGATTGAGAATATTTTATTAACTAGAAATTTCATACTAAAAAAAAGAAAAAGTACACAATTATCTTTTTTAAAACAAATACATTTTAATCCCATTCCGAATCAAATGTGAGCCGTGAGCTTCGCGTGAACAGAACAGATGCGAAGAATCTCAAAATTAAAGACCCGCCTTGATAAATCAATATGTGAAATACGGATTTCAAAGTAACTAAGTAACTTGTCCAGTAACATAATAAAAATCAACGTTCTTGAAAAAACGAAAGAACAAGCTGTTATCAAATAATATTTCGTTATTAAATAACAGGCGTTCTTAATATAACGAGCTGTTCTCCAATAATTCTTCATTACTGAAGAACAAACTATTGTCAAATAACGCTTCGTTCTTTTATAACAGTCTTATCTTTGAATAACGAACTTTCTTCTGACAACACAATCTGGAATAGTTTCAGGACAAATTATTGTTGGCAAATTATTAAATTTGGTTGTTATGTGTATTGATAAATGCGAAAGCACCAAAATTACTTTAAACTGTTTCCTAGTAAACATTATTATTTAACTTATTTATTTTCAAATTAAGATATTTTGATATTAAATATAAAAGGAATCATTTAGTATTACAGGGATTAATAATATTCATATAAGTTATGAATAACTTATAAAAAGTATAGTTTTACTCTATATGTGGCGATGGAGTACATTTCATACTAATGTTTTCTGAAACATGCATGAACTGAAACTTAGAGTTAAGAAATTAAACTAGTATTATTATGATCTTAAAAGCAAATTATAATCTTAATCACAGATTTTTGAATTTTATGAAAGGAACATTTATCTTATACAGTTAAAGGTTTATTCTTGCAAGAAATTATTACATTTTAGAGGATATTTTTGGTTTTATTATGAATTTGGAATAAATTTATACAAAGTATTAATGTAATTGAAGTAAATGATTGCAGAAATTTATTTATTTATATTTCTAAATGAAAGGGTAAGAGTTTCTTGTGCACTTATTTATTAAGAATTTACAGAACAACCAAGAATTGGAAAAACTATAAAATCATGCATGTGAACAATTCGCATAATCTCTATCGATATATTTTAATCGCCTTTATTATTTTAATTAATTTCCATTACTCCTATTTTTATGTACTCATATTTTAAAGTGAAATTTGATGAAATGTATAAGGTTCCGTGATTTTGCTTTTGATTATAACTACTGAGGACTCAAAAAATTTAATGCATTATTTTTTTATTATATGTGTATAAAAATATCATATTTTTTTCAAAATTATTTTCTTTTATTATCCCTTCCATTACTATAGTCTTTCTGTTTTTTTAAAATATTCATTTGTGGTTTATTTTCGCATGTAACTGTTATTTCTTTCAGAAATAACTGCTGTCTTGTTGGGGAAGAGCAATTTTACTGTGAGAATTTAGTCAGAGTCTGTTGTTACTATTTCAGCTTTGTATGTCAAATGCAGAATGTTTCCAAAATTCAGAAATAGAAAATAATACAAATCGAAATGCCAAGTATTTGAAATATTGTAATTAGTTCTCTGAAATTAAGAATAAATACTTTTTTTTTACGGCGTATCTTCTAGATTTACTTGAAGACTGATAAATTTCAATTATGTATTTCTCTAATTAATGTTACATTATCATGTTGTAGTTTCTTGAGTACTTAGTGGTATTGTTCCATTTGTATCTGCAGAAGAAAGAGTTGAAATTTTTCTTCCTATGAGGTAGAAAAGAAAAAAAAAGCTGTTTAAGATATATTTTAATAATAAGTCAATATACATATATGTATTTTCATAGCCTTTTAATTTATGAACAATTTCACTTAAAAGACTAATTATATTAGTGATAATTATGTTACTGGCAACGACCTAAATATATAGCATTAATGGTTGTATTACCAATACTGTTAAATGTGTTAAAAATTATCTTATACAATATAATTGTCTTACATAAATATAATTGTCTTATCTATATAAAATAAAATTGGAATCTTATATAAAATAAAAATCTCTATATAATAAAAATATGTAATTCATTTAACGTATAATGAAAATATGTACTTTACTATTGTACAATTTGTAAAATTTAATTGAAATTATTCTATTAATGAAACTGCAGATAGAAATGTTTTAATTTAATACTGAGTAGCAATTTTCTCAATTTCGTCTAAGATTTATTCCTTTAAAATAAAAGTAATATAGTTAGCCACAAAGAGCATCTTACAATTGATACTAAGAAAATCTAATTATATAAATAAGATGACTATACGGGTTAATTAAAGCAAACATTCTTAGTTTTTCCTTTTTATTTATCGAAGCAAAAATTTCTTGTTGATAATAACATGGAGAGAATTTAAAGCCACTGAAACTTAAATTTTCTTTTAAACTGAAAATTCTTTTCCCCTTGTTCCATGGTTTTATAGGAGCTTAATACATGAGAGGGGGAAAATATTAAATATTTTTTTGCAAAAAGTTTCAGAAACTATTCATCACCAAACAATTGCCTTTTTCTGACATTTCCATGTTATTATTTTTTTTTTTTTATCTAAGATTAATTAATCATTATTTCTCGCTTTAATTTTTTTATAATTAGATTTTTCGGAAAGTAATTTCGTTTTTCATGGAAATGAAAAACGTATAGTGAATAAATATTATATTGCATTACATATTGTCCAATAACATTTACCATCTTCTTGGTAGTAGCCTGATTCCACATTTATAAAGTGGTTAGTTTTTGCTAGCACAAAACTGATTCAGTTGAGAAAAATGAATTTACTTTCCGAACAACCCAATATTTGAAAGAGAAAATTTTGTACTGATAGACTCAATAAAATATTCTATATTTTAAAGCACTGTCATCACAAAATCTACCTATTGTTTTTCAAAAGTAGGTTGGTACTGTGATTTGAATCATTATTTTCAACTGTATTAAAAATAGCTTGTAAAGTTCACACACACACACACACCTACAGTAGCAATTTTTAAAATTTCTCTTTCAAAAACATCCAAGAGTAAGGAAATATTTTGTGATCATCATATTTAAGTAGTTTTGTGATCATCATATTAAGTAGGAAAAGCCTTTTGAATGTTTTCTAAGATGGCAAGTTAAAAAGAAAATATTATTTCTGATTAATTAGGTTACAATCTGTGAAATAAAAGTACTCAAATATTTTTCGAAGTCATCCCAGAAATTCGGGCTTTTACAAAGTATAATTTTGAAATTTAATTTCAAAGGAAATGAAACGAATGACTATATCATTTTCTCTTTAAGTATAGCAAGAAGTATTTTCAAATAACATTAGTTTTAAGATTCTCTTCATGGAAAAATATTTCAAAAAGAGTTTGCGTGTGATCTGAGAAAGTTGGAAACAGCAACATATTCTAGTTTTTATGGGATAAAAGACAGAAGCTGTGTTTTTAAAAATGTTCAAATATTCCCCAGTAGTTTCTTTTTTTCCAGTGTTTGTATCTCTTTTTCAGGCGTTTTGAGAAATCAATACAAAAGACAAATAGTAAGAAAGATGCCTTTCGAAGGTTTTGTTATTTTTCATAATTCATTTATACATTTGGAATGAAATATTCAATTATATCTGTATGAATGTAGCAGAAAATTATCTTCCGAACTTAAAATACATCAGTGTTTTAAAGTTTAATATACATCAAAGTTGGCATGATTTAACTTTATTAGAACATAATTGAAAAGAATGTAAAGAAACATTAATTTCTTCCATATTCATGTGGGCATTTATAAATAAATTTTTGAATAGTGAATGAAGGGAGTATATATTCAATATTGACTATATTATCTCCTAATATAAATATTGTTCTCAGTAGATTTGAAAAGTTTTGTTTGATTCTTCGAAAAGGTAATAGACTGAATGTATCCTAGAAATGTGCAAATGATCAATTTACTATAAGGATGTAGGACTTTTCATAGAAAATATTAAGAAGCTCCTTATATATTGTAGATTTTATTGAAAATAAATTAATGATAATGATGTATGAAAGTTATGATAGTTGATGTAGTAATGGATGATGCAGATCATGTTCTTTAAACTGTAGATGGACAAGGTTAATTGTTTTTCAGAATTAGGACGTTTTATTCTAAAGTTCATTTTTTGTGAGGGCCATAATTATGCTTGAACATACCTTTGAGGTTAATTTGTTCACATGATGTTTCAAAATTATTTACCTTTTAAAAATAACATCATAGTTTGTCAAAAATTATGAGGTTCAATTTTCATTGTGATAGAGATAACTTCAAATTTCTTTTTAAAGAAAAACACCCAAATTTTATGCTTCTATTTAGTTATTTTCCAAACGTACTTGTAAAATTTTCATCAAAACCTGAATGTTTCTTTCTCTTTTGTTTGTTCTTCAAGCACTGGTTCACTTTTGGCTGTTTGGTTCAATTTTGTTGTTTTGTTTTATATGAATGCCACAATTTTTCTAACAAATAATATTAACTTAAAACTTAATATTTAACATAATAAATACTTCAAAATTAATTTTAATTTTCTGAACGAAAGTTCGCAGCTTGCAATTGGTGTAGAAATAGTAAAGAGTATTTGTATGATGATTCTCATACTTTTGAAAACATCTTCATCGTATGAGATTAGGAAGGTTAGAAGTTCGAATAAAGTTTTAGGTTTAATTTCTTTTCTACTGCAGAGTGACATTTTGCTGTCACAAACTTCATTATAGAGGTCTGTTCCATTGAAATCTATCATAAAATCTATACAAAATTTTAAAATTGTTAATCTGAGTGGCTTAGTGGTAGACTTTCGTGTTAACAAGGCACAGATTCACAGTTCTGTCCTTGTGCTGGACAAAGTCGACTCATCTCTTCAGTGGGTTGATAAACTGAGTAACAAGCGTGCTTAAGAGCTAAACGCAAGGGGATTCGCGTTGAGCTGACTACTTAACTGGGACGTATGCTTCACTGCCCAGTTGGACCAGCATGTTCAATTTTGGACCTTGCGCCATAAAACCCAACCAACCAACCTTCGCACCTCAGGCCTCTCTTAGAAAAACAGATATGGGCCCTGTAGTCCGTGACTTTATATTTCAATTTTGAAATCGAGATATTTATTTATCTATTAATTTTTAACTTTTAAGAAAATTGACTTTAATACTTTAACATTTCTATACCAATGTCTTGAAAAAATTGCATCCTTGATTTTTATAGATAAATGTATTTTTCTGGTTTGTTAAGTAACTGAAACAATCGAAATTTTTATTCCCTATTAACTGTGCATTATATTATGTATGAAAGACCCCACAAATTGCTGATTATTAGCTGTTGAAATTGAGTTGTTGTTAGAATAAATTTTCAAAAATTCTCTAATACTAGTAATTTCATAAACAGTAGCTATTTATTGCAAAAAATAAGTTGGTTAAGTCTCTCTGCACCCTACTTAATTTCAGATAAACTCTCTTGGTTTTTCGTATCGATATCTTATTAAACATTTCAACTATCACAGATTAAATGGAACATTTTATTTCAGTTTTTTTTTTATCACAGAAACATTCAGTAAAAAGTAACTTTAATTTTATGAAAAATTTCGCATTTAAAATAGCTTCTAAAATTATACCATTCAGACCATTAATGTAAACCAAAATTACTTTTCTTGTAAAAAATTTAAATCACAAAATGTAACATTGATTATTCATGAATATTTCATTTTTATATCATAAAACCAATTTTTCTGATTCCAAAATTAGGAATTTGTTAATAAGTCTCCTCATCTGATTTCAGTTCAGATAACTCAATTATGCCACTGCATTTTCAAAGCAAAATGCAGATGAGCAACGAAATACTAATATAGATAACAAAAACATTTTCCATATTTCTTAAATAAAATATTTAAATAAATTTCTTTCAAAACACACATAAATTCAAACAAAATTATAAATATTTAATAAAATCAGAAATTTTGAGCCAAACAATATATAAATATATTATTAAAAATAAATTTTTCCCCAAAATTTACACATTCTGTGTTGTTTTTTCAAGTCTTTCATTGATTCAAATTATCAAGAATTACAGGTACTGAGATAAAAAATATATATTTCACAATTGTTATGTCACATAATTTTATTTAGAAAAATATTCTCAATCAGTTATCTTTGTAATGAAAATTTTCTTATTTTTAATATACTGAATAAAACTACATTCTTAAGATATTCAAATTGTTAAACTATGGGTTAATTCTTATTAAAATCAGAATTTATTTCTATTGTGAGTCATTTTGGAAGTATTCATGCAATGCAAAGATTTTTTTTATTCAATAAATTTATATAATTTAAAGACGATTTTAATTTTGAAAGTTTTACAATGCAGAATGAAAAATATTTTCGTTTTCTTCATAATATCCTTGAGGGATTTTTTTCAAGCTGATTGATTTATTTTTTATATAAATTGAACTAATTAATTAAAAAATATATTACAAATACATCAACATACAAGAAAAAAAAAACATTTATAGATTTTTAAATTTTACCATTTGATAAAAGAATTTTTCAATATAAGGTGCTAACGTAAAGCCAACAAAATTACAAGTCAAATAAAAATTATTTCCCCGATAAAAACATTTAAACATTAAATAAATTAATTTTAGATGAATAGTTTTAAGTAATTTTTTATTTAATTTTCGTAACTCTACAAGAATATTAGTATTTATACTGGCAAAAATATGTATTAAATATTTAAATCGAAAGAATACATAGTAGACAGAAAATATAATTTACTCCAATAATATTTGAAATTTCGAAACTTCAGATTTTCGAAAGTTTGAATTTTTATTTCCGACCAAGCGATGTTTGGGATGAAATGAAATAATAACCATGTGAGAACACTAAAAAAGAAAGAAAGTTTATGTGTTTTTCTAGAATTTGGAGGAAATTAGTTCTCTATCCCTATCATTTCTATTTTGTGAAGACAATTCCCTACGTGGCCTCCTTTCATTGAGGGTCATCCTGGTCGGAGTCGTCGCGAACCGGTCTGGTGTCAGATAAAATATTTTGGGCTAAGGGGGCCTGTAACAGGAAATCTGTTTCAGCAAGAATTTTCTCACGAGTGTATCTCGACACAAGACTAAAAGTCTATGATAAAGATTGAGATAAAAATAAAAGACTTTTTATTTATTTTAGTCCATGGATAATAATTTCACTAAGTCTCAATAAAAATTGAAACTGCTCTTTTTATATCGCTTTTTTATAACTTAATTAAAATCTGATTTTTCTGATGCTTTAGTTCATTTGAATTCTTACAAGTTTTCATTAATAATATTTCAGATTTATGAAATTTTCTTTTTGTGATTAATTTTTTATTATGTTATTGTCAAAATAAGATTAAATTTTCTCTTTTTTTATAATTAAAGTAAATCAAAAATATTAACGAAATATTGCTTGTTAAATAAATAATTTAATCTCTTATGAGAAATTAAATAGAAAGCTAAACACAATATTTCAGAACACTAAAATTTGAACACAAATTTTTTGCGTTTTGAATTTTGAATAATTATTTACATCCAGAAGGATACAGTGGAATATTCATTAAATGTTTAAAAAATAAAATTCATTAAATTCAAAAGTAATATTCATTAAATGTTTATTTTATTTTGAGTAAAAAAAAACTTATATTTGATTTGTTAATATTATTGTTTCCACTTTCATTAGCATATAATTTCACTCAGACATCTTATATAATAATTATGACTCACACACATAAAGGGCACCGTGAACCTTGGTGTATTCACAAAATTAAATAAATTGTATTTTATGCGCTTTTTTTTTCTGCAATCTCCCTGAGATATTAGATCCAAAAATTACCCTTTAATATCAACAAAAATAATTTGATAAATAACTCTTTCTACTAAGATATAAACCTCTCATATGCATAAAAATGGAACTGACCAATACAATGTTCCAGAAATTTTATATGAAAAATTAAAATATTTTCGTTATTTACGCACATATACACAAAAATTTATAGTTCAACTCAATAGTATCACATATCTTGAGCAAAGTATGAAACTTAGAAAGGAAAGGATTAAGAGAATGAAAAACGATAGTAGAACTGATTAAGAAACAAAAATTGAAAGCACGTTTAAAAGAACACAATTTTTAAAAGGAACAAAGCTACGCAAAATTATTATTAAGGAAATGCAAGAAAAAGAGTTTTGTTTGGCGTAACTCTAGCAGTTCTTTTTTCTAATTTTGATTTTTTGGCGTTTACTTTTTTCTGGACATGACACAATAATTATAAAATGCAAAATATATTTCTCCGAATGAAATTGAAATTATAATCAAACTAAGATATTTAAATTTTCTGGAATATTTTGTTTATCTTTAAAAAGATTTAGCGCCCGTCTGCTAGCTGCACCTGGGGCATGATAGGCACCTTGCCCCCCCGTCGCTACGCCTCTGCTCCTAAATGTAAAAGTTCATTGATTCAACAAAGCTGACTGAATCATAACATAAATTGGAGATTCATCTTAGCAGAATTTGTATATTATCAATTAGAATGATTAAAATATTTTCAAACATTTTAAAGTTAAATTTAAAATAGAAATGTGCTTCAAAATTTCACTTACATTTATATTTAATGTTCCCCTTTCACACAGAAAATTTAAGTTATCTTTTGTGTAGTTTCAATAGTCCTGTAATTGCAAACCAAAATATTTGAAGATAAATAATTTTTGATGCCAATGATAGCAACAAATTTGCAGTCAAAAATTTGTTCAGGAAATAAAACTGAAATCAAACACTGCAAATTAGTGAACATAGTGCATAGATAAAGTATTTTGATACACTGAGGGCATTTTTTTGGCTTCTCATCTAAATTTTCCTTTTAAAGTGTGGATGCATTTGCTAAATATTTTTTCAGTTTAATAAGTGTTTGCCATAAATATTGTGTGTGCTATAAAAATATTTGAGATTATCTTTTGGTCCCTTAAATATTTTCTTCAAATAGTCTGTACACATGCTGGATACATTACTTATACGTTCATATATAAGATACATATGTTTTTCTTGATTGTGCTTATTGGATTAGCGAGGTAATGTTAAAATCTATCTGCATAATATTGACATTTACAATTCTGCTTATCTGATTCATATGACAAGATTGCAATTGGTTTTGTTATTTCTTAAAGTTTTCTTACGTTAAATTAGAATTTACTAAAATAAGATATCGCTTCACTTCAAAATTCTTTTTAAAAAAATCATTTCAAATTTTTCTGTTTTTAAACGCGTTGCGAAACTCATTATGATAGCTCAAAATTCCTATTTCTTAACGTCATAACGCCTATTGTTAATCTATTGCAAAAGTATCATGATTCTGAAAGCAGTTTGAGGGCAATATTATCTTACATTTTAAATCAACAATTGGCAGAGAAGAATAGATTTTGGTCATACACTATAAAAATCCATGGGAAAATTTAAGTCACATAAAGACCACAGCATACACATCTGAACTGGACACGAATTTGAGAAACCTTTTCGTCAAAAATTTTTGATTGTGCCACATGTGATTCTATAATGGCTAAAAAATGAAATTCCCTAATGGCTAGGCATTTGAAAGATACACGTGTGTGTATATATTTGTATGTATAAGATTTGTGTAATTGTAATGAAAGATATATAGGAAAAATGGTGTTGACTTAGTTTTGGCATATTTTTACAGCATATGCATAAAATGTAGACGAAATTTTTTGCGTTATATTACAGTGACTCTATCATAATAAAAAATTAAAACTATATTATAATAATGAGCTTACTTTGTCTCTTATGCCTGCCCTGATTATTCACTTTTCAATTAGTGACGATAAGTCAAACAGTTTTTAAAAAATTTTCCGACTTATTACTGTCTGCTAATGTTTTAGAAAGGAAATGGAGTTATCACTCGTGAAAACTACATACATATTTCTTTATGTTATTATTAGTAATTTGGATAGTAGTAAATGAGCTAAGCAAAATTATTGTGCTTTACAGAAATGTTGATAGTTTAAAACTTCCTTTAAAAAAGGTAATCCTTTTGATGAAAATCAAAAAATTAAAAATTTTGCTGCTTACCTGACTTTTGACTAGTAAAACTCTTTATTGATGCTCTTCTTGAATGTGGTTGTATATTTTGTTTTCTTAGCCATAGAAAATGAAGAGAAAAATATATCACAGCAAGTATGCCAGAAATTTCTCCCATGACTTGGAATGCTACACGAGTACCCAAATTGCTCATTAAGCTACCTCCAATAAGACTACCTGAACCTTGGCCTAAAATAAAAGATCAAAATTGAATTATTTATAAATTACTTATTTGAGATTATATAAAAAAAGTATTTTAAAAGTATATTGATTAAAATATTTTAATATTAAGTTTCTTTTCAGAGTAGAAGATTCTCTCTCAATTCAATTCCTACTGTTGTTAAACATTAAAAGATACTCTTGTCAAATTTATACTTCCTACATATCTATCCATTTTGATGAATTTTTTTAGAGATGTCTGGGTTTCCTTCCTAATGACACACGAATACCGTCCACTATCCTTGATGCCTTCCCAGAAGACAATGCCAAAGCTGATTAAAAAAAAAAAAAAAACAAAAAAAAAAAAAAAAACCTATAACTTGTTTAAGAGTCTTCTTAGTCTATTTTATAATATATATATAATATATATATATATATATATATATATATATATATATATATATATATATATATATAAATTTAAAATATAGTGACATCAACAAATTTCCACATTAAAATATTTATGTGATAAAAATAAGGATGATTTGTGTTGACTAGTGTAATTTGTGTGTGATACCTTGTTTAACATTTGGATAATATATGAATGCGCGAGTTTGAGTGAATTCAGCGATCGTATGGATTTGGAATATTTTTTTGTCTTGTGCCAGCTTAGGCTGACAATATGGGGTGCGCTGCTCCATTTTTCTATACTGAACCATATTTGGTGTGGAGTCCGACTGCTTCAGTACATACATGCCATAGGGACCCGTTTATAGGGTAGGCAACCATTCACACCTCATTCATACACAGAAAGGACAAAGACAGGTTAGATAGAGAGAGAAAATGCATCAATTCCCGAACCGGGATTCGAACCCAGGATCTCCCTATCCGCAGTCAGGCACTCTGACCACTAGACAGGGTGGTCGGCATTTGGAACATGATCTATTGAATATAAAGCACATTGTAAAAAAATAAAAGCATGAGAGAATACTAAGTCTGTAAAGTACCCTGCGGTGCTCTCACACATACACAGTGATGTGTTTCATTCTCTCTTTCTTCTAAGTAGTGCGAGTGAGTGAATATTTTACTTTATTCATCATGTCTTTATCTAGATTAAAAAAGTATGAAATAAAATGTTTGTGCGTACGGATGAATGTTCCGTTTTCACCTTTTGCAAAAATAGCTGAGCTTATAAGTACAGTTAAGAATAGTAAAATTTATAAAGAAAAATCCGGTATTGAAAAAAGTACAATTGTAGAAATTGTGGAAGAAAACAACCGAAAAAAAATTTTAAATGAGCAAAATTTTGGTAATTAGAAAACTTTGAGGAAGAAATCCTAAATCTGTTGAGGCAAAATTAGCTGAAGAACATTTTGTTCGAACTACTCATAGAGAATCTTGTGGAAATGTGTAGTTACAATTCCATTTAAAGAGGAACCCAATTGCTTAGGTGAGTTTAGAATTATTGCAGTTAACTTAACCACGGTAAATTTAATTTTTTATCTCGTTATGAAAATTATTTAAATAATAATTATAACCCTTTTATATTGAAATATATAAGAAGTTTTTGTTAAAATAAATATGAGAGAATGGGACGCATGAGAGACGCGTTACGTGATCCAAAATCAGAGTTGTCCAACTATATGCCTCATCATGGTGTTTACAGACCTGAGAAGATATCTACAAAACTGAGTTGTCTTCAATGCCTCAAGTGAAACAACGAATGGAACTTCTCTAAATACTTGAAACTTAATGTGAGGAGTGATCCAAGAGGATTTAATTTCAATCATGATAACCATAGCATGGAAGGAGAGTGTACTGAGTCCAATGAAAACTTTCAAACTCTCGTCTGTTGCTTATGGCACTATGAGTCCACCATTCTTGGCAACAAGAACTCTACTTCAACTAGTGAACGATGAAGGACACAATTTTCTTTTTGCAGCTTCTATTGTTACAAATGACTTTTATGTCGATGACGTGTAATCTAGATTAAAAATTTTACCTGAGTGGGTAGAGAGGCAGCAACAGCTCACTTCAATGTTGAGAAAAGCTGGAATGAAACTGCATAAATGGTATGGAAATCATCCTCAGTTGTCTGCTCTTCAGGAAACAGCTATAAGTTTTCAAATGCAGAATCTAAGACTTTAGCTGTCCATACTAATAGAAGAGTTTTATCTATAATCGCAAAGCTCTTTGCTCTTTTGGAACTTCTAGGACCTGTGTTTTCTATGGCCAAGATATTTTTACAAAAATTATGAATTTTGAAACTTTAATGGAATGATTAGCTTCCTTCAAAGGATTATGGAGAGTGGGAAAACTTTTCTAGATATTTACAGTTCATCTGCAATGTAAGGGTGAACCGATGCATTTTGCACTTTTCTGATATTGAATCTATCAAGCTGCATGAATTCAGTGATGCTTCCGAGACTGCTTTTGGAGCAGTTTGTTACTGCAAATCTCAAACATCTTGAAGAGATGCTTCCATGAAGCTGGTGGCCAACAAGTTGAGAGTGGTTCCTATGGAGAAGATTAGTGTCTAGATTGGAGTTCTGTGCAGCTGTGCTAATAGTAAAGTTGATGAGACAAATTACATCAAATCTTCGATTTTAACTGTATGAAACTTTTTACTAGAGTGACAGCATATTTTCGTGGATCAAGAAATAATCATCCTTGTTGAAAACTTTTTGGGCAAACCGTGTGACTACATTTCAAGAGCTTTCCTGTCATGAGCAATGGAGACAATTTTCATCAGAAGATAATCCAGCTGATCTCATAAGTAAAGATATGTATCCATAGAAATTGTTTGAGAATCACTTGTGCTGGGAAGGTCCAACTTTTCTAACAATTGGTGAGTATCCTCAATAGCAACGAAGTGCAAAGTGAACTTTAGAAACTGAACTGTGAACAAAGTTTTTAATTTGCTGTGTATAACTATTCATTTCTTATTACATTCTCAATTTTAATAATAAATATTTTAAAATATTTCATGTTTTAAGTTTTATTTTTAGATTTGTGTATAATTGTAAACCTGGTGTTAAGAAACGCTCTAGGCCCATGACTAAAGTGGAAATAGATGAAGCTGAACTTGTTTTGATTAAATGGATGCAAGATCTGAATTTTCAAAAGAGTTGAGTACTGTTAAGTGTAAAGGGGAAGTAAATATTGACAGACAGGTAAAGAACTTGTGTTCTTTTAGGATTCTGATGGTATTATTTAGAGGTGGTGGTAGATTATAACTTATATAATAGTTTTTCATTTAGCAAAAAATTTCTGTTTCATTTAGTAATACTGTTACATAAGGCCCATAATTTTTCTAATTTAATTGTAAATTCTTTTCATTTAAAAATTTTGCATTCGGGCCCTTGACAACAGTTGTCTCAAATTTGGCAGACATTTTAGATTTTACAAGGTAGGACATTGTGTAGAAAATTAGCTAATTCATGTGTTATTTGCTCTAAAGCAAAACCAATGTCTATTGATTAAATGACGGGAAATTTTCCCATAGATAGAGTGAGTAGAAACTATCCATTTAATGTTATTGGGGTCGATTATTGTGGCCCATTTTACATAAAGTGCAAATATCAGCGTAAGCATATTTCAAATAAAATATATTGCATGCATTTTCATTAACTTTATTTCAAAGGCAATGCGTCTAGAAATTGTGAGTGGTCTGATTAGTGATGCCTTTATTGCTACCTTGAAGAAATTTTGCAACTCAACAAAATTTGGAAACTAAAAATGAAATTTTTTTGTTAGAAGAGGTAAAGATGCGAAAATATATTTGGACAATGCGAAAACCTTTATTGGTGTTAACAAAGAGTTAAAAAAATTCATCAAAATTGTCAAAATGATGAGCAAATTTCAAAAATCTTTCTTAGGGAAGGACTGAGTTCGCACTTCATTGCCCCCCACAAGCACTACTATTTTGGTGGACTTTGGGAGACGGGTGTCAAATCTTTTAAATATTACTTTAAAAGAGTTGCTGGGAACTTAAAATTAACAAATTAAAAGTTCATAACTGTTACCAGTTAAACTGAACAAATGCTGAATTCAAGACCACTGTCGGAAGATACAGACGAAGTAGAAGTTCTCACTCCAGCTTATTTTCTTATTGGCAGAACTCTTCCGTCAGTGATTAAATCAGAATTAACAAATTTAAGTGAAAATTGATGCTAACTCTGGCAAACAAAAAGCACAAAATATATGCATACGATCTGGAGAAAAGAAAGCTTTGACTTCTTAAACAATATGCAGTAAAGAAATGAATAGAAACTCAAAAAGAATGAGCTCAAAATAGGGGATATTGTTATCTTAAAGGAAGATATTTCACCTCCTTGTAAATGAGTATTTAGAAAAATAATTGAACTTGTATATGGAAAAGATGGTAGGGTGAGAATAGTGATAGTCAAGACTTCATTTGGTGTGTTTAAACTTGCAATTACGAGAATATGTTTGTTATGTTATTGTGAAAATATGTTTGTATAGTAATGAATAGTGCTTACATTATTTTTCATTGATATATGCTTTCCTATATATGCAATCAACTTGTAAAATTTCAATTGTATTATTGAATTGTTAATTTGTGTAAGAAATTGAAACTTGTTTTTATTGTGTTGACAATTATTTGTCAAGGTGGGTGGTATGTTCAAGTCTGCAACTGTTAATGGCTCTCTAATGACAAAATGAAGTATTAAGTAAGTGTTATATGTGATTTGAAGAAGAGAGGTCGCATGTAAAAAAGCAGCAACCTTCAACTTCTATGCCTTGTGTATTATTAAATAAATTATGGAAAATAATGAAAAATAATTGCCTTGTGTAACGCAGCTAATATTATTAAAATTTTTTTGCCAAAACTCAGATAAACTGACTGCCTTGAGAAATAAACTCATAATAAATAAAAATAAAAAATTAGAATAGTGTCAAAAAGGAATTTTATTTGGCATAAGCAGCTAAAGTTGATTTATGACTGATGTCATTATATAAGGCTAGATTGATTTGGTATTTTTATCAAAATGTTTATAAAGTGTATTATGCAATTGGTAAATATATTATATTGATTTCCAAAATAAGTATTTTCCACGACACTTTTGGTAACAGTTTATATTCGTAAGAGGATTTATATCTTACTATACACATAAAGGTTTTTAATACTTACCCACTCCATAGTGTATTCCCTCAATGAATCCTTGCATTGTTGCTAGAAGGCCAGCGGGAGATAAATGAGCTGCATATGTAGCTGCAGCAACCCACATAAGATGAAAAGTAAAAATTTCTAACATTTCAAACGGCATTATCCACCATGGGTTTGTAAGTAAAGAGCATGCAACACATCTCACCATATACATAAAAAGTGCAATGGACAATAAATTTGCATGCCCAAATTTAGTCACAATTGTTCTAGCATAATATAAAAATGGCACTCCTACAATGGAACCTACGGTTACTGTCAGCCCCATTAAGTAAGTTGGACTATTAAGCTCTATCATGAACCAGAACAAGAAAGATTCCATAAATCCAAATACTGTTCCTAACCAGAAAATTATTACTAATAAAACACATATTGATGGATTTTTTATTATTTCCCAGAAAGGCTTCAGTGTTTCAATATAACTTGCTGGAGCATCATCCATTTCAAAATCTAACCACCACACTGCTATACATGTTAAAATTGCTAAAATATTATGAGTGTGAAATGCTGGAGCGTAGTTCAACGCATCTTCTGTACTCAGTAAATCAACTAACACACCTGCAAGTGGTGAAAATATTGCCATTGACACCATTGCCCACAACCTAAAAAGAGAAAAGTAGATCTTAAAATTCCAATAGTAACGAAATTCTTAAAGCTAATGTTGTTAAATAAATATAGATAATATATATTTATATATTAATAAATTTCACTATATTAATTTGATTTGGTGATGAAAATATTGTGAAAAGTAAAAATGAAATAACAATTTATTGTCGGAAGTAATTAAGTTCAGACCACATTGTAATTATTGAACGCTTTTGAAGAACAATACAACTGTTTGGGATAATTTTTTGACTAAAAAGTACCCAAATAGGGGCAAAAAATTTCAAACCTAAAGAAAATTTAGTCTCTAACATCACTCTCTATAATATCATACTTTAGATAACACTCTTTAATATGCTCTTTGATATAATACTCTTTAATATATCATACTTTAGATACAGCAGATTTTAATTTGATTTTGAAATATAAACTAAAGGCTGAAATATATATATATATATTTCCAATGGCACAGATAAAAAGACAATTACAGCTAAAATACAGAAAACAAGAAAAATGAAAAATAAGGCAGCTGCAACAATAGTCTATGTATCTAAATGTATCTAAAAGGCCCCTGGCCTCCCAGTAGCGGTCCGCAATTGAGCGTTTCAATAACGCCTTACAATGGAGTAGATGGCGATGTATATATATATATATATATATATATATATATATATATATATATATATATATATATATATATATATATATAGGGATAGTTAAATTGTTGAAATGGTTCCAAGAAAGCAGATTGCTCGCGTTATAAAATGTCCTTATAGATTTTAAGTGATGTGATTCTCAACATGAAAGGAAGTACACTACAATGCATTTAATCTATGAAGAAATATTAAATAGGTTCAAGTGTTGTGTGCACGGAAATGAATTCTTGTTTGTGAAACTTCTGTTGAGACTGGAATTATTATATTGTTTATTATTCATGGTGTTAAGAAAAATATCGCAAGACTTCTGAAACAAATATAATTCACTTCTAAAAATTACACATTGTGGATCAAAATGAAGAAAATTAGCATATATTTTATTTGATTCATATAAAAATTCTGCAAGTAAGTAACAAAAATCTATATTACTGAAAGAAAAACAGAATTATATCCGTATTGAATTTTTATAATTCACAAAATGTCTTATGTTTGAGCCATTAACAGAAAAAAACTGAAACAAAATAAAACAGTCTAATAGGAATGTGAGAACTTCTCGTTTTTATTTTAAGTATAGAGCAGGGATCTCCGAATCGGCCAGCGATAGCGAATAGCTTATAACTCTAATGGTTAGGATAATAAAAAACGTACAACGATAATATATATATATATATATATATATATATATATATATATATATATATAATTTAGTTTTTTTTACTTTCTTGGTATCTTAATAGAAAGCATAATGCGCTAAAAATTTAACTTTATCATAAGAAATAACAAATAATTGAAATTGATCCCAGTAGCATTATGAACTACTGAACATTTCCCAGTTTTCCTCCATAGTTTTGTTGAGGTAAAGAGTATCGTATATGTATGTATATAGATATTTGGAATGTATATATCCTGAATTAAATTTTTATCTTAAAAATTCCTCTAGAAAGGGAAAGCTAAATTAATGCTAGTGAAATGTGCTGTATCCACTTGTAAATAAATACTAATGATATTGATGTAATTGCGAATTTTCACAGACAATAATTTAGAAATTATGGATCAATTTTATTTGCGCCAATTATTAAACATTTAAGATACTCATTAGTTAACTTAGATCTGTAAGTATTGTTTGTGTACTTTATTTTGGAGAATGTTTTCTCACAAGTAATTAGTACTAAAAGCAGAAAATACCCCACGAGCAAATTTATGTAAATTATCAAATTATATGAGTGGAAGATTTAGAAAACTAGAACAAATTTGAGTTCTGGTATTTGTTCTTAGCTATATCACTGCAGTGTAAATCAGTAATTTCCATTTAAATTCCAGGGCTTGTTGAGATTATATATTGTTGTTGATATGATATATTGTACCTTCTAAACCAATGTGTTTGCTGACAAACTGATAGTTTTAAATAAATTTACCTTTTCGGATCACATTTCTTCGGTCATTGCAATTATGCCTTCTTTGATCATTTCTCCACTAGTGAATGGTCTTCCACGTTTTGCGATTTCAAGAGCCACAAGAAAGCTGGCAAGTCTCTTGTTCAGTATTAACTTTCGTAACGCTGTTCAGTATTGATTTTAGTGACATTTCTTATTTTATTCTTTGAAAATGGCTATGGTTTCGTTGAAAATCAAGCATGACACCTTATTACTGGATTCAATCACAAAATGTTGAAAGTTTCATTGCTTTTTAACTGTTTCGTATTCGTTGTTTATTTTCACTTCTTTTTTCACTCTAGTAAATCACACAAAAAATTACAAGCCAAATCAAAACATAGTTACATATGGGCTTTGGTTGGATCAGTCTTTTAAACGGGGTTATGTACTAATTCATTTCCTAACCGCTTCCTTCACCTTCCCTATGTAAACTAATCACGGTCGCGCCACTCGCTTTTTTATACTGTAATTACTACGATCTCGAAGAGATGTGGAATACAACATAACCTTCTCGAATCAATGAGGTTACTGATAAATGTTTAATTGTTATTGCGCGTTCGAAACTACTGCTAGCAACATCGTTTAGCGATAAAGAATATTACCTAATTATTTCTGCTTTTGATCACTAGATATCTAGTGTCACGGTCATATCAATACACACAATAGTAATTGTAGCAATTAAACCAGTGAATTTAGCAAGCATTTGCTTGTTCAGAGAGCGTATTCGGTGACTAGCATAGAAATTACAGATAATGGCAGAAAAAAAAAACAACGCGGTTTTTGCTGTTGAAACTTATTGGAATATACAGTATGGATCTAAGCCTGGAAAATTTGGAGACCTTTGGCCTAAGGCATTTCAACATGATGTGATCATGAAATATGTGATCTCCTCTGCAGAATCACATAATCACCTTTATTCTTGTAAAGCAAATTTCAAGAGTGGTTGGGATCGGAAAATATTTATGTGACTGAGTGGATCTCAAAGAAATCGATGGGATTCATGTTGAGAAAATATCCTGGTCGTATCATTTGTATAATTTTCTCCTGCTTCAGAAAGTTATACACGATGACAACCTTTTTCAGGCACTCTACACTTTAAATTTGAAATGTTAACAAAAAAAATTGTAGGTTGTCTATTTATGCCTATATGAGTATACAGTGAAAGTTTTGTAAACATTGCATGTACTATTTCGATTTTGTGGGTGTTCCATCACATAGAACACTGCGCTGCAAAGGTCGTAAAAAGCAAGCATTGCAGTGAATCCCATATACGTGTGAATGTTTTTGCATATGAATGAAAAACAATGCATTATACCTGCGTAGTAGATTTAGTGCGGTTCATGGTGCATCACAGGAATGCCTGCTACTCTACACCAAAAAGTAAATAAATAAATCAAAATAAATAAATAAAATAAAGATTTCTGTACAATTTTTTTAGTTATCCAAATAAGGTTTTGGGGCTGCATAGAGGAGCCTGGTTGAGATAAATCATCGCCTCCATTTTCACTGGCATCGGACACAACATTATCAGACTGAGACTAATCAAATCGCTTAGGAGCTTATTTTTATGTATTACTATCACTATGTTCTGAATCACTAATAGATGGCAATTTTTGAAGCATTTTTATATGATATATATATATATATATATATATATATATATATATATATATATATATATATATATATATATATATATATATATATACACTATACACACAATATTATAAAACGAATAGCAACGAAAAGAAAAAACAAGAGCATAAAAATAATGCTTCTCAGCTAGAGAGCATTCGAACTAACTAATATCCTATTCCACACTGAAGCTTCCCAAGAGGCCAATAACGGTGTAGAGATATTATCCATCTAAGTAATCTTTCCTTGTACATTAGTCAACATTAGTTTATTCCACCTCAAAAGAGAGAAAAAAACAGTAAAAAATAAAAACAGCTCTTCCCCTCAGTATTGAGTTCAAGGCTAATGGCTTTCTAAATGGCGTAAAGGAAAAGTGCCGTCGCGGCTCAGTATTCCAGGTGATGGAACACCTTGTTTTACCAAATAATTCTGTGTATACTTTATGCGTAAAAAATTAAAAGTAATATAGAATCAGTAGTTCAAGGTACAGGCAACAAAATAACACAGAAATTTCGTTCCAACAATTATTTTTATCTAAGAAAAAAATTCGGAAATATTCTTTCAAAATAAAGGGATTTAAATGATCTGCTATTTGAAAATTATTGATATTTTTATGTAGTGCTGCCATCTAGTATCGAAATAGAGAGCTTATAAAACATTTTAAGCCAATTTTTATCTATTTATCATAAAATGCAATGGTTTGGCAACAATTTAAAGTTTGGTGTTCCATGAACTGAAACACTGAACCACAAAGGGCAATTTTATGTATGCATTATCATTTGTTAAAATAAAAGCAGGATCGATTGCAGCAGTATACAATAATGCAATATTGTTCATCTCAATAATCTTTAGCTATTGCAGGGCTCTATTAGTAAATTCCTTCTATGGGTAGTATTGCTATAATATTGCTCTGTTAAAAAGTCTACTTTTCTCTTTATAATGCTTGAATTTTGGAGCAAGTTGTGAATGCTTTGTGATTTCCAGTATCGTATATACTTATTATTAGTTTGATAAGCAATTTTCAACTCGTATGAACTTACTTCATAGCAATCACACACAGCTCGACTGACATTTTGCCAACATTACTTTAATTATTTCTCTCTGCATTCGACAGATAGAGAAACAAAATATTAATACCCGGTTAAACCGTTCCTTAATTCATAGCCTTCAGCGTGCAATATAATGGATAGTATTATGTTACCAATGTCTGCTGCTATTGTATATGTGCAACTATTTATATAAAATATAAGGAGATCGCTCTTCGATTCTACTTGGCTTCAGCACAAATGATTAGTGTTCATAATCTTTAGCAACTAGATATGAATCGCTTATAATTGTGTGGCTGGTTTTAAATTGTTTCCAAAATCATGATAGAGATTAGCACCGAAGTATCTAGCAATATATCTATAATTAGTTTTCTTATTTTAATGTATATGTGTTTATCAAAATAATGAAAACATAAATTTATAAATAATCCTTCATTAGTATGCTGCAGAACCACCTTTGGCATGCAACATTGCTTGAATTTACCTATTAATCGGTTCATGCAAGTGTTAGACGCATATTATACTAGTCTTTATGGAGATATCATGAAAGTTCTGGCAGAGTTACTGGTAGTGAATATCAATTCCGTATTGAATTTTCTAAAATAAACTAACAGTTCAATTATATTGAGGCTGGGTGACTGTGCGGAGAAAGAAGATGTCTAACTTTATTCTCATGATCATCAAACCATGATTGGACAAGTCCCGTTGCATGGATTGGGCCATTTTCACCCTTGAAAATTTCATCTTCTTCAGGAAACAAAGTTTACATCATGGAAAAGATATGGTCAGTTGAATTTTTTTTATATTTCCCCCTAGTGACCATTTTTTTAGGATTATGATTGGTCCAGTTAAAAACCATGACACTGTTGCCCATATCATGGCAGACCCACCTCCATCCAATGCATTTAAATTTGTATTAGTGGAGTTAAATATTGCAAATTTTATATTATTTCAATGCTGGATTTAGATCATTAAAAACACCAAAATGTCTGTTTTGGAGAATTGATTGAAACCAGTAAACCATTTTTACATTGCTGTTAGAAATAAATGACATTTGAGAGATACTTGAGAAAGGTGTCAGTGGGTATTTGCATATCGAGTAAGGGAGGAAATTTAAAGAGCCTTCTAGGAATATAGCTAGAATTCATTTGTATTCGGAAAAGATGAATTATAACAAAAAACACTAAAACAATGTAAAAATTGTTATATATACTATAAATGCAGCATAATTTTAAATTGTTTTTATAAATTGAAAGGGCGATAGTACTCATCCAGACGAGTAATAATTATACAGCATAGGATCCATTTTACTCTGAGAGGTTGGAAAAGAAAGTAGAAACGCATCAAAGGAAGAATAAGGAGCCTTGATGGTTAAAGCGAATTACACGCGCTCTCAGCCACAGCCTGCGCGTGATCTACGAAGTGATGGGTTTGATTTTTAGCTGGGCACTCTTGATGTGTTCAGTGTTCTTTGTCTTGTTGTATAGTCCAGCTTTACAAGCGGAACCTATGTGCGTACGCAATACAAGTCATCGCCTTTGACGTCAATTTATACTTTTCTATGTCACATATCTCCGAAGATAATGAATTTACCATATGCAAATTTGTACTAAGAAACACAGCATTTTACTCTTAGTCGGTACCGGAGAAAAGCAATGAGAGTAAACGTCTTTTAAAAAAGGCATAACGTCATATATTCAAGTATTATCTGGATAATATAGTCCAAAAATCATCAAGAATGCAATAGTGGATAAGACGTACAAAAAATTGGCAGGTATGCACCTCACATACAGTAAAACAAAAGGGAATGGACGTGAAGCATGAAGATTGTTCTAACAGCAATTTCTAACTCGAATTCTAAATCACTTTATAACTTTTATTGTTGATAAATAACTGCTAGAAATCGGATTGCTGACCATCTCAAAACTGCAGTAGCCTTCGGTTCAACAGGTTGGGGGTGCAAATCCCACTTTGAACCTGGATGTTTGCAGTGATTTGGAATTCCATTTAAACAGTAATTTCCTGTCTAATTAGCCTTCGGGTGCAAAAACTGACCGTTGAGTGACAGACTAACTGATATCAAATGCAATTTAGGATATTTGCCAAATGTATGAGAAATAAAAATGCTAGTTTTGACTAGATTTGAAGCAGATTCTTCCACAAGTATGCTAGAATTGCATAGAAAATGAGTATTTCTCAGTCAGTGGTGTATCTTATTTTATACAAAGAACGCTTATATCCTCTATCACGTGCTGAAAGTTTCTTTATACACAATTGATTATACCTGCCAGACAGACTTTGTACTGTTGATACTTGGATGAAAAACAACAATCCATGATTTCCTGCATTAAAATTTAATGGTGAGAAGATTAAACACACAGAGTAGGCATTTTCAACATGCGCAACTAACATGTTTCATCTGATAACAATTTTCACTGTACTAACCATCGTAAACACCAGCAGAAATTTTTTGTGAGGTTCTGTGTTATTATCTTTTTTTTTCTTTTAAAAACTCCGATAGTTGATATAAAAGTATATACATTTGCGTCTATTTTGATTTTAGTAAAAGCTTTACGACTGCATTTTCAGAACTTTGAGTTGAAGATTTTATTCAATATTATGGATGTTATTACAGATGACAGAACAAAGTTAATATTGTGAAAAAGAATGAGAGAATGTCAACATATTAAAGTATTATTTGGAAAATCAGATTTTTTTAAAGCATACATTACAGTATGTCCAAAAACTGTTAAGCTTATCTCAAAAAATCGAATCAAAATTTGATTGTGACTAACGAAATAAAATGTTTTTTTTAATCAAGCGGTTTTTTATATCGTAATGAGTCCTTAACTCCCCATAAACAAATTATCTGCGAACAATAAAAAAATAAGAAAAAAATCATGAAATTTTAAATCTAATATTATAAAATATATCAGCTAAGAAACATAAATATATTCTGCAAGAAAAAATACAATATTTTTTTTTAAAAAAAGCACTGATTTCTAATGCAATTTAATTATATTGTAAAACTGTGTAAAATGATCAAAATAAATGCTATAACTTGAAATTTTCTGTATTAGTAATTTTTTAAAGAGGCACTCTTGAATTGACAATCATTTGCCAAAAACAACAGTTGAGCGTTAAACAAAAATCTTTGGAATAGATACGTTGTTCTTAACATTGAAAAATGAGGATTTATTTTAAACTTTTAGGCGATAAAAGTGAAAAATATTTTGAAAAAATATAGTTTCTTTCTGATTTTGTAAAAGTGTACTTTGCGCAACATTTCTTAGGAGAAATATGAACTTTGTTATCATGAAAATATTTATTTGTGATTCTCAACAAACTGTTGAATTAATATACGGGTTTGTCAAAAGCTGAAAGAAAAGTTGTTCTCAGCTGCTTGTAAGTTATTAATTTTTTTTATTATTCTAGTGTTAAAATGAGAAACCGTAAGTTTACTTATATTCTTCACAAATATTTAAAGCAATCTTTTAAAAAGCTTCCCGTTTATTAGAAGTTGAATCTAAAACATCTTTTAAATTTTTGTTGATGATTTTGTTCTATTATAACCGAAAACCACACGCAGCAATGTTAATTAAATTTATTGTTGCAAGGCGTGATTGTCTATTGTTTGACTTATATTCGACATTCGTAACTTTGAAAAAAATCAATTTAATTCTTCATAAAATTATAAAATGGTTTCATGGATGATAAGATTTCCTTAAATGAGAATATTTATTATTCGAAGGATTATTTACAAATTTATTCTTGATGGAAATGTTTAACATATTTTTTTTCCTATGCTATTTTGTTTTTAATGTAATGTTTTATATATAGAAAATATTTAAGAAAATACATTACTTCTATGCTTACCTATGTAATCTTTTGAATTATTTTTTAAATTTCAGTACTTTTTCTAGAAATAAATAATGCATTTGCTCTAGGAAATGAGTATATTTTTGTCGAATTTCAAACATGAGTGTGTGTGTGTGGTTTGATTCTTACCAGCAATTTCTTTATTTTATGAAGAAGTAAGCCTTAGGTAATTATTTTACCTTTTCATTTTAATCATATGTTTTTTATTTTTACCATTTAATTTATATGTAAAATGACTCAATTAATAAATTAAGGGTATGTTTAACTGTGAATTATCTTCATTGTTAATTTATATCACGTTAAATTTGCACAGTTATTGATATGTATATGTTAAAATATTTTTATATACATAAAATATACTATTGTAAATAATTTATATAATATACATCTTAAATGATGTAGACAGCTATACAAAAAGGTAAGTGAAGATAGTAAATATTTTTTAACATGTGAATGAAAAATTTGGAGAAAGCTTGAGATTGTTATATAATAATATAATTTTTAGTATCAGTTGCTTTGTGAATTTTTGTATTACTGAAGAAGGAAATGCATAACATAGAGAGAATAGTCTAAAATTAAATAAATGTCTGACAAGGACGATTATATTCAATTTGTTTAAACTCAGGAGAGGGTTTCGTCATTTTATAGGATCCCATGACTTTTTAGATGAATGATAATTCCAATGTCTATTTTTCTTGCTTATTTTAAGATTACAAAAGAGATTCAGTGGTTGAACGAGATAATCATCATCTCTCTGAGAGATATGTGAGAATTGCACGCAATGGACTATTATCCATCTACAATTCGAATTTGGTATTCAATGCAATTTAGGCAAATTCTGTTAAGTAGGAAGTTACTCATGCGATTAAGTGATGCCTTAAAATTTTTTACGGAAGGAAAAAAATGGTTAAAATGTCATACTAAAATAAAATTGTGCAATGTTAGATATGCAAATAGTTGACAATGCGATATATATATGTGTGTGTGTGTGCGCGCGCGCTTTTAACACACATGTAATGTTTTTGAGCTTTTTCTTCAAGCATGCATTCTCAATAATTAATTCTGAAAAAAAAATGATTGAGGTTTTAGCTTCCGAAATAATTTCTTGAAGTATAAAAGTTTATAAATTATAGTTAATTTTCAAATAAAAATTAAAAAAAAAAAAAAAAAACAAACTAATCGTTTGGAAGATTATTTTGTCAAACCATTATTAAACCTCATAATGTTTCATGAAATATTGAATCCTGAATTAGTTTAAGTTTTGCTTAAAAATTTTATGACTGTGAAACAAATACTCTTAGCCTTAACCGTAGCATAAGTATATACAAAAAATTGTAAAGCAAGAACAGTAAAAGATCTCATAATATAAAAGAAAATAAGTTTATAATAGTAAATACCTTTGACGTCCATATTCTCCTAATTCTTCACTTGTTTCCGTGAGAGCTATAGCACATGAATTCACAAGAGTGAAGCCTATTGCTGAAAATATGTTGTATAATATACGCAGAGCTGAATACAGGCACAATGTCAAATGGCGATTACTTCCAATTATTCCTTTGGGCATCACCGTGTTTGTGTAATTGGTGAAGCATATAATACTACAGTTATGATGTTTGATGTTTGACAATGGAGAATGGCATATGAAATACGAAGAATTTAAGGATGAATACCTGAGGGTTACACCATAGTCTCTTGAGCTATGGTTTTGTAACTTAGTAATTTCCATTACCATGTCCCAAGTGATATTACTAATAGATGTTTCAACGCAATTATGATAATGACAAGAACTTAAATATAAAGTTGATGTATTGCCAGTGATTTTCAAATCGCCTGATGTTCTTGCAACATCTGTATCATTGCACCACAAAGTAACAACAGATGTGTCAGAAAGTTTTGATTCATTTACTGATGGGACATATAGAAGAGCAGTGGCTAGAACAATAGTCATCACAATAGACATCAAAAGTACATTTCTGTATTTGCCCAATCTGTCCGCAATAAAACCAGCAACTGGTGATGAAAGAAACTGTGTTATGGGTAGTAAAGTGTAAACAATTGCTGTCTCTTCAACAGTCAACCCAAGTTCTTTCATATGCACTGTCATGTAAGGCAGGGCGCAAGAAGAAGCTGAAAATATTTTAATTAAGAAATCGAATAAATTAAGCATTTTTCTGTGAAGGATATGAGATGCAACTTGGTGTTAAATTTTAATGTCAGTAAATAACATAATATAGTTATAAATATCACTAGTAATATTAAAAATCATTTCTGCTGCATATACAAATATTTATTATTAAGTCTAAAAATAAAACAATTGTGATTAAAATAATTTGAATATTTTATTTACTTTTATATAAACAATTGATAGGCATTATTTATCAATGCATATAAAAATAAATTCTGAGTCAGCGATAATCTGCAATTTAAAATAAATCTTAAATGTATTAAATGTTTGAAACTTACCTTTAAAACTAATAATCACATATTAATTATATTATTAGAACATAATTAAAGCTTAATATATAAATATGTAGTAAATTTAATTATATGCAGTTTGTGTGTGTAAATCGAATAAATAAATATCTGAATAAACTAGAAAAAGAATGTTCTTTGAAAAGTTCTATATGACCATATGGACATAAAAATGCAATACGATCGAAGTAATGAGTCTTCTTAAATTTTTTTTATTCTATAATTTTCGTTAAATTCTGTTTCATAGTTTCTGATTAAGATATCTCACGAATTTGAAGTACAATTTAAGACACACTGTATGTTATTCCATATTGATATTTATTTTTCATCATTTTTATTTACGTAAGTTTGGAATTTTTTCCAGTAACATTTTCTATCTTGTTTTGAAAATTTTACAAACAAATAAAAATAACCCTTATAACTATTTGTTTGATGGTTGTGAAATTTCTAAGTTAAGGATCATCTGCCTTATAGTTGTGACTTGCCAAACCAAGCTACCATTATGATTGAATGTGCCATAGAGTAAAATGTTTGAAACATTTAAATTTCTTCGGCAATATATGAATATTTAGGGAATATAGGTTAAGACTATACATATTGTATTTAATATATTAATTCTAAATATATAATAAAATACATTATTTACCGATATTTTCTTATGTTAAAATAAAAAAATAATTCTTTCATTTTAAATTAAAAAAAATGATGTACCTATTTTATAAGCATTATTCATTAAAATTAAAAATAAGCAGCATAACTATTCCTTCAGTACAGTTGGATAAAAATTGAATTTTAATATAACTCTTGTCCTTGTGTATCCAGCTTCACTTAATACTGCAGTATTGTATGGAACGATACACTAAGCGATAAGAATGCCATTGAAAATTGTACCGCTTAGGTTGCCAACGTGTGCTCTAGATGCTTATTTTCACTTTGAAAAATAATTTAAACTAGCAATTTCTTATTACAAAGTTATTGAAACTGAAATAAATATTTTATAAATGTGATTCGAAATTTTAAATTTTTGTATTCTCTTCAAGCACTTAATAATATTTTTTTCTCGAGCATTTCTTTTAATATTTTTGATTTATTTTGATTATCTTTTTCACCAGTTTTTAATGTTTTGTACAATTGTATAACAATTGAAACTGTCCAATGGATTATTTATATAATGGATTATTTATACAATCACATATGCAAATAGCAATAAATAATATGTAATAGCTTTTGATGACTGACTATAAATTTCTTTCCTAAAATAATATATCTGTATGAAATCAATTGAAAGTGTAGGACATATTTTTTTACTTAAATTATTCTATATGCATACAATTTAAGCTATTAGCTTAATTGGGAGAACTCCATTAGTTTTCTAATTAAATTTATGTATCAATTTGTTATTTTTGTGTGAAGAAATTTGATAAAATAAGATAATAAACAAAATACACTACTGGACATTAAAATTGCTACACCAAGAAGGCGACATGCTACAGACGTGAAATTTATATGAAAGGAAGAAGGTGCTATGATATGCAAATGATTAGCTTTTCAGCGCATTCAGACAAAGCAGGCGCCAGTAGCGACACCTATATTGTGTTTAAATGAGGAAATTGTTCAGCCGGTTCCTCATACACAAATTGCATTTGAACGTTGTTGCCTGGTGAAAAGTTGTTGTGTTGCCTCGTGTAAGAAGGAGAAATGCGTACCAGCACGTTTCTGACTTTGATAAAGGTCGAATTGTAGCGTACCGGGATTGCGGTTTATCTTATCGCAGTATTGCTGCTCGCGTCGGTCGAGATCCAATGACTGTTAGCAGAATATGGAATCGATGGGTTCAGGACAGTAATACGGAACGCCATGCGGGATCTCAATGGCCACCTATCGCTAGCAGCCGAGAAGACAGACATATTATCCGCATGGCCGTAATGGATCGTGCAACCACGTCACGAGCCGTGAGTCAAGAAACGGGGTCGTTTGGAAGACAACAAGTGTCTGCACGAACAGTTCGACGACGTTTGCAGCAGCATGGACTCTCAGCTCGGAGACCATGGCTGCGGCTTCCTTTGACTCTGCGTCATAGACAAGAGCGCATTCAATGGTGTGATCAACGACGAACCTGGGCGCACGAATGGCGAGACGTTATCTTTTCAGATGAATCCAGGTTCAGTGTACAGCATCATAATGGTCGCATCCGTGTTTGGCGGTATCGAAGTGAACGCACACTGGCAGCGTTCATTCGTCATCGTTATACTGGCCCATCACCTGGCGTGATGGTATGGGGTGCCATTGGATACACGTCTCGGTCACCTCTTGTTCGCATTGACGGTGCTTTGAACAGTGCACGTTACATTTCTGGTGTGTTACGACCCATGGCTCTACCCTTTATTCGAGCCCTGCGAAACCCTACCTTTCAGCAGGATAATGCCCGACCGCATGTTGCCGGTATTGTGCGGACCTTCCTTGATATGGAACATGTTCGGCTGTTGCCCTGGCCAGCACGTTCTCCTGATCTTTCACCAATAGAAAACGTTTGATCAATGGTTGCCGAGCGACTGGCTCGTCACCAAACGCCAGTCACTATGGTTGATAAACTGCGGCATCGTGTTGAAGCTGCATGGGCATCTGTACTTGTACATGCAATCCAATCTCTGTTTGACTCAATGCCCAGGCGTATAACTGCTGTTATTACTGCCAGAGGTGGTTGTTCTGGGTACTCATTTCTCAGGATCTATCGAGACAAATTTTTTGAAAATTTAATCACTTTTTGTTTCTAATATAATATATTTGTTCAATTAATATCTTTTTGCTGTCTGCATTTCTTCCTGGTGTAGCAATTTTAATGGCCAGTAGTGTACTTTTAATTGATTAAATAAGCAAGCTGTAAAATAAGGTTGCTTATGTAATCCATATAAAGTATTATCTAGTTCATAAGATTTCTTTAATATTAATTTTTATATCTTGCATAAAATAAGAACAGAAATATTTTACTTAGTACGCGTAACGCATGAAAGAAATAACATATTGTTACAAAACATTGTAACTGTAACATAATTAATCGTGAATTATTTACATACACAAACAGGGCATAGTGATTTTAAAGTAAAAACACGAATTACATCTTAAATAGGAATGCGAATCTTCTTAGAGAATACGTTAAAAATAAAAATAGTTGTTTGATTAAAAAGTTCTCTGAGTAAAAATATACATATAAAGAAATATAATTAAGAATTTTAATTAAATGACACGCACGCGTGATAAATACTATTCTCAATAATTTGGGCAAAAAAGGTATAAATTTTAGGAGTTTGTATTCTTCAAAAAGTAGACTTAATTTGATTGAAATATAATCCAAACAACAAAATTCAAGTATCATTAAAATATTCAAACTATAAAATCATTTTTAGTAGCTGATATTCTAAATTTTTGTATAATTTCGATTTAATAGGTTTAAATAAAAACGTATGACGGATTTTAAAATGGACAGAATTTCTGTATGCTGAAGTATAGAGAATGATTATTTTAAGTGAGTAGAATTATGGTTTAGAGACTATAGAGTAGTAAAATTAGGATAAATGAAACAAACAGAAACTAAAATATGGGTTTACAGAAATACTGTGAAAAAAGTGGGAAATTCTTTCATCATGCAAAACATTTCTCTGAAAGTTTGGTGCAGTCGTATGTAACGTATTTTTTTGTTCTTTTATATCTCACAGAAAAGTACAGACAGCAGAGCAAAGCAATATACTATGCAGTGCTAAAAATATTGCATATTGCTGTAAACGGGACTTAGAATATAAAATAAGGGCTTGGCAAGAATATAGCAGGAAAATATTCTTGGATTCGAGTAGAAAAAAATACATATTACTTCGTCAATCTACTCTGCCTCCTACAATTATACCTTTCTTTTGGAAATCGAATCCAAACCAGTTTAGAAAGTAATCACTCTATGCTCATCGCAAAGATACATTATGGGCGACATTTGGGCGTTTATTTTTATGTTGTAGGAAGTCAAATGTAAAATAAATTCTTGTTAAGTAAAGTTACCGCTGCATTTATTATACTTGAAGGCGTAAAAGTTTCATATGAATTCTGTGTCTCGATTTCTGATCTGTAAATTTAAAAGCCACTAACAAAATTAGTAGAACTTAAAGCGTCTGAATTCCTCTAAAACTTTTCGGTGTTATACTAAACTATTCATGTTATTAAATTATACAAGATTAAAAAGGTTTCAATCAAATTTAGTTTTTCATGTCTATTTAAGTAAAACCTTAAATCAGTTCATTATTTATGTATACAGATATAAATTAAATAGAATAGATCATCAAAATATATTTATGTGGATAATTTTTGTGTAAACCATTTTTTAATATTAATGTTACCCATCTATGTTTTTAAATTCAGTTTAGTATGTACCATCATAGGTTTTTGGAACACTCAGAACAATTTCTACTAAATTTGGTGTATATAAATGTCTTTCAATCGGAAAAGAGTACTTTGTAGTCGTCATGAATAGGAGTGGGAGGGGATGGCATACATAAGCAAATGTTCGAAAATGATTGATTTTTGTGACAAAATTATAATTTTCAGGTTCATTGAGAAAAACTTTTATAGTTCTGAAGCCGTTTAGATTCAAGCAACGTTTCTGTTGCCGAGGTAGTGATAAATGGGCTAAATTAACAATATATTAAGGTAATTCTCCTAAATTAATATCGAATTTATAATTTTCAGGATCACTTTGACGAATGGAGACAGTCTTGAAGCTCACGCACTGATCATTGTCCATTCTTATGAATATGTGTTTGTTAAAGGAAAAGACAAATGAAATGTCCAATATAATCCCATTTCACGAAGAATCCATAATTCTCTTGCGTGTTGAGATGAATAAAGAAATCCGTGTACATTCGAATTGAGCTTACATATACAAAGCCCGTAAAACATAAAAAAAATGTCTAAAATCCTTGATACCAATATCAAATTTATAATTTTCACGATTGATAAGCTAATTGAATCGGAAATAAAAATTTTTGTATTAGAATTAAGCTAGCTTTTAATAAATCAGAATTTAATTGAAATGAGGATAAATTACGCTATTAAATTTACTATTCTCTTGTCTTTTTTTTTTCATTATCTTAACATTTCTGTTGTTTCGATTTTTAAATAAAATAATAGTTTTGCTGTACATCCAAATATTTTGATCAGTATTATTAGAATAACATTATTGAATATTAATTACTATATTAAGAATAAATTTCTACGTAGGTTTAAAAAGGAACAAAAAGAATTTTGAACAACAAGAGAGTAATAAATTTTTATTCCCAAATTGATCAATGATCAATAAGATATCATTAAAATGATAACTTATAAAAGGTTTTGATTTCTTGAAAATATCAACTGGGTGTGCTATTATATAGTTTTATATGAAATAAATTCCTTCATCAATACAAATTAAAACTTAAAACTAAAGTCAACTGCAAGTAAAAAGTCTACAAAAAGATACTTGTAAATAATCTGATAAAGAAAAAATTAAATATATTTTCGTGATTATTTTAACTTCATTTGCCATAAAATTTATTTCTAAAAATTATAATCTTCTGTGAGAGAACATATATTTAAATTCTCATGTATATATATATATATATATAAAGCTAATTGGTACTCTGTTCACGTAAAGATACTTTTTAAAAGGATTTTAGCATAAAAACAGTGAATTATATATAATAACACCAAGTTTAAAAGTTAGCTTAAGAACTATCAAAAACGTAATATTTACCACCAAACCATCCAAACATGACTATTTTCATCGGCAATAATTTTGTATTTACAGCTTTACAAGGCATTTTGAAAAATTTCTGAAAAAAATAAAAGAATAATTAAAGCGATTAAGAACTGTAAGTATTAATAAAAATTATATATTTTAAACAATGATAAATATAACAAAGAAAATAGGTTTTATATAATACTGATGTTTTTTGACGTTATCGTTAACTACATTTGATTTTTTAAAAATGTAAATTATTTCTAGATCTGTTTACGTTTTAATTTGAATTTTTTTTAATAAAAATGCTGTCGATTACAATATATAATCGACAAATAGGATTTGAGAAATATAATATATTTGTATTGTGGTAAATTATCTGTATCTCCTATTTAATGGATGAAGATAACCAGCACGCACGCACACACACACACGCTCACACATTTTTTCTCTTCAATTACTAATATGTTTTTACATTTAAAACTGAGATGCTATTTTACTGTTATTACTAATGGCTATGCAATGAACACAAAAGAATTGAAAAAAAACTTTTACACATGTTTTAAATATAAATTCATATGTAAACGTTTTAATTTTTTCTATTCAAGGACAGATTCTGCAATTAATAAATTTATATTATTTGTAAATTATAAAAATTTTACACTTATCTGTCATATTTTTACATTTCTTGTTTTGATAAAATTTACAAGTGATTATGCATTCCCTTTCGGAAAATAGTACAATATAATTAAATTATTTTAAATTTAACTTTTGATTGAACCGATAAATAGTTCAAAGGTTGGATGTTAAAAATTTTAGTTTATACTTATGTTTTTCAATTAAAGAGGAAAAATTAAATGTCTAAAATTATGGAGATATTTCTTGAAGTTCCCGTGACTTTGACGTATATATTATGAAAAACCTTCGCAATAGAAACTGAATATTTATAAAAAAAATGGTTTCATATAATAGGCTTAAATATCAAACCATTGGAAGAAAGCTGTGAATATTTAAAATCGTAGAATATTTTTAAGTGGTTCTGAAACTGAAATAACTGTGGAAATTGTCATCAAATTAATATCATTCAAGTTAATTAAAGATATTATTTTAGTGATTTACTATAGAATTTTGCTCAATCAAGTTTTGTTTGTAAGGTTTTCATATTAAACATGATAGATGAGTGAAGTTATTATTTTGAATATTTATAAAGAAGAAACATTTAGATAAAAATTGAAGATAATGTAAAACTATTCACATTTAATTACTATTTTTTTGCAATAAAAATTTAATTAGCTATAAAAATATGGAGAATATAATAATATGCTTAGAGATGATTTTTTCGATAAGAAACGTTTTCTTTTTTATTTCAAATTGACAAAACAATCAGGATGTTAAAAAGGACTGGAGAAATTTTATAAATTGATTTCATTTAATATTGTCCAAAGCGTTTTTATTATAGTAGATGAATAAATCTTAAGACGTTACATATAAAAATTGCATTGTTATACAATGCAATTTACTAGAGTAATTAGCTATATTATTAGAATAATTCTAATTGAAGGAAACAAAATGTGTCACCTTCTTAAATTTTCCTATACTCGTAATATGATACAAAATTTAAGCAAAAAAAATTATGAATGGATTAACTGTAAGTAAAGATAAAAATTGCGAATACTATATTTTATGTATTTCTAAGTATTTTATTATGTGAAATGAATACTTATGATGCTATATGTAACACATTGGAACGATTATAAAAAAGTTAATTTTGAGTTCTTTGGTAAAAATTTCTGAAATATTTTCATTTGTTTAATAATTTAATATGTATTCAAGCTTTATCTTTTAAATATCTAAGAATATAAATATTGGGGAGAGCAATATCTTTTTTAGAGATCGTTTTTATTATAACTTTAAACACATCTTCAAAGGTAGTAGAAATTCTTTTATTCCACCCTTTTTTCTCAAATTTCTTAATTTCTTTTTCTTTCAACTCTAATTTGTTTAATAAGTCGAATGTAGAAAGTAGAATATAGATTTTAAAAAGTCAAATGTTGCATACAGAAAGTTGAATGTAGAATGTCTATGGAGTCAATTAAAATTGAATCAAATCTATTCAACAAAATTTTAAAGCTTTTTGTTTTAAATTTTTATGTAATTTTTTAAATTTTATAAAAAGTAATGAATAAATAATTTAAGGATCTTAATAAACGTAGCTTATATAATTAAAGTCAATTAAATTTTGACTTATCTCAATTATTTTCTTACAATTATAAATGGGAAAGTAAAATGAAGATTTTGAATCTATGTGCGTTTGAAGAAATTATACATAAACTCATTCGAAAATTTCTCATTATTTAAAATTTACATTTTCGATTTATTACCTGATTTTACTTTATAACACTATAGATATGTCTTTTTATAAACCTATTCTTCACACACACACACTGTCTCTCAAAATTTTATAAAGTTTCTAGCTTCTTATTTATATTGAAGTAATGTGATAAAGAATTATAGGAAACTAATAAATCAACGATTAAAACAATAAGTTTAAGTAAATTAAAGCAGTAAATAATAAGTTTAGCTGGAAGTATGCATTAAAGTAACTGTAGAATTGTATGACTTAATTGAGAGTTTTGTGAAATCATGCTCCCCGAAATAGTACTTTTTATCAAGTCTCTATTGTTCTTCCTGATTCCAAGTTTTGAATTTGTGTCAATATGTCTCAGAAATTATTTTATTATACAATCACATTGAAAATTATATATCTTACATCTTATTTCGTAATTTCCAAAGTTACTCTAAATTTGCTAAAATTTCTTTCTAAAATCTTTCAAGAAAATATTTTTGTCAAAGATGTTAGTATAAAAATATTCACATAGAAAAGTAAATAAAAATAATTATAGGAATTTTTTTTCTAATATAGCTGTCACATTTTTGAATTTTGTGAAGATCCCCTAAAAATCTTTTATTACGAAAATAATTTATGTGTAGAATAATACAATTATTTAAAAATCTGCATTATTCAATTTATTAAAATTTAGTTAAAAACTTTTAAAACGAGTGAATTTCTTACTCACAAAAGTATTGCATAATAATGAATCTGATTTTATAAAAATATGTTTAGTTTATTAGAGAAACACATACTAAATTAAAATTCATAAATAATTTTACACCATTATATGTCAATTTTGTGTTACAAATGTACAATTACTAGACATTTAACTATAAAATACTAAATATTTGTATTACTGTTTACACATGATTACTATGATTAAGTTTCTGACAATTAAGTTTTAAATAAATTTACTTTTCATTTTTAAATAATTTTTTCATTTCCATATAATTTTTCTTCAGTTTATAATTGACAAAAAGCAAATCAAATTTATGGTATGAGAATCTATCTTCATCAGTTTCTAACGGTACACAGAATCTAACAATTTTTTAAATTAAATACAAGAAAATATATCAATTAATGAAATAAAATATATTAAATTTTCTTTCAAAAATTATTTGGAACGATTTTCGATGAATTTTCTAAAATATGATTATTTAAAACTTCTTTAAATTATGTCTTGTTTGATGAAAAGTTACTTTATATGTATAAGTTTAAATCATAAAGAAATCTTGAATACTGCTATAAATAGCAATATGTGAGAGAGAAAAGAGCAACAATAAATAAATATATTAAAAAATAAAAGTTCCAATTCAACAAATATCTTTTTGCTCTATTTACTCAGTTTGTTTCACCTGGTTTCGGTTTCAAGAATACAGAACATATTTCAAGAAAATATCAACTTTTAATTAATTCTTATTTAAGACTATTTGCATTATAATACATAACTTGAAAAGCATTTCAACCAGGAAATTTTTACCTAACAGGACTACACAGTTACATTTTAAAATTACTTTTCTTTTATAAATGTCGAGTATTCGCTTATTTCTGTATAAAAGATGGTAAACTTAATTTTCTACTTACCTGAAATTAGTCTAGTCCTATAAATTTTTAAATTAAAATGTTACTCCTTTCATCATCTTAACTGATCCCCTTTCAAAGTTTGATTTGTTTTACGAAATTAAACATTTACCATATAATAAAACGTAAAATTCATATTAAATACAAACTATATCTAGCTCAAAACTTTCGAGGAATAAAATAACATTTCGAAATCACAAAACATGGTGTGCATATCCAGTGATGGGAATGGAGAAAAAGAAAATATTCAGGAACTTTGACCTTTCTTAGCAGATAATCAAAGATGAGGCCACTGAAAATCACTTTTCAGATTAAAAGCTCAGTGATCATGCAATCAGATCAAAATAATTTTAATTCATAACCTAGAGCTTCCTGATTATGCGAGTATGCTTGTTATCCATCATCCTTTATTATTATGGAAAAAATCACAGTCAGGGATTGGTTACCAATTTAGTGAGCTTAATGCTGACCAATTTTTAAAACTCTTCTTCAGTAAATTGATGTAGTCGTCAGAAACTAAAATTCTTTGAAGTAATACGTTTATTTTGTTTATTACATGTTTCGCAAGATTGACTCGGGCCAAGGTTAATTTGGGGCATTTTAGAAATGGTTGGATTTCAATCACTTAGAGGCTTTACAGCCGATCAGACTAAGAACATGATAAGATAAATAAAACAAACTTCTATTAAGTCCGCGGTGAAAATGTTACATTCCTTTATATTTTTCCTATCCCCATTAATGGGGTACACGTTATCTGCATTTATAATTTTTTAAAGCCGTTTTTCGATTTTTTGCTACTTTTCTTCCCAAACATTAAACCAAATTAAAATAAAATCTTAAAATAAAGAAAAGTGTTTAATATTAATGCTACTATTCTATTATTCATAAATCTCTATTATTTGCAGTATCTAAAATTTCATTGTTTATTAAAATGCTTGTTTCTTTTGAAATTGCATTCTCCGCAAACAAAGTCTGATATTTATATAGTAAGAAAATGATATTTTCATAGGATAATATTGATATTTTCATAAGGCAAAATGATATTTTCATAAAACATATTACAATATTGAAATGATGCTAAAGCACTTTTCAGAATTTACATTTATAATTTACCTATGCGGGCCGTGATGGCCCGGTGGGGAAAAACGTCCTTCTCATTACTGGAATGTAGTGAGTTCTTTTACCTACCTAATCGAAGATTTATCGAGCTTAATAATGATGGTCAGAGCACTTAAAACAAAGAATGATCTTTGTTCTCTCTATGTGAAATGACACTTTTGGGATTGACAGGAATTCTGCTTAGTTCCTGCTTCTAAATCACATTCATAGTAACATTAATACATCCGTTGGAAGCAGCAAAACATAAGTTGCTCTCAATTCAGTCCCTTGCTCTGTCGAAAGAATAAATTTCCTATATAGTTGGGTATTAGAGAGAAAATAACTAATGTCTGTGTTCTGATGTATATTTAAAGCAAGAATCTATGTTATATTATATTGATGTACGCCTCTATTTCTACTTTTTAGAACGTATAAAAGCAATAAGCAAGTTCTCTTTTAAATGACATTGATTATTTATCTTAAAACACATTATTATCAAAATAATTGAAAACATCGATTGAAATATTTACTTTTTACAGTAGCATATACACACAGGTAGTTATTAAAATAATGGAAATGCATTAGATTTATCAATAATTTTTTATCATGTTGTATGACCCCTTTTGGAATGTAACACAGTTACTTAAGAATAGATTCATATAAGTGTTAAGTAATGATTAGAAGAACATTGTTCCATGGAGATATCATGAAACTTCTGGAAGATATACTGATGAAGGATATTGATTCTGGATTAAAAAGTCTAAAATATATCATAACGGTTCAATTATATTGAGGTCGGGTAACTCTATGGGCCAAGTTAGATATTTAACTTTATCTTCTTGTTCATCATATCAGGACTGGACAGACTTCTCTGCATGGATAGGTGCGTTATCATCCAAGAAAATCCCATCTCCTGCTGGATTAAAGTTTCCATCATAGGAGGAATCTGGTCAACTAAAATTTCTCTACACTTCTCTTCAATGATATTTCATTTTAGGGTTAACTTTATCAAGCAGATAACTATGATAAGGCTAGAAATATTATGACAGACTCACCTACAATTTTCATATATGGAATCATGATCACACGCTTGTGCAGGTGCTCTCTCCAAATGTCCTCCTTTCTTAGGAAAAAGTGAGAATGACGATTCATCTTCATTCTCACTATTACTTATTCCTTTCTTCCACTTATCAATCGACCTGGTTTTATGAGTGCGATACCGCTGTAGTTGACGTTTGACAGTAACATCTGTGACAATTAGGCTTGAGAGTTTCTGTTCAGCCATAAATGTTCTGCTTATGAAGGTACCACTTGTCATCGTCGACACTGGAGAATCTGGATGCCGATTGAGCTCTGCAGTCACTTTTACTGCAGCTGCTTGTTTTTTCGATATTAGAATCCGCTTCAATACCTGTCGAACCCTTTCAATAAGTTTCTCTTTCCTTTCACTATTTTATCTTATAGAGTTCGTCTTGCCGCGTTATGTGTATGCTGTCATGACTTCGGACACGTGACTCTAGAAACACCAGAAAGTTTGGAGATTACAAAAACATTTGATTCAGCTAGACGGGCTCCCCCAATCTGGCCCCTTTGGATATCTGGGAGATCTGACATTTTATACTTTTGAAAAAAATCTGAGATTTATAGAACTTCTATAAAAAGCTACTACATACTACCAAAATTTATGCATCTATATTCATTAAATACCGGCAGCTATTATTAAGTTTTAATGATTACGAAGCGGATTCGAAAATGTCACTTTTATTCCCAGAGGTTTCTGTTATTTCGATAATTATCTGTATTTAATAAACTGCTAATTATTCACATTAATATATTTAGAAATTTCAGAATACATATTAATAGTACAGCAATTAAAAGGGTATTTTTCATTGAATACTAAAGTTGGAATGATGGAAGCTACGAGACAAGCGTTTTAAATTAAGTTTAACATTTGTGAGTTTTGAGTGTTGATTTCATTTTAGAATGTGAAAGCTAATTCATTAGTGTTTTGAAAGTCAGTACTATGTAAATACTACCTTTTACTAATCATGAAGTTCAGAAACAATTGTCAAATATTTTATTCGATATAAGACTCATTGAAGGAATTTGGTAGAACAGACCTTTCGATTAGTATGTTAATTGTAGTGGAATGAAGAATTCGCAGTATTGAATCAAGTATCACATTCAACTGCCCCCAATGATTCTTAAGCTCCAAGAGCTACAAGTACATGAGTGGATTGAATAGTCAGGACAACTGTGATGCTTACACCATTGTTCTTGCTCATTTGTTCAACATCCTTCGGCAGCTGACATCGATCTAGTGATATCAAAATACTGTAAAAGGCATGGTTGGTTGGATAACTTGATGTCTCTAAGACCAGCTATAGAGAAAGAATGTCTTCCGTGGAGATAAGAAATATTAATAGTGAAATACAGCATTTTTTACGGAGAGATACAGATACACTTCTATAACATTCGGTGTGACAGTCTATATAGCAATGTGCCGGAAAAACAGATCACCTTTAATTGTGTTGGGATGTGCTTTTACATCTATAATAAACGTTAATGATACTAAGCAACCTGAGGTAATAATTACTTAAACTATAAAAAATCACATGTGTTTACAAAGATATGATGTCATTCCCTGATTAGCCAGAGCATTAAACTCTTATTCCAATGGAACATACTTAGATCATACTGAGTAGCTGTTTTAGAACTCTATCAAATTTGTTGAAAAAATGGTACATTTATGAGAGATAGAATTTGTCTCAGAGGAAGATAGATCAGTTAATAAAATCTATGATTCTCTAAGTATCAGCTGATATAGTTGACAGATGTGATATAAAAAATATCTGAAATTAGGATTTTTTTGTTAATTAATTCCCTTAAATTATTGAACAAAGAAAGTAAAGAATGTAAAAAAAAATAAATTAGTATTTACTTAATCAGATAATTAATTGTGTTTCTAACAGAAATATTCATTGGTAATGAATGTGCATAACTGTAAGCATAGCTATAATTTAATAATAACTAAGAACATAAATGGAAGATAAAACTAAGAAGTGAATTTAACCCCTATAAATTACTTAATTAAATTCCTTTTTCTAACTTAAGATTTGTAGATAGAAAGCCATTAAATAGCTAGATAATTTGCAACTACAATATGAAATTGTTTTCTTGAATTTACTTGCTGCTTGTCTGACCCACTCAAATTCCAAAATTTCCCAAGAGGAATACTTATTTACCGTAATAGTTTTTTTTAATTCAGTTTTCAAGATAATTCTAATAGGCGAAGAGAGACATTTTTCATACTTTATAATTAGTAGCGAAATTAATTTGAATTTATCTTAGAGAACTGATTTGTGGTAAAATCAGTTTTAATTTGTATGGGATAAGCAAATATATATTTCTTAGATATGAATAAAAATTAAATGTATGCAAATAGTATCTAAGATTTTTTTAAACTATTCCACAGTTATGTGTATTTAATGAAAACCCTTACTCGTGATAAACCAAAATATTTTAATGATATTAAATTAGTCGTTTCAAAAAGGGCTTCTTGGTTCTCAATTTTTCGCAGATCAATCTATGTAATATTATAATAGAATTGTATAATAAATTTTTTTCTGAAACTGTAGAAACAACCAGCCTCATTTACCTAGTAAAATAACTGCAACGAATTTTGAATTTCTTCATTATCTTCTGCCGTTGTAGTTTTAAATGATATTTTAGTGCCATTCATCATAATTGTTAATTGTATATAACGTATTAATTAGCTGAAACGTTTGCTCACTATTGTATAGAGTTTAAAATTGTTTCTGACTCTTTTTTTATTAGCCTTGCATACGAATATGTAGGCTTTACTAGAATACAGACTAGTTTAGATATGTCTAGCTTTGGAATTCAAGTATCCATGTGAAATATAGCCTTTCTCAATAGCAATGAAGCACTTATACTGATAGCATATTATTTTTATTTACAAGATTTTATTATTTTCCGTATGGGATAAATTCTGTATAACGAAATATTTATTTTGAATTATTAATTTCTCATTTGTGATGTCATTTGCATCACTAGCAGACCTTTAGAAGGAATTGGATGAAAGAAGATGGACGAAATTCATGAACGAAGAGGTAAGATGGATGAAATTCATATGATACTGAACAATTTAACTGGGAATTAATGTGTTGTAATAGTAATGCATATTTTAATATCTTAACTTTGAGATTACAGAGCAGAAGCCAATGTCAATGTTCATGACGAAACAGTCATTAGTATAATATTTAGATTGTGAGTATGCATGGAAAAGGCCAGAGTAATGGACAAAGAGCTTAACTTTCGAGCTTGATTTCTTAATTTAAGAGAGCTATATTTTGATTTATAAAGTTTGTCAAGTATTGAAGACAATCAACTAGATTTCCAAAAATTTCTTCTTGTAAATGTTGATGTTCATAAAGAAATAGTCATCAGTGAACTAAATAGCTTGCGAACATACACGAAAGGGTGCAATAGATGTAGTCAAAACATTTTACCTCCGAGATTGAATTTTTTTTAGCGATTGTGCTTTATTATTTAATATTCATATATGATCTTTTCTGTTCACATCAGTTAGACATTTTTTGCAAAAATTCCTTTATCAGAAAAGATTATTAATGTTTGCGTGTGTAAGTGTACCTAAATTATTAGAATTATCTCACCTAAAGAATGCTCTACAATTGCCATTATCTTTTGTTAATGAAATTTTGAATTTAGGAATCATTTTGATGATAAACTCAGCATGAAACTCCTTTACTTATCGTATACTCGCCAGATTTTAACCCATAATTATCATTTCTCTGATGTACTATGTACTGTCACTCAAATAATCGAGAAACTGCAACCTTCAAGAACTTATTGATTTCAAAAGGTCAGATGTTTATGTTATTGAGTTAGATATAAATTAATTTTCTATTATCAAAAAATCATTGATGATGCTAATTCTTATCTTGATCGTTAAATTTTGCTTCAGTTACATAATTTAAAGTTCATGTTTAAAAATTCGAATTTAAATTTCGTTTTAATCTGATACTGTCAATTTCATTTTTGTGAACGAATTATCTATTATTTACATGAAATTTGAGAAAGAAAAGAACTAAATGAAATTCATTCAAACTCTATATTTTTTAAAATATTAATCATTTTCTTTTTCATTGTACTTTTTTTACCATAGAGTTAATATTTACAAAATTTAAAAATTTGCATTGAAAATTACTCTTAATTTATAGAATTATTTAAAAAATTTACATAAAAAATTATTCTAAATATAAAACCTATTATTAATTTTTATAGATACAGTTTTCAAAAATAAATACATAAATAAAATTTAATCAATATGCCTTTTTTCTTAAGAAAATGCTTTTGCAGTAAAAATAATTAAATTCAAATTACTGGAATGTAAGTTTAGATTTTTATCTCATATTTTTAAAAGTATGTAAATTTTATTATTTAAAATTATTAATTTTAATATTTAAATAATTGCTCACATTTTTTAAGGAAAAAATCTTATTTTTAAAAATTTGAACGCTATTTTGTTCTGAGAATCTTAGCATTTTTTGTGATTTTTAAATGTTTCTGCACTTGAAAATTGACTGTTTAGATTTTAATATTACTGCATGAAATATTTCCGAAACATTACTTCGATTTATGGGTGTGGGAATTCCTTTTTCTTTACTAGTTTTAAATAGACTTATTAAGTAAATAGAACTTTGTAAAAATATTTCATATTGTATAAAATTATGAACCAATACAACTTTGGTTCAAAAGATTTGTTTTTTCAAATTTTCTACAATGTTTTACAATATGAAAATTTCTCATAATTTGTTTTGCTATTGCTGTTTCAAATATTTTATAAATTATAATGTGAATTATGAAGTCACACCCATAGACCTTTTTTTTACTTGTGTGGGAGATTAATAAATTTTTATTATTAATGTTTTAACAATATGAACGTTTCTCACAGAATTTTGAAATTACAATAACTTTATCTGTAGTTGTGTCACCAAAAATATAAAATATCAGTAAATTTGAACACTTAATTTAGTTCAAATAAAGATGCTAAATAAAAAAAGATAAGAATTCAATTTTGCAATATGTTTTTTGCACGTGGTCCTTTATTTACATAATATATTAACTACTATCATTTTTTGCATTCAGTTGCATAAAATAAAAATTTTCTTTCAGAAATATCCACCAAGTTTAAAAGTAGTACCGAGAAACGATATATATATATATATATATATATATATATATATATATATATATATATATATATATATAATTACAAACATGATTTGTTAAAATATGTTTAACCTTTTGGAAATGATTTAGTATTACTTAGTTTAACTATACGTTTTCAAAACATATTTTTTACTCAATTTTATTTTTGCAATTTCTAATATATGCTGTATATTTTAATATGTATATATTTATAGGTTTTATTGTGCCCTAATTTAATCATAAATGCTTTCTTGATCGTCTCATTCTTTGTTTTTCTGGTTTGTTTCATTCTCATGACTAAAGACAAGAGATATTGGCCCTAATCATAAGAAAATAATTTTTGAACCCATATCACAATTCCGATCCCAAATGAGGATTGTCACCAGAATTTTTTATGGTGTTTATGTGTCACATCGATAGTTTGCTATAAAGTGAGTGAGTTGTTGCCAATAGTTGTCAATAAAAATGATAAATCATAGCCAATAACTTTTTATTATTTAGTTGTAGTGTGATAAAAAACATCTTCAATAGAAAGTTCATTTTATCGTCAATAGTTTATTACATATTTGTAGTGGGGTGCGAATATATGTAAGAATTAAAAAATGTGATATTTACAAATAAAAGTTTTGCATAGTACCTAATTCAGGAAATATTTATTCATACTTGTTTAATCATAGCTTTAATTTTAATTTTTGTGATCTTCAGCTTCATTTAGGGCTTAAATATAAAAAGTCTGATTTTAAATCAACATTACTTAACTAGTATTTAACAAATAAACTAAGTAACACAAATGCTACTATATTTCTGGCCAGTACATTTATTTAAAACAACACATAAGAGAGTAAAAGTGACAAGATTGAAACTTACTTATGAAAAACTTTCTAAAATCAGTCTCGATGCATTTAAAAATAGAGTAAAAAGGAATTGCTATTTTTTAATCAATGTTATTCTTTTATTGGCATAGTATTCTTTTCTTCGAATTATTACAATATTAATAGTGCATTGAGAATCAAATCCTTTAAAAATTTGGTTTATTTTCCATATTTTTAATTTCAAAATTACATTTATTATTAAAAAAATTCTATGTACAAGAAAGTAAACTGAATAAATAATAATGAATACAGAGGAGATATGCACACCGAAGAATAGGATTTCATTAACTGTTACCATAGTAATACGAGAATTGTTTCAAGTTTTACCTTTATGTTAGATTAGATTGGGAGTAAAAAAAATATTATTCAAAGTTATATGACGTACTGGTAAATTAAAATACAAATTTTATCTATGAAATGCAGTGTGAGAGATTTTTAATCATTTAATTAAAGAAATTATTAAAATTCCAGTAAGCAATATCAAATATGTCCCAAAACTTGTACAATCACTGATTTAATTTTTCTAAACATCAATTGATTAGCACTTGGAATTTTGTTTTGAATTTTATGTATAATTTAAAAGTGGAGTTAATTATGCTACATACATCAAGAATTTATTATGCAGTGATTAAAGAGAAAACTATTCGTAATTTTTAATATAATTTAAGAAAAAAAATGAAAAAATTGAAAAGTTTTTTGTTTAATTTTAAGTTTATTAAAGCAACAAGATTTACATCAATTAAAAAAAATAAATGCTCAAACTAAAAAATAGTTACAGAAATTTTAGAAGGCTAAAGTAAACCATTTATATGAAATGAATTAAGTAATTATAATATTCTATGAATAAATTATATTGCACCATGAATGAAAGAGCTACAGAAATTAAAGCATCATCATTTTCGATGAATCAATTAGTAATCAAAGTAATAATCTTAGAAGATTATATTTAGTTGAATTTTATAAAAACTAGTTATTAAATTAACCCTTGCAATGGGTTTCATTTTTTAAAGTATGGATATTTTCACATTACATAATGCAAATTATATGCAATAAAAATAGACAAAACTAAAACTTACGTTATTATTTGATGTTGACAGTTTATTAACGTATAAAAATTTCTTACATTAAAACATTTGAAAAATACAAAAGTATATAACATTTCATTAAAAATAAGAATTCAATTCTATTTTTTATTCTCTAATTACATTTAATTTTTTAAGATAGTTTTAAATCAAATTTCTATTAACATTGGCACTAAAATTACATTTTTGCACGTAAAATTTATATTTATTGCACAATTATATTTTTTAAAATCTCATATCATTGAACATAAACAATTTCAAGGAATCCCACCGTAAGTTAAGGAAAAGAAAGGTCTAACCCTTGAAATTTGAACTTTCGTTGAAGATAAGACTTTCCATTTATGCAATGATTGAACTATAAACAACATTATCACTTCGTTGAATACCGAAATTGTTTGTGATTTTCGAAATATATACAGTAACTTGTGTGGTCCGTTAACCGTGTTTATATCAAAGTTAGAAACAAAAAACTCCGTTTATGTAATGTACTGTGACACAATACCTTTGTTTGAATAGAAAGTATCTAAAATTGGAGTCGTTGCTCATTCATCACAAGATATTTCAGGCTTCTCTGCTTTCTTTCTGCATTAATACTGCAATTTGTGCCAAATTAGTACATAACACCCCTAATCACGAATTTTTTCACAACATATGAAATAATATTCATAATTAATATGCACTTACTAAGTCGATAATACTATTGCGTTAATCAATGTATATAATCATGGATATTATAAATATAGATATGACAAATAAATCTTGACTTATTTATTTGCAGTATTGAGAAAGGACTGTATTTAAGATATAAATTGTTTCTTCCTTAGAGTTTCATTTCTTTTAAAGGCTTAGGAAATATTATGGATTGCTTTTCTTTTTTAGTAATGAGTAATAAAAGGTATCCTTTTCCATGTTTAGAGATCACTTTCTCATTACTCGCTCAATTTTTATGATGTTGTAGACTTGGATTCCTCATTATCTTTAGATAATTCTTTTTCTTCATTAAAATGATGATTTCCATTTATCATTAAGGGGTCAATATTACTTGTTTCTTGATTAGGAGATGCGATACTGATGCTATTTCGAGCTGAAAAACAAAAATAAAAATTATGTTTTGATATGAAACAGAAGGGGTCTTACGAAAATATTGAAATTTTTATAATACAATTCTTCACTCTATTTAGAAGAGCTTAAACAAAGTAAAATGAACTAAAGATTAAAATAAAGAAACTATGTTGAAAACTTTTCACATATTCTCTCACAAATTTCTGAATTTCTGATTCTGATTTTGTAAATCCCGTCTATTTGCTTAACTTTTAGATTCTTAAAATAAATTAGATTCTTAAAATAAATTTTATTAAATTTGTAATACAATCTCACAATATATACATACATACATATAGATATATATACATACATATATATATATATACATATATACATATATATATACATATATATATATATATATATACATATATACATATATATATACATATATATATATACATATATACATATTTATATATATATATAGATAGATAGATATATATAGATATATGTGTGTGTGTGTGTGTGTATGGCTATATTGGTATACCTTCGTGACTTCCTTGAGCTACTTAATGACTATATAATTACGAATTTCTGCAGATGTGTAAAACCAATGCACACAGAAACATTAAAATATTATACAATGGAGCATGTAATTACTACAAAACTTCCCACATGGGATTACAAAATTGTTAATCATCATTAAATACCTCGTAAATAGTTACAATACAATATATATATATACACATATATATATATATATATATATATATATATATATATATATATATATATATATATATATATATATATGCTGTAGGGCCAAATGTTACCGGAAAAGAACAAATGTCACTACAAGTAAATGATGAGAGTATGGCGTCAATGCATCTCAACAACTCTAAATAAGTGAGGGTGTTATGCTGTACATCAAACTATTGTTTGTGTCACGATGAACTAACGAAAAGAATTAAATGTTTTTGTAAGGTGCAACATTGTAAGTGGTCCGAAGGGACATCATTATAGATCTTAGCAGCTAAATGTGCCCGGTGAACAGTTATCGTTATATAATTAGGAGTTATAATTTACTGAATTATCCTTTTGGTAAACTCAAGGTACTGCTTAGGGACGGAAATACTCAGAACGAGTTATGCGGAACAACGGTCAGATATCTTTGACAGAGCTAGCAGAGTATTTTAGACTCAGTTCAGTTAGAAACACTAATGACAGGATTATTATCAGAAAAGAGTTTAATTTTCATGCCCTTGAGGACAACTATAAGTAACTAATGACAGGAACTAATACTTAAAAGATTTAACTTTGGTGCAAAAGATACCATATTTAGATTTTAGAGTAGTAAAACAATGATACTTAGAATGAAGAATAAGAATATGTAATATGGTACTCTGATAACCATGCTTGGATTTGCGTACGATAAATATCGGGGTGCTTTGCGTCAACGAAAATTTTGGTGATGATAGTGTCATGTTTTGGTACTTTTTCTCCTGATTTGAGTTTAGGAAAGTTAATTGATGAATTGATGACTTTTGTTTTATGCGAAGACATTTTATAAAATAGAATATATATATTTCCGACTCTCTAGTAATATATTTTGAACTTGCCCTTTCCTACAGGACTATAATACTTCTGTTTATGTTTTGTGAACTATTGTGTTATGATTTGATAATGATTTTGAGAAAGTTCTTGTAGGTTGACTCAAAATTCAATTATTCAACATACATTATCATACCTTCTGTGTGTCAGACATACTCGACCAAAAGGCAAACGTAAGCTACTTGTCGTGCTACAAGAATAAGAATAGGGTACAAGTCCATCGATATTTTACAAGGTTTTAGTAAATTACCTATCGAGAAGGATAAACACTGTAATTAAAGTAAAAGAAGATCTGACACCCTCTTAATTACGTCTCGTGAATTCCGAACCAGTATTATTCTCATAGTTTATATATATAGCGTGTGACAGCTAAACAAACTACTGTATGATATTTTAGCACATTGCGTGTTGGTGTATTTGAAGTATTTACTTCATGTAATAGAGTAAACTTGGAAAGCTTCCACACATCAATGCACAAAGCAAGCAGAATTTCATCAACTATCTATCGCTTGTTCAACAACGGTCGTATACGAATTATGGAATGATTTGCTTCAAAACACATGGTGAGTTTATACATACACGGCACGCACATATGCTTATAAATTATAAATAAAAGATTCAACTCAACAATCTTTCCTCAAAAAAAAAAAAAAAAATGGTTTTAATGTTTTACATTCAAGCGCAGAAGTAAATCTATTTCTTTTCGAAAATATAATTTAACTGATCAAGAAGCTTTATAGGTTTACAGTAAATACCATCTATGCTTCGGGCATACATCTAGTAATGCCTGAATGTTAACGTATTATTGTATATAGTGGTAATCAAAAAAATAGCAGTAAAATATCAACAATCATTGTATTGTATTGTATCCAATAAGATGAATTCTTCTTCTTCATTGGCACGTCAGCCCAGGGTGGGCCATGGCCTTCCGCAGAATAGATTTCCATGCTGCCCTATTCCGTACGTGGCTCCTCCAGTTCTTGATCTTAAGAGTCTTTAAATCCGTTTCAAGGCTGTAGATCCACCGAATCCTTGGTCATCCTCTTTTCCGAATTCTAGATGGTTTAGCATCAAATATCTTTCTCTTTGCCCGGTCCTCTTCCATTCTTATTAAGTGTCCTGTTCATTTTAGTTTTTTAATTAAAATGAATTTTATAATGTTAGATTCTTTGAAAAGTGTGTGAAATTCCAAATTTGTTCTTATCCTCCACAAATCTCCACTCTTTACTCCTCCCAGGATGCTTCGGAATATTTTCCTTTCAGACACGGCCAAAATTTTTTGTCGTATTAACTAAGTATACTTTTTTAATAAGAAAAGAAGCTTAAAATATTCAAAAACACAAAAGAAAGTAAATTAAGCTGTATATTTCAATCGACAAACTCATAACAATCTTTTATATTGGAAAAATTTAAACCATTATGCAATAATAAATGTGGGAATTTTAATTTGCTACAATTAAAACATCATTCCCATGTTAACATCCAAGGCATCGAAGTTGCAGATATCTTGGCCAAAAGAGGTTGCTGCGAGTTGCCCAACAGTGACTAAAAACTTACTTATAAAGAAATTATCTCCATCAAGAATAGAGAAAACAGGTAAGTCTGGTTCACCCCACCAGCCCATCCCTGGTTCAGCAGGAAGACCCCTGGCGGTGTGTTAGATTTCGAAGGTGACAGACATGATCAAATGGCCGTCTAAAGACTTTTAAGTGGGCACCTGAGGTGCATGAAATATGAATCTGGGCGGTCTTTGTGCACAAAATGCAATCTGAAGCCGGCTTCCCCCGATCACATCCTAGATTGTCTAGGATTTTCTTTGGCGAATGCTTACGAATGTCCGCTTTTGATACTCGATTTCGCTAGGGTTCACGGTGTCATGGATCTAATCTAGCTGCAGCTAGATCTTTGTAGGATTGGAAACAACAACAACAACAGGACATTATTGTGTGTGTATGTACTTGATATACTTGATTATGTTATTTGTTTCTATTACATAACAAGTTATAACTCATAGCACAAGTCAGTAAAAGAATATAATAATTTACATTTAATAATAAATTTAATCTCACACCTTACGATTATGTAAAGGAGAAAAATGTACTTTTATTTTATTATGCGAATGTGGAAGTTTTTCTGCAGGGATAGAATAAAAGTACAAAATCTCATAATATTTTTATACATTACATGTAAAAATATTGTTTGTAAGCATTCTTAAATGATAAATTCAACGAACAAAATTATTTCTAAGAATTTAATTCAAAATTTACAGGAAAGTTTTAAGCTATTTCGCATTATTATAAATCAGCTACGAAAAGTAAAATGATCTTAATAACAACGAAGTCTAACTTAACGATAGCTACATTCTGTGTGTGTGTGTTTAGTGCATGAATTAAAATAATAATATATATATTAAATCTTTCTTGAAAATTAAAATTTGATGCAATTATTAATGTATATCTATATACAGAAGATTACTGCATGATAAAATAGATACATAGTTCTATTCTTCATACATAACTATTTTTAATATTTATTGACATTTTTGATTTATTAGGGAGTCCATTTTCTTCTTGAAATTGAGTTTAATAATAAAATAAAATATAATTTTTCTTATTCGTATTTGTTTTATTAATAATGACACATCTTAAAAAGTCAAGTAAGATTTGAGTGCCAATGTTGAATAGTAAATTCTAAACAATTTACATTTAATAATTGGTTTTAATAGAAGTTAAAGCTCTGTGCAATCTAAAGAGAAGATCATGAAATGTTCTATGTTTGATCATAAAAGAAAACATTTTTATTGAAATTACTTCTTTTGAAAGTTATTTTAATATTTTAGTGAAGATTGTGAATCGCAATAGTTAGCCAGTAATTAGTCAGTAATTACTGGAAATAGTGATGTAGTTTATTTGAAAAAAATGCGTACTTTATTGTATGATTCCAGAAAACTTAAGGACTTATTATTATCTAGATATTTGTAATTAGTAAAAATGTCAAATTTTATACAGATGTATAATCTAAAAAATTAAAGAATTTTGCATGATTAGCTGCATAAAATAAAAATAAGAAAAATAGGGAAGCTGATCAACAGATAATTAAAGATTTTCTATAGTTAATCTATAAATGCAATTAGTGAAAGCAATCAAACTATAAAGCATTGTTTAGCAATGTTAAAATTAATTTTATTATGAATGTTTATAACTATTTAGATCAGCAATATACCATAAGAATGACTTATGTCTATAAAAATTACCTGAGATCAGGATATAGAATAAGAGACTTTGGAAAAAAATATTTATTGTATCACAAACTTGTATGTTTGAGGAAGTTAAGCTGAATGATGCAACACGTTTTATCTAACTATCTTAAAATAACTCAATGAATTTGAATTCCAGTTAATAAGCTGACAGAAACATTGGTTTATTTTCTAACTAAGCGATAAAAAACTTATAAACATTTTCCTTCTTTAAAATATTATTTCATGATTAATATAGAAAAACGTGAAGATCTATGATTTAATTTATGATGAACATGATGGTCTGCCATTTAACACATTTAGAAAAAAGAAAGCAATATGGTTAGAGACCTTTCAACCTTATATTTTTTCTTAGACATCCATTTTATCTACGTAATTTTTTCCAAAAAGTATATGTCTAATGTATGTAACGAAAACTTCATGAAACTGCAGATTCTTCCAAGACAATTTGTCTCTTATATCTTTGCAAGATTAAGCTGGAGTCACCATTAAATTACCTCTTTAAAGCACTGAAAAATGCTTGATGCTAGATGTTGGAGAATGGAAAGGAACATCATTTCAGGCAAGGACGTTGAAACAGAAAGATGCAATGAGCCAGTAACGAAAAAATGACTCATATGTAACATATGTATGCAATGCTAACAGCAGGGAACAGAAGTATATAACGAAAAACCTTTTCTTACAGACGACTTCCAATTCATTCATCGCTTAAGCTATGCAGCAGATTAAGCGAGCTTGCAGCTTTCCGAGTAAGTTGATCGGCAACGTATTTTTTATACACATACTAAAGAGCAAAAAGTACTATATAGAGAAATTGATAGGAACAAAAATGAGATAAATTGCAGAAGAATGGAACACGACTTTGGCACACCTTAGTAGTACGCCATGTGCTTATTGCAAGAGGACAAGGTATACTCAACATCTTAACAGAAATACTGGAATAAGTTTAAAAATTTCTTTTAAAGTAATAATATGCTGTAGACGAGGAAAAAATTTAAAATTATCCTTTTCCGTTAAATTAATCATTACGTGTAATCAATTAAAATCATGTTAATGTCATGATTAATTTTATTCTCTCTGTGCCTGTTTAAAAATCCAGTGTTACTGTAGCACCAAAGGATTTGATTTTCATATTTATAATGAAAAAAAAAGGAATATTCTTTTAAGAACTAAATTCTGAAAACAATAATTTATAAAAAAAGAATAAATTGTCAATATATTGAGAGTTAAAAAGAATTGCATGTAGTTTTCACTCATGAAACTTAGTTACTTCGTTACATTTTCAAGTATTCTTCATCATAGCCTTATTTTCTCTAAAGACCTTTAGTTTTTGATTTTGAATATTGTTTTTCATGAATATAGTACTAAGCAATTGTGCAACAAATATGATTCCATGTTAATACAGCTTCCTTTTAAATACGACTAGTGAATGTAAATATTTTTGAAAAATTTAGAAAAGTTTGCAAAACAGTTACACAGAGATATCCTATAAATTTGCAGATAAATTTACAGACAGATATCCACACACAATTATATTTTAAAATATTTTATTTACAGAACTTTTTGATAAAATAATTCCAACCAATTTATAGTACATCATAATTTAAGAATTGTTTCATTTTCATTCAGAATGAATTTTCATATACTCTTCCTTAGAAATTATATATCAAACCATATTCTTCACAAGTAAGAAAAAATTAAAAATATCGTACAGTATCTTCTTTATTAATAAAAAATTGTACAAACGAAATTTATTGATATGGAATCGGATGCAAAATTTCTGAAGAAGTGCGTAAAACTAGTTTTCATATTTTGTTTCGGCAAAGCAAAACTAAAATGTTGGCTTTCATTTGATTTATTTTCTGCATATAGATTATAACCTATAAGACTCATATAAGTTATTATAAACTTGTCTACTATTGTATAAACAACAAAAAATAGTCCATTTCTAATATTAATTTTTTAAATAGTCATGTTTAAAATACGATCTTTGAATAGAGTAAAAATAATTTAAAATTTGATCATTCTCTGTTTTTGCTGAAAAAAATTGAGCATTTTTAATGATGATTTTTTATATTCGGAACCGTTTATTGGGCACAAATACATCAGTTATTTTACGTAATTAAACATTAAAATTATGAAATTATGTTTTACAATTAATTATTCTTGCTTGTATGATGTTTTTAATAGTGCAAATAATATGTATTCATTAAAGCCCATACCCCTAGAAAATAAAACTATTTAGAAAAAATTATGTAAATAAATATATACATTTATATGTAATTATAATAAGTTGTTGAAATTATTGTTGTTGTTTTCAATGTCAGACTACTAGGATTTTTACCTTCAGCACTATAAGTATCAGAAAGGATGACATTTTAATATAATTGGGCACATAGTAACCAGAAAGTGAATGAGTCTTCGCAATTTAGAGAAAGAGACCAAGTAGAAGTTTACGGGCATGACATATTTTACCTGTCTCAGCCGCCATTAGTAAATACGATGGAACTTTGATTGGGGAGGGATTCGAAATCACTATCTTCAGAAAATGATTTGTACAGCTAATTTAATTTCTTATTATGATAGTATTGTAGAAACTTAAAATATTATTTCTAGAGCATTTTCTCAACTAAAATAACGTTCATTAAAAAATTAGACATACCTTCCGTTACATTGTTTGTAACAATGTTGCTACTACATAGCTCGACTTCTACAGCCGTGGATGATTTTTTCTTGATCCTTCTGTCCCTTTTCCGAAGCCAACCATAATGAAGAGCTCCGTATACAATTAGCATTGCACCAGACGCTATACCCATAACTCTGAAGGCCAAGCGTGCACCAAATTGACTCATCATAGTACCTCCAGCAAAGCTTCCAGATCCGCGACCTATTGAAGAAGCATTTTTACTGCTACATTAGAAATAGTCTAATATTGTCAGTATCAGACTCTTAATAAGATTATTCTATAATTTTACAACAGATATTAGGGTCTTCTTTTCCTTGATAAGTATGATTCACTTTTATTAAAATGTATTATTTGCAATTAAAAACACACACACACACGTTTCATTTAACGTTTTGATGTATAATTGAGATAATTTGTGAATTACAAATTTGATAAAAGTAGGTAATGTAAAGAAAAAATGGCATGTAAATTGAATATTGTTATCGAAAAGAACTGGTTGTAAGATTATGAATAATTTGTAAATTCCTTATTAAATCTGAAGTATTTATTATGTATGGGATGTTCTTTATGTGTGTTCTTGTGTAATATTTTTGATCAACACAAAAATAATTAACCGTAAAAAAACTTGCACTTGTTATCTACACTTTTTCATATCTATGAATAAAATGTATATCTGTAATAAAATAGTGAAATTATATAAGTAATAAATATAACATTTTCTTAAAGTTAACATGCAGTTTTTTTACATATTACATAAAAATTACCCTAATTTAAGCTATTAAGAAAATTGTAAGAATTATTAAACTAAACTTTTTTGCTTAAAATAATGAAACTCTAGCGAAATTTCTTGCAATGCTTATGGATACAGAAAAACCTTTTAATTTTAAAATTAACTCGTATTTTTTTTAGATGCTTTTCATTTAGAAAAATAAAATTGTGATTTTTAAGTTAGTTATTAACAACTTTATATTAATAATAACTAACCTAAGACTATTTTTTGATTAGTTATAAAGCTGTTTTTGTTGAAATTTGATATATTCAACTGTAATAGAAAATGCGCCATTTCCTTCAAACATTTTTAAAGCAGAAGTTTTATATTGAAGTTTTCTTTGTTTAAATAAAATAGTTTTAAGAAACTTACCGACACCATAATGAAAACCTCCAACACAACCTTGGATGGTTGCTAATAATCCTCTGGGAGCTAGTTCTGCACCATATGTCGCTGCAGCAACCCACATGAGGTGATATGTAAATGCTTCCATAGCCTCAAAAGGAATGCACCACCAAGGGTTATGAATATATGAATATCCAAAAAATCTGACGAAATAAAAGAACAAGGCTAGGAGTAACAAATTTACTTGTCCTGCTTTTCTCACAAACCAATCAGATTCGTAAAGAAATGGCAATCCTACGATTGCACCTGTAGTAAGAGTTAGTCCTAGTAAATAATTAGGACTTCCTAAATCCATAAGATACCAAAATAAGAAACTTTCTACAAAACCCCACATGGCACCAAGCCAGAAAACTACAATCATAAGTACTATAACAGGTGGTACCTTCAAAAGTTTTGTAAAATTTTTAATGACATTTTCAGCTGGAGGTGGTACATCCACATTCATCATCCAAACAGCAATAGCTGTACATACTGCAAGTACATTATAAAAATGAAACGCTGGTGAATAATCCATGTAACCTTTATGTTCACTCAGTAAATCTACCAGAAAGCCAGTGACTGGGGAAAAAACTGCTTGTGCTAAAATAGCCCAAAATCGCTGCCTACCATATTGTCCACCATGTGCTCCTACCATGGCCAAAGCAGTGGCATCTAAGAGAGTCAGGCAAATAGAAGCGAATATGTTAAATAATATTCGTAAGAAGAAATAGAGCCAAAACGTCAAAACTCGGTTTCCAATAGTTCTAAGGCATCTGTTAATATGAGGGAAGGTTCCATTATCGTCATCAGGAAGCTGTTGAAAAGTGCATTTTATGGTACAATTATCACGAGCTTCATTAATGACTATTGGGCAGGTACTTTTTGTTTTTAAGGTCTCATCTTCTAGAAATGAATTATTACTAATAAATAAAGGCGTGACTCCAGAAACAACGTACAAGCAACTGGACTTTTCAGGATAGGGTTCTTTCAGTGACATTCTCATCGTATAATTACTTTCAACCATGGGGTATCTTAAATCACCAGAAACATAACAATGACCATCCGACCTATTACATAAAGCCTCAGCTGAAATATGTTCTGTATTTATTACTTCCGGACAATATACACTACAACCAAGTAAACGTAATGGATTTGTTCTGTCGGTATAAAAAACATCACATGGTCCTCCCCAACATTTTTCCACTATTATATGAGGTAAAATTACTGGACTACATTGCAAACTTATATCAGGATGCTCCACTCTTGGATTAGGTGCAGGTGGAACGAATAATATTGCCGTTGCGAAAGCAACAGATGATAATACTGATAACATGAGAACATCTTTATAACGGCCTAGTTTATCAGCTATCATTCCTGCCAAAGGAGTACAAACTAACTGCGTGACTGGTAATAATGTGTATATTATCGCAGTTTCTTCAACTGTTATTCCTAGTTCCTTCATATGAATCGTCATGTAAGGAATAAGTGATGAAGAGGCTGAAATGATATTAAAAATTAAAAGAGAAATGATCTACATACGATAAAACTGATTAGAAACTAAAGAGCAACTGAACTATAAACAAATACATAGTATTAAACAAAAATCGTTAGCTTCGTTAGTGAGTGATTAACACGAATGCAATGGAAGCAGTTGTTTAGAAAAATTAGGAATAGGTATTTACTTAGAACATCTCTTTATGGTAAATATAAACAATTAAATGCATCTGTATAATCTATATATACAATACAACCTTCGTGAAAGCTTACGTAAGTACTGAAATTTATAAGCATCACTGATTTTAAGGATTTATCATAAATACGTGTGTAATTCCTACAATAGTCTGATTTTGTGACAACATACCGATAAGTTTAATATGCTAAAGCGAATTTTTATAATAAAATTAAATAAACGACAATATTCTAAAAAGTCATTTACAGAACAATCTTGGTATACCTTAACACCTATCTAAGTCTACAACTAGATATCTACATTATGGAATGTAAAACTATCTTCGTATTTCCTTGTATCTAGAACTCTGCTGACAACTTAATATAAAGAAATATACATGTTACTTTGGTAAGAACATATTCCCATTGATATATTAATGGAACGAGAGATTTCAGCTAATGTTAATTGTTTGTGGTGTACTTTATTGTACAGTGAAGTAAAGCATAATAGTAAACAATCGATTCGTCATTCCATACAATTTACTAAAAGTCTTATTCCTGTTAAGGGATTGTTATTGTTAGCCTAATATGATCTTCATTTTACCGCGAGATAGTGAGTTATGCTTTTCTTCCCGTACTGCATTTGAAGAGCTCAAAGAATTTTCTTTAAACGTTAACTTGATTTTTTAGGAAGCTAACTCACACATAGTTCGAAGAAATTTCAACAGCATTTGAAATGACTTAAAATAGATGTTTAGACTAGAGATTATCTATACACTTTACTTTTACTTTAGCCAAAGCCCGTTCTTGGCCTTTCAACCATTTGACGCCGAGCCTCCCAATAACAGCTGACGATATCGTCAGCTGGATGTAGGGCAAGTGCAGAGCACTGCTTTTGATGGTCGGCATCCATCCTAGCATGGCCACAAAGCGGGCAGGTTTCATCAGCAGCCAGGCCAAGCCGGTGTAGGTGGACGCCCAGAAAGTCGCGTCCAGTGGTAAGGCGAAAGCTGGCAACAGCCTTGGCTCTCTCCAGGTGACTTGGGATCGGGACAGTGGTGAGGGTCTCCCATCGCTTGCCAATACTCTCCTCTCTTAGTGCCGCATTAGAAGACTTGTTGATGTAGGTATTGATGATTGTCTTAGCTCTACTAAGGGTCAGAGGAACTAGATTATCTATACTAAGATTTAACATTACTTAGTTTTTCTTATGTGAGACTATACACAAGAAAAACTTAGAATCAGCAGAAATGCTCTGCTCACAACCAATGAAATTGTGCATATCACAAAGAAAAGTATAGTGATAAAGGCTGTCCTAGACACTTAACTCTTATTAAGTTGCTCTTTAGTTTAGAAGCAGCAAAATGTTAATGACACTTGAAAATAATTACACATTTCGATTAATGTTTTGCTTAAAATATAAATATATTTAATTAAATAGTTATTCATTATTTATTAAATTATTTATTAGATTATTTATTAAATTATTTATTTAATTTAGAAATATCTTTCTAGTTGAAAAATATTTTCAAATGATGTGTGATATTCCAACATTGAATCATTTTTTTAAATCATTATTAGAGTAAAAATTAAACTTTATATAAACATTATAGTAACAATAACTTTTCATTAGCAATATTAAAATTTCAGAAGTCATTTATTGGCAGGTCAATATTTTTGCATTATATTTATCAAGATATTTAACGTTTAAATTTTTTTCCTTGAGTGAATATGGTTGACACATGGCAGAAAAGTTACGAATTTGTCAATTAAATTAACCTACGAATCCGTCAAATGTGTAAATTAGTTAGCAAATATTGTGTTTTTACAAGAAAGTTTAAAAATTAGGAATAGATTTCATTTCAAGATTAATATTTATTAAACAATGAGAAACGAAAAACTTAATTTAGAATTAAATATATTTAATATATATTGGTGAAACTTTTTAACATATTAATAAATATTTATGCATCAAATATTTAGAATTTATTAATTATAGAATTTATGCCTCAAAGCGCTATATATTTTTTAATTGGTATGATAAGGTTCAGTGAACCAAGCAGTGGGAATTCAAAATTCGCGATTCATTATTGTAGCTTTAAAATGAGTTTTTGCTTAGAAATATTTTTTAACGATATTTTTCTGTAAATATTTTTTCTAAAAAATCTAACGAGAATTTTGAAATGGGAATCTACGATTTTTATCGAAATTTCAAAGCAATGCTGAATGTGCCAGAAACGTTGATCGGCTCTTTCAGATTCCATCAACTAAAGTAATGTCAAAAAAAAATTCTTTGCCGGAATAGTAAAAAAAGCTTTCTCTATTTTTTTGAACGGTATAGTGAAGTTGATAGCGATTTTCTTTTATATGTATTTTATACTTATTCCTATATTGACTTATTTAAAAAGATGCATTTACCCTTTTTTGGTCACAAGTCTTATTAATAAATTGGTTGAAATCGAACAACATTTTACACATTTATTTATTATTAGACGCTATGAATTCTTCACAAAAGTGCATTCTCAAGTGAAGAGAAATTCAATTAATTAAAATTCTAAGATTTTAAGAATTGCTTAAAAATGTATTAAAATCTTGAAATGTTTTTAAAAATATTGTTTTTTAAAAGTTCATTTGAGCATTGTATTATTAAAAATAGTAGCAAGAGAGTTTAAATGCTCATTTATTAATATAAATAATCTCGTTTTTATTAGTATGAAAGAAATAATTTCAGTGACTTACCTCCATACCAACAAAATAGGACCATCTTCAGAGGAAACAAGGCTCTGTTTATTTTGGCGCACTTCATTTCTGCTTTGTTTATTTATCTATAAAATTTTTAAAATCCATTTAACACATACAGAAGTAATTAAATATAATGTTTATGGGATATTTATGTTACGGAGCTTAAAAATGTTTGCTCTTCCTTTTTCTATATGCATCATAATATATTACTATAATGAAATAACTCAAAGATTATTTATAAAACATTAAATGTATTGAGCGATAATTTTGAAATTTATTCTTGGAAAGATTTAAGATAAATAATAAATTGCTAAAGATATATCATTTTAAGAATATAGTACTCTGTTATCGCAATATATAAGGTGAACCAATAGATATTTTTTCTAATTCTCCTTAACATAGCATGACAAATTTAAAAAATCATTACAGAAAATATTAAAAATTCCTAATAAGACTTCGAAAACGAGAAAATTACGTAAAACGTGTAAAGAATAAAATTAAATCCTCAAAACATTTCAAATAACCAGTCACAGTATTTTTTCATATTTTAAATTGATCAGAATTGTTAAATATGTTCTATATCTTTTGCATTTTAGAGCCTGAAATAATACATACAGAGTATGAAATAATTAATGATTTATGTTACAATATCACACACACACAGGAATTTAAGAGAGACACAAAAAGATACAATCAAATAAGTCTTTTGGTAGAGAAATCAATTTAGTTTTAATTACCATTATATAGATTTATGATTAGATTTCTTTGTTCATTTCACGTCTTTTCCAGAGAAATTGATATTTTGCTAAGCAAATAAGTTGTCTCAAATATTTGAAAGATTATGCTTTATTTTGAACATGCAGACAGCTTAAGATTTTTAAAATTTATTTCTATAGAAATTCGGTGAAAAAGGAAATAAAATTAGACAATCTATTTCTAAATATATAAAAATTGTGAGTGGTTTGGCAAAGAATCGTCATAATGACTTATCCAGCAATTATTTTCTACAACATTTTTGTTAATCTAAAATATTTTCAGGCTTAAATTCACCTTAAAGAAACAATTAATTTTTTTTTAAAAATTTACATAATTTACGTAAATTTTATCTCCTTTATTTTTCTGTTAAAACAACATTATTCTTTTTTATTAATTTTAATGCTAAGAATATAACTTATTTAGTTTTCAGTCAAAATATTTTACAAGATTTATTATTTAATTTGAAAAATTTGTATTTTCTCCTTCATGGATAATAATGCTTTATCTTGAGAGTAAGCATATAGGATTTCATCTGGGTTGCACTAAAAGAATATATATGGGAAAAATATTAAATTATCAAAAGTTAAAAAAAGTTAATTTTAAAATATAATAATATGAATACTTTAAGATAGAGTGGGAATTTCAAAATGTTTTTTATTAATGTAGAAAATACGAAGTTTTTCAGTAATCACTTTTTCTTTTCAAATGAAGAAATTGTGATTCAGGAGCAATTAATTATTTTGTATTTAATCATAAATCAATATTAACGACAGTATTTTAAGAAAGTGTAGTAAAATAATGGCATATTATAAAACTTAGTTAAGAACTTAAAAGTTAAATCGAAGCATTTAACTCATGCGAGTGACTTGGATATTTAAATAAATAAAATATGGGATTGAATCGTATCTTGAAAAAATATTCAAAGGAAATTGGTAAAAAAGAACAGTAGAAAGAAACTAAAGGAGTTTGAAAGATCAAAGTGCAAAGTGAATGTCAATGTTTTGTATACTAAATTGTCGAGAATTTTTTGTAGATATACAAAGAAGATTTCCAAGCATCCGGCTTTTGATTAAGTAAGTTTGGAGGTAAATTTAGAGTTAGAATATATTAATTATCAATCATACACATATCTCCATTCAGTATTAAAATTCTTTAATTTTACAGCAGAATGTATTAACTAAACATTTTTAAGTAAAATATTCTCCTTTTATACAAACTTCTGTCGTTATTAATTTAATCGAGGAAGTACAGAATTATTATAATTTAACAGTACGCGAAACAGTATTTAAATTTTTTTTATTGTTATACCTATTAATATCGATGCAGCATTATTATTTAATATATAACGCGTTCAAAACTCTCCGAATGTTTTTATTATTATGTATATCACACATAATGCAATTCACATTTTTTAAATTTATTCAGTATTCTTTCCATATATAAATTATATGCAAGTTAATAATTGATACATCATTAGTTCATACCATCTACAGAGGATGATACAGATAAAATTCTCCAAGTTTCAAATTTGGTTCGCTTGGGCTCATATTTGATCTAGGTGAAAGGTGTATATTTTTATTGTTTCAAATGACTCACTAATTGCGCTTATTAATTCTGTATTCTTAATATAGTAATTGGAGTTGCTTTATGGTGAAGAGTATTTTGCCCTACAAGAATCATTTATCCAGATTTCTTTGTTAGAACCTATGTAAATTGTATCATTTGAATGGATTTTAGGGAAAATGCTCACAAATATAAATTTTTTTACAAATAAATATCTATGCAAATGCTATTAAGGTCTTAAAAAGACGAAATTCGGACAATTCATTGTTTTATTGTGATAAGTTAAGTTCTGAGATAAGTTTGAAAGAGTTATCTGTTTGTTTTGTTAATTCTTTTAAACTGAGTAAAGTAACAAAACACTCGTTATGATGCGAGGACACAAAATTTTAAATATCTTGACATATTATTTTAGAGTTCTTAGCATAAATCCTATTATGTGTTCTTAGTGACTATTCGAATAAAAAAAGAATGTTTTTCTTTTTAATAGTCATTAAAACCACTAAAAATCATATAGAACAATTATGAAAAAACAACTGTCTTTTAACTTCCCTAATACTTAATGTTTTGAAGACAGTTTTTGAAAGAGCTATGTTGTTCAGATAAATTTATTCTTGAATTTCCTTTTGCAAGGGAGGTACTAAACCATCCTGCTTTTTCCGTCTCAAAACTCTCATATTTATAGTTATTCTTGAGGCAAATGGCCTAAAACACAGAAAAATGTTTAATACCTTCGCTTCACAAATTGTATAACAGTAAAAGACCAAAACTTTCCCTCTCTCTGTCAAGTGACAAGCAGGTCACCACATATCTGTCCGAACTTGCCGGGAGTTGCTTAAAAAATCCCACATATTCTGGGGATAGCAAGAGATTTATCTCTCTTTTTCATAAATAACAGCATGAACAGGCATCACCTCAGCACATTTTGGACTGCCTTCAACTGGACTGGGAAGGTGTCCATAATTGTCCTCTTCTTGTATCGAACTTCGTTAAAAGTAACGGTTTTATTGATCTGGTTTGAGGGAGTCAGACCAGATGGAAAATTAGAAAAAACAACAAATCTTGAATTTCACGAATCTGAGAAATAATTAGGAAATTTAAATCTTAAAAGTCTTGGTAATTCAATATTTCAAGCTTCAAATTAAAATTTTAAATTGAAAATGTATTAAAATAAAATTGAATGAAAACAAGATAATAAATGCATTAATTAAAACTCATATTTTAATTAAATTTGTCGTGAATATGGGCAAAAATAAAATATAGATTTTTAGATATCCTATTTGTGAGCATTGAACATGAATGCAAAAAATATATTTTTTCTCTAAATAA